>JAVJGG010000031.1:24588945-24599273 GCA_035590195.1 Aviceda cuculoides
TAAATAACAAATTGTAGTGAAATCCCATTAATAATGTGTTTGGGGTAATACAATTTGAGTGCAGAAAGACACTATCCTACAAAAAATCACAAATATTATATGCTGTAAAAAGTCAACTGTTTTCTTTTTAGAATAAACAAATAGAAATATATTTAAAGAGCATGCTAAAGTATTTTTTTTCCCAAAAGTTAATATATAAATATGCAAGAGCTACTGATATATGAGCTGGTAAAATGGTAATGTTGCATATTTCATGATATGTTGTAATTATTTTTTAATACAGTGTTTTCTCATATTAACATAGGAATTTGCACTTAATCATTATTAGACAATGTGTTTATTAGTATTTTTATGAAAATTGAATAAACATTAGATGAACATGAACCTTTGAAAATTAAAATTAACAGCTTTTATATCTTTAATCATGAAGTGATAGAGGCCTCTTCTGATCCAGATTAAATTAATGCAATCTTTGCTTGTAACTTCTCAAAATGCTGCAAGATAATCATACTGTGTTTCTAAGAGAGAAAGAAAGGTTGGAAATATGACTTAATCTTCTATACTGTGTAAACAACGTAGCTCATAGTCATTACTACTGGGATGACAAATCTTACCAAATCTTTTTATATGTTTTTTTTTCAGAGAGCTACTTGCCATGCTCAGGGGAGACAAGATTTCCCAGAATACAAGATATAACAGGCAGAAAAGCCAGTAAAATGCTGGGGGAGCTTGAAGAATCAGGATACTTGGCTCAGAAAAGGAGAGACCAGCTGTCCAGGCATCAGAGATAATAGCAAAATACGTCTTGAAGATTTGTTACAATTTGCAGTCATGATTAATGCAGATCAAAGGTGGACCAAGGACCATTTTCAAAGACATAGTGAGCAAGCAGAGAGAGTTGTGTGTGATATCCTTTTTTGTTGTTTCCATTGTGTCTGACCTAGTCAATTTTGGTTGGGTCTACTTAAAAAAATCATACTTTTTGGTATCTAGTCTGATAGAAACCGTCCTTTTTATTGTATGTGATTTTGGGTTGGGTTCAGGTTTTTTGGGGGAGGGAGAGGTAACTTAAAAAGTCACCTTCATTCTTATTTGGGGAATTTAGAATAGGAGACAGGCTAGGCAGATCTACCTCAGAGCTCTGGCTAATTCCAGGTCTCTTCAAAGCTTTTAGGGCACACAGGGTGAAAGTATGCTTCCAGATGGAGACAAAACTACCCTTTTTCCCAAAGGAGCACTGAAAATTTGCAATATGCATCAACTTTCATATTATTTAAACTATTTATTCATAGGCAACGTTTGTGCATCAGTGAGTCAGTGCCCTGTGTCTTCTCTATCCTTTTTGAAGTGATTAGTGCCTCTGGGATTTCTAGGAGGAAACATTTCCTGTTCTCTCAGGAGGCAGATGTTTTAGGACTGCCAAAATATTTGTCCTTTGACAAGGATCTGTAATTGGCAGAACATAACTTTACACTATTCATATACTCTTTCAGAAGCATCCACAGTAGTGTCAGACAAACTATAGGTTTTAATATCACCAATTGTTAACAGTCTGATTTTGCAAAAAGCTATGAAATACCTGCTACAGATAACTTCTAATACTTAAGAGAAAACTACAGCACTCTGTATCATACCCTGTCTCCTGTATAATATTACCTACGTTCTAAACACTTACACTGTTTGAAGATCAGTGAGAAATTAATTCCCCTACCTACAACGGGCGTTTAGGACATGTAGCCCCAAATCCAGCCTATGTCTTTTCTTGATAAAATTATTAATTCTAGTTTAGTCCAATTTTCTTTCTAGGGTTGGTTTTTTGGGGGGTGTGGTTTTTTGTTTATTTGGTTTGTTTTGCTGTTTGTTTGTTTGTTTAATCTGGATAAATCATTATTCAAATTAACACTGACGTTATTTAAAAGCATTTAAAAATGCTCATTTCCTCTGTGTTACCTTTACTGACTATGAATGCCTCAGAGAAAATAATCAAAGATTTCATCTGTAACAGGAAGTGAGTAAACCAAAACTGTTTCAGAGGTTTTAAACTTAATTGCTTTATTTCCTGTCATAAAAGTTAGAATTAAGTGTTCTAGAAGTCTTTCAGTAGAGGATCTCAAAATCATTTTCTGAAGTGATATGCAATTTTGCTCTGGGTATACTATCAACTACTTCTTGGTTTATAGTGGATCACTTAATTGGTATCTGAACTAAGTCCATCTTGTTCACATACAGGGTTCACCTTTCTGTTGTTAAATATCACATAAACTGAAATTAAACTATTAGACAATAATTACACTCCGTAACTGAGACCATTCTGTCTCCAAAGTAATCAGACATAATGCACTAATACTATGGAGTCTTCCCTCCATATAAAGAAGATCTGACTGTTTATCTTAAACTGAAATCAATTCAATTTTTGTTGTTTCCAATGCAAAATAATGTGTATTACTCCCCATTGAGTAAGATCAAGAGTCCCAAAAGTATCCTTATCTTTCCTGTTTAGCCTTCTACACGGCAATGATACCTAGACCTAAGAACTACTCATGTTAATACTTAAACAGCAAAGAAGTATAACAAATCTGTTTCTATTTATTTTCCATACTAGTGAAAGAGTTTGACAGTAGTGATGTGAGGACCTTTCAGATTCTGATTTGCAATAGGGGTGTAATCAGTTCCCTTTCAGCTTCAGTACAGTCAGTTTTTGGCTTGGCTTCGTAATAGTTACTATACCCAAGTTATCATTCTGTCTCAAAACTTTCAATGTATATTGTTCAGTGATTTCTTTTAACTTACCAGATAGCAGGTTTGCATGGATGTAAGTGAAAAGATAATTTCCTGCCTCATTGGTACAGATATTGCATGAATGCCATGGTACCATAGAAGATACATGATCAGACTACAGTAACAGCCTTAAAATATTTTATCACACCATTCTCAAGAGAAATTACACTGCAATCAGTAGAATTAAACTTACTTCTAATTTTGTGTGTGATAAAAGTCCTTCGCAACAACAAAAAATAAAGTTCATGTATTTCACACCTTTCATTTCAGGAACTCAAAGTGCTGTGCTAGTCATTATAAAAACAATATTTACTATACTGAATAAAAGTCTATCTTCTGAATTATCTATCCTATCTCTAACTGTAACCAATAGTAACTAAATATTTTACATAGAAGGAAAGAATCATGCAGCAAGTGGATGTGAGATAATTTATCATACATAAATGTCCCATCTTAATCCTGCATATTTAGAGATTTAAGTCATGAATCATGAATTTTTATAAACCTTGCAAAGCATTTCAAGATATTAAGTATTATAATCTGATATTCTTATTGTTGGCATATACAACTCTCATATCTACCTGAGGACAAATAATATTCTTGCAAAGTTGATCTTACCTTCTTTTCAGCCATAGCACATAGCAAATAGAATCTAAAGGAGCAAACTTCCCTCTGATCTGTATGGCAGCCTCTTATTTTGACACCACATAGACACTGGTGCAAATTTCTTCCATTGTTTGTAATTTCTGATTTCTTATAATTACAAACTAGATAATAATCTAGGTTAAAAGCTCTTTTTTTTTCTTTTCTCTTTTTTTTTTTTCTTTCCAATATCATCTTTTATCAAATTTCCACTTAAACCAGAATGAATGTCTCTCATGTAGTTGTATGCTGACTGACTTGTACTGTGAAAGCATCCCAAAGTTATGGAGTTACTCACTACAAAGGCTGGGGTATTTGATCTATTTTAGTATTTGTCAGTGAATAAGGGTCATTTCCATGCAGTGGAGGGTTTGACAGTATGTGCCTTATAAATATGACAAAACAACAAATAGTAAACAAGTCAGGTAGTATTTGTCTCACCAGCTTCTTCCACCTTTTAGTCATTCCCATAACTAAGAGAGTACAGTTTACAGCATGCCAAGAATATAAGACTGTGAGAAGCTAAGATATAAAAATATGAATAAAATAGGCTTCTACCAGTTCCAGGTGGGCACCAAGGGTTGCAGAGGAGGAAAGATGATATTAGGGGCCCAGCGAACATCAGTGATGAGCTGATTCTCAATCTTTGTGATCCTATGGTATAAGGTATAAGGGTGAAAAACATACAAAGTTTACAGCCTCCTAAAATCCAGCATAACTGCTCTGGAGTGTCCAAACAGTCCTAAAATGGTGTTATGTACTCCCAAATGACAGTGAATATCAATACTGTGTTCTTAGGTGCATGAATACAGAACTATGTAGCACATAGTTAAGCATGCAGTATTCTTTTTAAAGGCTGTAGGTGAAATGGTTTCCATTGTTCCTGTGGCACATTGGGCTTTACACCTGGCATTACAGATGAAGATACAGAAAATGTTAAAGAGGGGAAATAAAAAAAAATTATATGGTTTATGACAATGAAATGTAACCTTGAGCAAAATCATCACAGTTTTCAAGAAGATGTTGCTATAGATGGAAACATTTTTTTTAAGGGATAATCCATTAAAACTGGAGGGGAGGAGAGAGACATTGTTTCAGAAAATGTAAATACTAGTTTGTCATGGGAAGAAAGCATAATCATGGAATAAAAGGGTTCTCAGTTCATAATTTTGGAGCCATCCCTTCTGCTTTGTATTACCTTCAGCAAACCATTCCACTTCTTCACCTCTGCATCATCAACATGAAATAAAGATGACAATGTTTTTTCACTTTGTTCAAAAGCAGGCTGGAAAGGATTAATTACTTAACCTCTGTACTATGTTTTGAATATGAAATGTGTATTATAAAGGTTAAGTAGCATTATTATGGTAATCAGTAATAAAAAGAACTGCATTTTTTATATGAAGGCATATCAGTAATTTTATTTAATCTTCATGATATTCAGAAAAAAGAAAATATATTTGCAAAACAATTAATGGCTATCCAATTAACCTAAAACTCCTTCAAGTCTCTTTGTAGTCTTGGAAATTAAATAAATAGCTTATTAATTAGGTATCAAAATGTTAAGATAAATTTATTTGTAACCATTATTGAATCCATTGAGTTATTAACAAAAACAAAAGGTTTAGCGGTTTTAGACAATTAAGACAGAAAACCTGTGTATGTCTTTAAGGTTTTAAGTGGTTTATTTCAGAATTCCTTGAAAGAACTGATCAATATTTCATAGAGTTTCACCACTGTATGTAGTTGTTTAAGGCACTTTGATCAAATTGAATTATGGGTCTTTTATCTCACTGTGGCAGTCAACATTTCCAATAGATAACTGTTGGCAACAGTGATTCTGAGTCTCTAATTATATTGTCCACACGAAAAAGAGGCATCTTTTTGAATAACAACTGAAGCAGTCATGACCTGGCACTACAAAAATAGCCAGATTTATGAACATCAAATGTAATGAAAGAAGTGAGTCACTGGGAAACATACAAGCAATAATAAAAATATTAAGGGACCAAACAGCTGTCTGGTGCTATTTCACCAAGGTTTTAACTGGTTCAGAAAAGACACAGAGATGACAGTACCTTTTAGACAGTTTTCTGATACCAAGGAAAGAGCAATCTGGTATTGTAACTACCCCATCTGTATGTATTTCAAGGCTATCTGGATTTAATAGTACAATGTGTTAAAGCAGACAGACTAAGTAGGTGCAAAAGACTAAATAAAACAAAATCTGCTGAAAGGTTGGATTAATTTTAATTTTGTTGATGCATATGTCAATCAAATATATATTACAATATTTGTTTTTTTATGAAACTCTCTTTGCTTTACTGAGTTATTAAAGTTTAGTGTTCTGAATGGAATGCTATTGTGGGAAATGTGAGTTAGAAATCGGTAGAAAAGAAACTGAAGTTTTACCAGCCAAATTAAGATTTCTGAAGATCAAAAAGTTGAGGGAAAATCTGATTAAGTTTATGATATGAGTACATTACTTGAAAGTAACCATTACTGATGTAGAAATCAATTATGATAAAGAAATATTTGCTACTTTTAAAGCCCCTTTAGACAAGTGCAAAAGGACATCCCCTTTTCATTGTCTGAAAAAGATCTTTGAAGGAGGTCTCTGATGTTTCAGATGATAGATTAATACAAGATCTATAAACTGGTAAGCTACACACCACTCCTTTGCAGACTCTGACTCCAGGATAACTTTATTTAAATTTTAAAGTATTCCATCAGATTATACACTTTTTTATCTAGCTTTGGATTTATCTAGATTTGTATCTAGCTTATGGATACTAATTGTTCATTAAATATACTTTGTTTTTTCCTTCATTTCATTCACTATGTGCCCACATGAATGTAGGATATGTATTTTGCTGTGTTTTCAAAAGTATTGAAGATTTTTAAAACAAAGCTATAAAGGTTAATGCCAATATAAGAACCAAGGTCAGACTGTAATTTGAAAAGTATATAAGAACAATTTAGAAATTATATCTTCTGCCTAACTTCTGATGAGAAGTTTTTATTATTATTTCACAGAAACTAATTATTGGGAAACACTAAGTGGACTTGGTTACTGGGTTTAGGAAACCATAGCCTAATCAATTGTGTCTGAAAAGCAAATGGCTATATTCATAAATGCTAGCAGTGAATAGGGTTTCCAAAGACCACTCAGATGAAATAACCAGTGGTAGAAGAATGCCTTGTAAAGAATAGCTAATCAAGTTTTAGCTTATAGTTATCCAGTTAAGCTTGTTTCGTTCTCAATCTCTGTAGTTCCTTTCTTCCATAAATTATTTTCTTTTGCTACTATATCTGCTATAAAAAATACTCTTTAAATCCTTTTCTGACTGCATAGCGGTCAAAAATAGATGTGGCATTCAGTTGCACTGTCATTTCTGGGGGTCTTAGTCAAGATTCAGTCAAGACATCAGTCAAGATTACACATACCAATCCCATGTACCTAAATGTGTTACTTATGATTGTCCCTATGCTTATTAATATAAAATGGACAATTCAGAGAAAAAAAATTACACTTGGAGCCACCCACCATGTCTATAGTTTTACTTTTCAGTAAGCAATCAATTCAGTAATAACTTAACAACTCCACTAGATAGCACATAATCATGCTTAGGGTTGTTAGCATTTACAAAATTAAGAGGACATTTATGTTATGCCTGGAGGAACATAAAATCCCGGAATTCAAGATCACTGATTTTGGGATCGGATAAGAGAGGAAGAGTCAAATGGAACCCTTTGGAAACTGCTAGAAATTATGTGTATGCTGACTGTGACAGGAAAGGCTGTCTTTTCTGTAACAGCTATCACACGGGGCATGGAACAGAATTGAGTCTCTGACTGTGGGATTAGATATATACAGTATGTCAAACAGCTACTGAGGAAAAAAACATGTTTTGGTTTCATTATGGCACATGTTGCAAAGAAGGATGTTGCTTTCTTTCCTTTGCATAATTTATACTGAATTTTGCAGTTAAGGGCTGTTACTTGCTGACATAAAGTGAAGCAAGCATGAAGCAGGATTTTAAATGCTAAGGGGAGTCACAAACCTCATTACTGGGTTTTGAACCACTCACAGAATCCCAGTGTAACATTTTCAAGGTTAGCAAAGATGTATCTAAGTGCATGTTTGAATGTTTGACCATGATATATGGCTGGAAATACTTGAGTAACAAATAAATTTATTTTCTTTTTTTTTTTCCTTAAGTAACAAAAAAAATTGTATTTATACAGAACACAGTCACATCATTCTAGCAGAATGAATATACTTACCGCACTTATTTTAGCCAGTTATGTTAGGAGCACAGTTTTGGCTTTTGGAGATGATTTCTCTGAATAATTTGTGACAATAGTCTTTTTTTTTTTTCTGTTTTAGTATCATCGCAAATTATTTCTCAAGTAACCTGTACAGATTTCATGAGGAAACCCAAATGTATTATATGACTGTAATTAGATCCTATATTGTACTGAACATGCCATGAAAAAGAATTAATTAAGGTCATAGAGAATAAATTTAGCTCTGACATTTCCTACTTCAGAGTGCTTGTTTTTACAGCTCTAGTATTCTATTAATAGCTTTGTTTGTATAAATGTGTAGTTGTGGCAAGCTGTTTTCCCCTCACTTGCAAACTCCAGAAGGAGCTGATTTCAACTACTTTAAAAGTAGTTTGTAGTCCATTGGAAAACATTGTTTTTACTTAGCTGAAGATGCTTAGAAAAATGACAGAAAATTCAGTAGATTCTACATCTACAGGTAAGCTACTTCTGCCCATGTATGATTTACAACACAGAAAGTGGTGACTAGAGTACTCAGCTGGGATGATATCAGAAGAATCTGGGAAGCTGTTTATGGAATACAGATTTATCAATTATTTTTTATCTTAAGGAGAACTATAAAGAAATCTCAATTTTTAGATCCTGACTGTATTTAGGCTTCTGTTATCTGCATATCTTACTGTTATAAGGCACAGAAGCATAAATTTAGGACTTGAATAACTTTTAAGAGAAAATAGTTGAGGTGGTTTGAGCACTGTAAACTCTTCTGGCTTTAGATGGCTGCTGATTGAAGTTTTGGTATAAGAGTCTCAAAATACAGCTAAATCACTCTCTGAGTCTCTAACTATATTGTGGATTATTTGATTTTCTTAAATTCTGTGATTCATATAATAAAACAAGATCTATCAAATAAATTTTCAGTTTGGGATGCAGAAATGTATGGATTGACCAGATACTGTGAAGGACTTGATATTTATTTCACTATGAACAACATTTGAAATAAGATAGCTTTCTCATATAATTTTTTTTTTTTCCAAAAAAGTTTCTTTTCTTGGCTTAAAGCAAGTTTATGAATCGGTTCCTTTAGATTCCAGAAGCAGCATTCTTGTTGGTTTGACTCTCTTTTTTTGTATGCAAATGGACTATATTTTAGCAATAGGTAGCATTCAGGTTTGCATCCTAATTGGTGACTTACAATGCCCAGCATTATCCTTCCCCAAAGTCAGCCTTTCTTATTGAAATTCTGGAGTGTCAGAATGCCTGAGAATAGATGGAGAACTATTAATTATGTTTATTTTAAACTGCTCCAGAGTTTCAATAACTCTCTCCAGGGGAGGTGAAGAGCATAGCATTTACCTAATTGTATAGACATGATTTTATATTAATGGTTTTAAATGTCCTACTTTGCAATATTAAGAGACTGTGTGACCTCTTAGATTTACATTTTCTTTTTAACATATTTTAAATGTTTACTGGTATTACACTCTCTTTTGGGGTCACTGTAAATAGTCATCTTTTAGCTGAGCAGGAAGAGTCTTTGCAATTAGAATATTGATAGATACGTACAAACATATATGTTTATCTATGTGCATATACATACACACACATGCACGTGCATGCACATGTACAAAAATAAAGGTATAAGGCAATTATGTATTGGCTAATAAACACACAAGATCACAAGGATTTAAGAAACTGCTAGGCTAAGCAGCAGTGGGCTCAACACCCCAGTAAGACATCTAAAGAACCTTTGCTGGCCAGGCAGGCATCAAACAAGCAGGAAGGAGTCCTCTGTGTTGGCAGATTGCTGTCTTCCTGTGGTAGGCTGACCCTGGATGAACACCAGGGGCCCACGAAAACCTCTCTATCACTCTCTCCTCCTCAGCTGGACAGGGGAGAGGAAATATAACAAAGGGCTTGTGGATCGAGGTAAGGACAGGAGAGATCACTCACCAATTATCATCACAGGCAAAACAGCCTCAATTTGGGGAAAATTAACTTAATTTATTGCCAATCAACCAGAGTAGGGTAATAAATAAAATAAAAACAAATCTCAAAACAACTTCTCTCCACTCCTCCCTTCTTCCCGGGCACAACTTCAACTTCACTCCTGGATTCTCTACCTATCCCCCACCAGCGGCACAGGGGGACGGGGAATGGGGTTTACGGTCAGTTCGTCACACGTTGTTTCTGCCGCTTCATTCTCTACAGGGGCAGGACTCATCACACTCTTCCCCTGCTCCAGTGTGGGTTCCCACCCACGGGAGACAGTCCTCTACAAACTTCTCCAACGTGGGTCCTTCCCACGGGCTGCAGTTCTTCACAAACTGCTCCAGTGTGGGTCTTTTCCATGGTATGCAGTCCTTCAGGAGCACACTGCTCCAGCGTGGGTCCCCCATGGGTTCACAAGTCCTGACAGAAAACCTGCTCCGTGGGGTCCTCTCTCCACAGATCTGCAGGTCCTTCCTGGAACCTGCTCCAGCGCGGGCTTCCCGCAAGGGTCACAGCCTCCTTCGGGCACCCACCTGCTCCGGCGTGGGCTCCTCCACAGGCTGCAGGTGGATATCTGCTCCACCGTGGACCTCCATGGACTGCAGGGGGACAGCCTGCCTCACCAT
>JAVJGG010000031.1:24602871-24626038 GCA_035590195.1 Aviceda cuculoides
TCCCCCATCCCACGGGGGGGGGGAGCGAGTGAGCAGCTGCGTGGTGCTTAGTTGCTGGCTGGGGTTAAACCACGACAGTGTGGGAGAGTGTTTTGGTTTTTTTAACAAATTTACCAGTGAGTAATTATAACTGAAAAAATGTAAAATAAGTCAGTGAACTCCTTCATTTTATACACATCAGAAAGATGAAAGAAAATCATCAGTACAAAACAAAAAATACAGAGCCACCCTAATAAGTAAATCTGAAATTCAGTGCTCTGCAGAGGATCAGCCAGGGTATGCTATTTCAGTTCTGTACATTCCTTCTCTAAATATTGACAGAACTGATTATTTCAACCTCAGACGGTGATTAGAAAAAGCATTTAGGCTTCTGTAGGTTCCTTAGTGCTGTAGATAACACTTGCTGCACAGACCCTCAGGGCCAGAGTGTTGGTTAAAAAGAGAAGCCAATTTACTGAGATCTTGGCATTGGATAATGTTCACATTGGGAAGTCTTCTGAACAGGATGGTCACTCACTGTTGAGTGGAGATGGGTGTCTCCATTGCTGACAGCAGCATCTTTAACTCGATTACATAAGACTCTCCAAACTGCTGTTTTCCTCATTTCTTATTCTCTGGCTGACCACGGTCCTGTAAGACACCCCAGAACATGCATTATCCATCTCTATTAATTTTCTTACTTACATATACAATTTCTCAACTGTGTACATATTCTCTGTAACCGTTTCTGCATCTACATGAATCATTTCTACTATTCATTGTGGTTAACCTTGCCTGGCTGGCACATACCCGCCCAGCCGCTCTCTCACTCCCCCTCCTCAACAAAACAGTGTCACAGAAACACTAGACCGACAGAGATATGTTTCAAAACTCAATTTTCCTCTAATTATATCAAAAGGTAATGGTCAAATTGAACAGGAATGTTATGTTGTATTGAGATGTAACAGCCAGACTGAACAGGAATATTAGGCTGTAAACACTGCAACAAACACAACTCATTACAGGTTCAGGATGTCAGTTGGGAACTATCACTAGTAACTGTGTCACTTACTAGTGAACTGTAACCAAATCTAAGCTTAGAATGGTGAGTCAAAATGTGCACATCACTCACTGAAAAGGCAAGGCACTCAGTCCTGGGAAGTTTCCTTAGACGGCATCCTGATCTAAGGGGAGAGTCTCCGACTGCAGACCCGCTGCTTGGAGGAAGACTGGCTCAAGGGGGTCTTCCAGCAGGCTCCATCTATACACTAGGTCAGATCAGGGCTTGTGGTCATGTATGGTCAGGGTCTAGAAACTTTTAACAAAGGTGTTTCATTGAATGAGGTTCATTGCTGGGGTACATGACTTGGGGCACCCTGTGTACATGACTCCAGTCACTGTGAAAGCCAGGCAGCTTGACCCTAAATTGTGGCTTCTAGTTTAACCCTTTCCTTCCAGCAGTCAATAAGTTTCGGTCTTTATTGGGGCGGGTGTACCTGCTGCAGATGAAAAAGCTCATGGGTTGAGATAAGGACAAGGAGATCACTTCCCAATTACTGTCATGGGCAAGCAGACCTGACTTGGAAAAAAATTCATTTAATTTATTGCCAATTAGACTAGTGTTGGATGGTGAGAAACAAAGACAAAAATTAAAATGACACCTTCCCACTTCCTCCCTTGTCCTGGGCTCAACCTCACTCCTCTACCTCGCCTCTGCCCTCCAAGTGGTGCAGGGAGATGGGGAATGGTGGTTACAGTCAGTTCATAACAGTTCCTCTCTGCCACTCCCTCCTCCTCACACTTTTCCCCTGTTCCAGCATGGGTCCTTCCTACAGGATGCAGTCCTTCAGGATAAACCTGCTCCAGCCTGGGCTCTCCACAGCTGCAGCTTTCTTCAGGACACATCCACCCACTCTGGCATGGGGTTGCACACAGGCTGCACTATGGGTATCTGCTGCACTGTGCTCTCTCCAGGGGCTGCAGTGAATCCCTTCTGGGATGCCTGGAGCACATCCTCTCCCTCCTCCACCTCTCCCTTTGGGACTCAAGGGGTGTTCCTCATACTTTTCCCCTCATAGCCAGGAAGCGTATTTCCCTTTCTTACAGTCTTTCCTCAAGGTGCCACTGTGGTGGCTGCAGAGCTCGGCTGTGTCCTGTGGTGGGTTGGTTGGAACTGGCTGGAACCAGCTGTGTCCAGCTCGGAGGCAGCCCCAGCCTCCCCTCACAGAGACCACCCCACAGCCCACCCTGCCATACCCTGGGCACCTGGGCAGTAGAAACTGTCTAGGACTCTCCAGTTCACTCCACCAATGATGCTGACCAGCATGTTTAAGGTGCTGGGAGCTCAAGTGGTTATGCAGTTTCAAGTCTGTCCTCTCTTGTTCACTCAGGGAGTTAACTACGGCTTAAGAGCAGTGGGTGTGCACACAGGCCTAAAGAGTGAGTTAAACCACAATTAAAACTCTAGAAGAAGCCTGAATCTCATCCTTATCTCTCACTTAGCTCTTGGCACACTCTACATGCTCAGTGGAAGCAAGGTTCACCATTTCATGTGTAATGCTACCTCCCAACATGAGGTGGTAAGCCTTCTAGCAGGGCAGTGCACCTCTGCCTCTCAGAGGTGCCTGGTTCTCCATGGCAGTCTTCTTGCCTGGCTGAGGCAACCTACAAAAGGCATGCTATCAGTGCACGCCGGCATCCCACAGTAGTTTATGAAAGCAGTCACTAGTCGAGCCCATTTTCTTAGCTAGCTGCTGAGAAGACTGGCTGCATTGAGGTCTGTTCCCATTTTAGTTACTCAAATACATGCCTTCAAGTCTGTTTTACAGAGCTTGTTGCAAGGCTAATATTTTTAATGTAATTATGCAGTTTAAGAATCTTTCAACAGAAAATGTTATCTGAGTCTTCTCATCATGTCTATCTCATATCAAATTATTTTAGGACTTGACTTCTAAGCTTCTGTAGCACTTCCATTTTACTTTGAAATGATTAGAGTATAAAGACAGACATATGTCTTTATTTGGATGTAATATTAGAAATTTAAAGGGTGGATAAAAGATGAATACATAAAAAATTCACTAATTTAAGTATTTAAAACAGGCAACTTCTGTTTCACCTAAATTAACTATGATTTTCCTGTAGAAAACATTTTATTCTGGATCAGGCCAGAAGAAACATTTAATTACTTATTCCATTTCTTAATTAGCTATCTCCCAGATAACATTCCTTTTTAACCTCAGCAAACGCATCTTGAACTTCCAAGAAAACAGTTTGTTCTTAGTAGAATCAATGTGGACTCTATCCTTGATCTCATCCAAGTTAAGACAAAGGCCATACCTCCCTGGAAGAAAGCTGTTTGAAGTTGTTTGCCCAGTCTCAGAAAAAAGTTGGGCATTCTCAGGCAGAAGTATTCTATATATCATCATTATTATCAACAATTGTCAACATTAAATCTTGGAAAAATTTTGAAGGTCTTTTTTGGGGGGAGGTGTAGGTTGTAATTTACTTGGGGGGAGGTGTAGATTGTAATTTATTTGCATACAGCTGGATTAAGTTCTTAAGAATAACTGTAGACATGCACTGTGATGTTTTTGCATTGTGTATTCTTGCCTGTCCTCTGTCCTTTGCTTTGCACAGCAGCCTAAGTCAACATTTCTAAGGACAGACATCTCGCAGCTTATCTTCACCCTGGCCTTGCTACTGTTGAGGAATCTACCAGTTTGTTGACAGCGGCTAATGATTCATTCGTCAGGGAAGGTTTTTCTAATATGGGCAAGAGCTGTCACGTATGGGATAACTTTGTTCTCAGAGGCAGACAATGAGTATTGTGTTGCAGAACATCCTAGGGTATAGGAATTGTTTTATTGATTCCACACAGACTGGGAACACAACTTAAGTAGTATCCTGTCTTTGATTATTGGCAGAGAAAGAAACGTGTTTAAAGCTGAGTACCTGCACCAGTGGCTGAAATGGTATTAGCTGGAATTAAATAAAACAAAAGAATTATGTGATTCATATATTTCTGTTCAAAGCTATAATTGGCTCTGAAAGTTTCTTTATTGGCACAGAACAAAAATGGTGGGGTTTTAATGTGTTTCTTGATGCTGTGTTACTTTTTAAGGAGATGATACATCAACAGAACAAGATCAATGCATTTCTACAGAATTTTAAAAAATAGCAAGATTTACATTGTAAAAAATTAAAGTACTCTGAACACTGTATTCAGACAGCAAGTTATTTCACTCAGTGTGTTAACTCTGAGATACTATTAAAAATAGAAAAAACTCAGCAAAACACATTTTCTAGGCATATGTTTTAGAATCATTAGAAGTAGAGGTAATTTTTTTTCTTTTTTCTTAATATAGATATATACATTTGCCAACCTTCAAGATGATTTCCCAGGAAAGAGTCCAGAAAAGCCAAAGTATAAATATTTCTGGGGACATAGTTAGACTTGTGAAAAAAGCATCAAGGACTTCCTAGATTTGGTATGTATGATTGTAAAAGGAAACAAGGTTGGAGGATCTAAAGGTAAACACTGATGTTTAGATTTTCATTTAGCATCTCTGAGATTTAAATGATTAAGTGTAGGAATACTTCCATCACAGTTCTTAGTTTTGTGATAATTTTCACTAATGGCACAGCTGGAATCTTGCAAAAATGAATAATAAAGACTAGCAACTTCCTTTTCTGTTATTCATGAAATTCTTAAGGTTCAGAAGTTTACTAATTTCTGGCCAAAATCCAAACAGCTACAGAATGTTACTAATCCAGCTGTACAGTGAAATGCATCTAATAATTTGTGTTTGAACCTCCTGCCATGCTAGTGGTTTTGATGTTTTGTTCTCAGTCAATTTTATTGACAATACCAGTGAAAGCATCCCAATGTAATTCAGTAAAATGAATCCTCAAGTTAGTATAGATTTTGTCCATTGCATCTATACACACTTTTATGCAAGGTTGCCCCATGGATTTCTGTTGGATAAGTAGAATAACAAGCAATCTTGAGATTATTTTTTTTCCCATCCCTAGGCTTTTTTATAGGTGGCAAGAAGGTAAGTCTCCATGAAGAGTCTGCATCCCTCCATAGCTGCAAGGGTGCACCAATCTCAGGTTTTATTCTAAACATAGTGGAAAGGTAATGAGTTATAGCACAAATGCTGGTATCTGAAAAAGAGAATTCAAGGAGTGGATCTATGGTTAGGAGCTCATGACCCCTTTTACATGAGGGATAATGCTTATTTCATTTTCACGAAGGACATAAAATTCTAATGTAATACTAAGGTAAGAATTCATACCTGTGCTGAAGGCCAACACAATATCTAGGTTCACTGCAAGTACCTTTCAAATATGAGAGCCGAAATTTATGCAAACGCATTTCCTGAACACTCTGTGAGGGATAAATTTTGCTCAGAGTTTGAAGAAGGGCTGCTCTACATACTTCAGATATTTAGCAATACATGCCAGCATGTTTGTTAGCATGATTTTGACTCAGCCGACTAACTAGTATTGCACATGATAACCAAGTTGTGAAGAACAGGGTGACAACTGTTGTTAAGGACAAGTATGAGGAAGAGAGAACATTTAAGGAGTGTGAAAAAGCAGTGCCCACAATTAATGCAGAGAGGGAACAGAAATGAAAATAGGTTTTCAGATTCCCTGTGTTTTCAAGACCACAGCTCCTTGCTATCCCAGTTTTCACCATTAGAAATATAATGAGAAATGGTAGAAGGCACAATGAACACAAGTTTACCATGTTGCTAGCCTGTAGGCTTCATTCACCCAAGCTGTCAAATAGGCTGACACATTCTCCATCATGAAAACCATCCTTCTGCGTAAGGTGAGCATATGCAAATTACTCAATTATGCAAACTGTTTCCTGAAAGAATTTGCATAAATACCAGACATGGAGGTGTGCAAAATGTAGTAGTTATATAAGACAACCAACCTCTCAACAGATTAATATGTTTCTCATTTCTATGTCCTGTTCCAAAGTTACTTAAGCATATGTAGGATTTTCAGTCTTGTAATTATAAAATTAGTTCTGTTTTATTTCAGTTCTTGCTGCCATCAAAACTAGGAACTTGCTATTCCCTGTGTGAAGATTCACTACAGAAGCAGATCAAAACTCCACTAGGCTCACTGGGGCTCAGGGAAAACAAGTGGCCTTTTCCTTCCTACTCTTTTCAGTCTCCACTTATGTCCACTCATTCAGCACTCACCACAGCTGTTCAGTCAGCATATCCAAAAGGAACAAGCTAGCTGTTAAGATGAAGAGTCTGTTCCATCTTTACATGTATTTATCAATATAATGAATGCCAATATACTTAATTCATAGATGCATACAAAATGATAGCTCAAAAAATCTGAATGAGGTCTGCTTGAAATACTTACTGCTATTAAAATTATCCTTTCTTTTCCTCCTTTCAGAAAGCACAAGAACAGCAGTTAAAACAGCTCAGGATTTGTCTGGATTTTACCTCTTTTTTGAGGTAGGAATGAACTAAAAAGGGAAATCAAAGAATTTCTGAAAAAAATAGTTTACACTTTTTGGTAACTATAAGAAATGTGTCACCTCAAAATCCTACAAACCTCTGAGGCCAGATTCTGTCACTTTGGAATATTAGTAGCCAGTGAAATAGGCACAGAGCATTTATGTTAGGTTTCTTTCACTAGAGCCGTTTTAGGAATTGGTTCCTTTGGAAAAAGAAGTGGCAGAACAGGGTAAAGTAGATCAGAAATAATTGCCCCTTTAGATTGAAGTGGGGAGGTGTCAAGAGCACCTGTTCACTTTCTAGTTAGTACAAGCCAGTGTTTTAAGTCTCCCTGTTGACCAAGAAACTATAATTACTTCCCAAGTAACACATAGGCACAAAAAATGCTTTATAGAACAGAGACACCATAGTTTCAAAAAAAGGATTGATATGCTGATCTTATATGTAATTTTAATTTTTAAAAAGTTTGACAAATATTGATAATTTTATATTAACATTTTCTGAATTGAAGCTCTTGAAAGGCCCATGTTTCCTATTGTTGTGAATCAAAGGTGTTAATGAACAACTATGGCATAGCGGTACATTTTTAACCTACTACAAGCTACCAAATGCTCTCAAATTGGCAGCTTTTCAGTTTCCAAAATGTCCTTCAGCATCTAAAGTTCTGAACAGATGAGACTACATCCAAACTGCTGTACTAAGTAATGTGCAAGTGCCATAAATATTTCAAGGTTTTAAAAAATTGTCCCAAAAAATGACAACATGAATACTGTTTGGCACTACTCCAATGACATAAGTATGGCTTCAAGGGAAAAATTCAGATAATGACTGAGTCAAAGATGACAACGAAGTGGCAGAAAGCCTTGCTGCTGTTTAAAAGGTTTAAATAACTCTACTGAGGCTGGATAAAAGGACAAGTTTTGATAATGGAATTAAAACCTGCCTGACATTAAGGTAGAAAACTTACTGGTTTGGGGTTGATTCTGAGCATTTTTAGTCCACCTTTAAACAAGTAGAACTTCAGTGACTTCAGTAGTATTAGTTCTGATTTATGCTAGTATAAATGAGAGAAGAATCTACCCATATGACTTTCTGCATGCCTGTAATAAATCCTGCAGGCTATTGGTGCTATATAAATAATATGTTAGGTTAGGGATAAATTGCCAGACAGAGGGTTACATGTAAATATTGTCAAAAATGAGGTTTATAAGGTGATTTTTGTGTCATAGCTTTCAAATAATGTCATCATATGCAACTTTTTCACAGAATATGCAGGAATAGGATGAAATAGCAGAAATTCCATTTCTACCACAAAGGCAAGAGAATTTGGGATTCAAGTGAAATTTCTAAGCAGTCTGTGGCCAGATGCAGAATATTTATTTCCAAGTTGTGATTTCTGTATATATCTTACTTTCTACCTTTTGTTCTTTTTCGTGTAATACTGGTTATAATGATATGAAAAAGACAACTGCCCCTTGCAGCCTTCAGTTAGGAACATTTCTATTGGAGCAGTCAAAGATTCTTTGTAAATACTGGACTCAGATGCATCTAGATTTCAATAATGGGTTGAGAGCTTGATTTTTTTTTTTTGCTTTTATCCCCTTCCACCACTACCACCACCACCACGCCCCCTGCTTAGTTTGGTGCTTAGCTGCAAGACACCTGTGCCATTTACAGAGCATTTAATTGTGAAGATAAAATCACTGTTTTTTTCTAATATATACCCAAGAGGCTGCAGTGAGAGCTTTTAATTTAATAGTTTGTGAAATTGTAAATAAATAGACAAAGACATGATGATCTTCAAGACCCTCTATCAGATTTATATCTCTTTTTATTAATGTTCTATACTCAGGTTTCCCTGAATTTGGGTTGGTTTTGCGTGTGTGAATACATTTAAGCACTGTAAATTTGACAAAAATTGCTTTTCCCTGGCAATCTCTCAAGTACTAGCATGGAGAAAAAATATCTACTTTATGTGATCCATGTACACCATATTCACTGAAATCCTACTGGGTGACATAAGGACAAGTGCGTGTTCGTTTTTCTGATTTAAGGTGCTTTTTTAAAAAAATTATTTCATATCCTAGCGAGAATTGTAAATTCTTTAAAATTCAGTCAAACCAGAGCAGTCTTAAAACATACTCCACTCTAACAAATAGAAGAACATCACATGCCTGAGCTTATAGAATCCATTTTAACACAGATCAAAATGTTCAGCTATTACTGGAAGGAAGCAAAGTGTAGAGAATGTACAAAGCCTTGAAATTGGCATAAGGAGAGAAAATACTGCAGAAAATACAATACTTAGGAAAGGAAGCCAAAAAAATAGAATCATATTGACAGCCTTTTTTTGAACACAGGCTTTAGTATACTTTGTCAGACATTTGGTTTTGGTTTTGGTTTTATTTGGGGTGAGGGGTGGTTCATGTAGAGATCTTTGAAATGTTTAAGAAATTAAACAATGTTTTCTGAGATAAGAGAAACTATGTATTTGTTTCTCATGACCCACTGAGAAAAAAAACCAACCTATGTTTCCAGTTACTTTAGTTAAGGAAATTCTAGGACATATTTTAAGGAACATCACACACTGGGAGAAGTTTATAGTATGTTAGAGGAAAGGAGTAAATAAGACACTAATCTTGGGAGAAATCCTAATACTTAAATCTGAGTAGGCTAAGTGAATATAAAACTTTACGTTATTTAGAGTTCATTTCAACCCTAAAAGGCTGGTTTGTAGAAGATCTAGGTCACCTATTAAGAAGGAAAAATGGCTGTGTCTGCAGTCAGCTGGTCTATGTCTTCACATAGCTCTGAATTTAATGGGAAATGCAAACTTTCAGTACTTCTAGAAAACGGAGTCAGTGATATGTTTTCAGCCAGACAGTGAAAGACATTTTGAATTTTGGGGGTTCTCTCTAAGCCACCACTAATCAACTTCTAGACCAATTCACAAGCCTTAGCCCTCAGACTTTCTCAACAACTAGCATAGTCACATGAAACTGAGGAAGACAGAAAGTTTGGTCCTTAGTATTACTTTGTGTCCAGCTGAAGATCTAAGCTTTCATGGGTTGGCCATGGTCCACAATTTGTGAATACAACTGTTGTCTCACAAGTTCAATTAATTTTTATTTTCTTCATTATCTCAAAGTATATATCCATCCTTATTATTATTTTTGAACTTTTTTTAATATGGGTATGTTGGGGTGGGTTTAGTTCTGTCATTTTTTTTTGTTATGATTGTTAATAAGTTCCACTTAAGATGAAATTTGTAATTAGTAATTGGCTCATTTTACTATCTGTACATTTTACTAATACACTTATGTTTCGCTCCAAGCTTTCTGGCATAAGACACTACGTATTCTTGATGAACCTCCATTAAGTCTAGAATTATTTACATATGGACAGTAAAATGTATATACTGTGGTTACTTTTAATCCCCCTCTGCTAAGTAAACTGATTCCTAGGAATCTATAGATGTAGAGCTAGAATAAGTTCAAGATACATTCAAATTTCTTGGTTATCATGAAGACTGTTCTTCCTTGGGATGTAAATTATTTTAACACTACAGTCAATACAGTTTTCTATTGTTGTTTCTTTTTATAGCTATACCCTATCATTTTGCGCAAGTTCTCGATGACACATCTGTTAAAGGATGCAAAAGTCTTGTGGAATATTCATGTGATGATGGATTGGATACCTGCTTTCATTAACTTTCTGAAGAGCCAGGCTAAACTCTGCTATACACAAAGGCCACAAATAAGTTTTGTGGTCTTGTCTCATGTCCTGTCGCAGAAAAGTTAACAGTGGTTCACAGTTTAACAGAATTAATACTGATGAACATTTAGCAAGAGTTATCTTGATAGACTTTGGATCTTACTCAATATTAAGCAGAGCTGAACATTTTTGAAATTTGAGGTTTTTATGTAAGGATCACATTCTATCCAGCTCAGATTGTCTATGCTTTTATTATTCCAGACTTTAATTTAAATTCGTTTCTACATTTTGAGATTGAGCAAGCTCTATCTTGTTAATACATATTCTCTCACTTCATGAGAGAGGCTGTGATCCTTCTTAAACTGCCAGCCCTGATCCAAATCTGAAGGGATGGATATGCATGCAACCAGCTAAGTGTGGTCTTTATGCTGCCTGGCATCAGCACAGTCAGATGTGGACATGGGACTGAAGGAAAGAAAAGTGCAGATTTCAGACTAGGAACTGAAAAAATGTGTTTTGCTGTAGTGACCAGGGAAAAGAACAGTTACTGGGAGCAAGCCTGGAAAGAGTACCATGGTGTACAATAAGCTGAGACAGAAATCCCAAAGGTAAGATTTACATGTGGTCAAATACAGAAGAAGGTGTTCAAAAAGTGCATAGATGAGGTACTCTGTAACATGGTCTAGTGGGCAGGGAAGATGGTTGGACTCGATGATCTTGTAGCTCCTTTCCAACCTAAATGATTCTATGATTCTATGAAGTATCTGCACGTAGCTCCACATTAAAACGGGAGCTGGTGGCAGCTTGTGTTATAGTCTTCATCAGCTTGTGAAGGACCAGTGATGCTGCAGGAGTCTGGGGCAGCTTTTTGTGCTCCCTTCTGCTTCTCTCATTGGTGTTTATTAGTTTGATTTGTGTTCTGCAATGCACGATAAGAGAGCAAGGTATCTTCTGTATTAATGTAAGGGTTTTAATAAGAGTTGAGCTGATCTAAAGAACATCTTAACTTCACCTATTACCAAAGGAGGCAATCCCTACTCTCTTTTGTACTGCAAAAGGCTTATTTTGAGATTATCATGGATTTTAAGGTGAAAAGCCACAAATCGGTTCCAGAGAAGTTGTAACTGATCAATTTTTGCTTAGGAGTTGTATTCCCTCTCTCAGCACTACAATATGAACTGGAAAAAAACCCCGTTCTGTATTGAATTGAGCTAATTGAGCTAATTTAATTGAACTTCTAACTGAACCACAACGTAAGAAAAAAAAAAAAAATTAACTCCAGGGAGATAGTTTTAAAGCATTTTTACAGGAAACTCTTATTTCATGACTTTTACCAGACATTGAAATGCTAAACCTCACAACTTTCTCAATGGACACTTAACTCGGCAAGACCAACAAAACACTAGAGAGAATAATTCTTGAATACTACTTTCTCTTATCCTCTGAGAAGCTGCCTTTATAAGAAATTCTTTTATCTTTCATCTTATGACTGCTTCACCATGTTGGAAAGAGTAGAACAACAGCAAGGGCAACACAGGCGCTATTTCAACCCATCTTGTTTGGAGCTCTTGTGCACAAACCACAGCATTCTCAGTACTTACATTCCCTTAAGACAGTACGAAGTCAAAAGAATATGAGTTTTTTTCCTCCCATTACCAGGAAAGGACATACATGAGTGAATTGCTTCTAACCAAAATAGCAAAGAAAATAAAACACACCATACAAGAACTTTAGCTATTTGGTGTTTTAGTCTTGGAGGTACGCAAAACCACTAAACAACTCATGAACATAAAGGGTGCTCTTCTAGTAAAGTCTATCCTTCCAATAATCCTCTGGGATTATTATTACACTACCAAAGACTTCTTAAATACTTTATTAAACTGACCTTTTTGCCTGCTATTGCTTTGGTCACTCTCAACAACATGCAGACAATAAGCACTGACAAAAGATCAGGAACAGTCTACTGCTACAATACTGCTTTTCCTCATAAATATCATCAAAACATGCAATTTCTTCTTACAGATCCTGTGTCTCCTGAGATTATCATAATACAAAGAGGCAAGAGAGGGAAAACATGCCTCTGTTCCCAAGTGGTTTTACACTGACAGCGCTTTCTACTTGGTCAATATCACTGTTTTCTTGCATTCTCACTTTTTGTGTCTACATTAACTTATTTAATTTCCTGGCACTATCACACCACTGGTGGGAGTAACATAGCTGTCACGTCACCTACATTTTTTCTGAGGTCTAGTGAAAATGGTGACCATGCCAGCTGCCCTGCAACCAGAGCAGGTGTAATGCAGAGGGAAAATGGAGGAGAACAGACCACTGCAGGGAAGACCTTCACTTGCCAGTTTCTGTCCTGGGCAGGTCTGACACAGGAACAGAGAAATGATACAACTCAAAAAGACACTGAAGAGGAGCAATTTAAAAGCACATACAGCACCTGAACCTAACTTGCAAGAGGTGAACAGTTTAATTAATGCTTGTAAATGAATGAGAGCTTGTGACAAGACACCATGTAAGCACAAAGAACAAATGAACAATGGTTAAGTCAAATAATAATATCTGTGATCCTGCAAAACTACAATAAGAACACCTACAGCTTCTATATCTATATGATTTATGTACTTTAAGAACTACTTAAAGTCAAATTTCCAGCTGCCAGTACTATGGCTGTTCCCCAAAGGTGTTTGAAAGCAGTGATTCATGTCCTCAAATGCTTTTATAGAAGCTTACTCAATATGCCAATAGGCTAATTAAGACAGGAGAGGTGTGTGTACCAAATAGGATATTTGGCCTTAATATTTGCAAAACCTGCCAACTCCTTTATAACCAGAAAAAAAAAAAAAACCAAACACAAAAAACCTGACTAGACTGAAATCAGAGGGGAGTTTGGTCTGAAAGCATGCACACACACAGAGGCCGACACTCTACTGGCCGCGCTGCTCAGAAAGCCTCAGAGCTCCCCAAACCTCTCTCTGGCTAATTAAATTCCAGGCAAAGTACAAAATTACTGCATTGGCTCTCCACTTTCTGTGCTGGCTGATTTTATAAGCAATTCCTAACAGAACTACCTTAGCAGCCTTTTGGCAAAAATAACGTAATGACTTAGTAAAAAGTAATAATAAAGAGCACCCACCTACCCACCCACATTTTACTTCACAAACAGCAAGCTGTACACCTAGTATGGAAAGGCCGATTCTGAGGATAGCAATGTAACATCTTCCAAAGGATGCTAATGAAGAAGAGTTTCACTGCGCACTGGGGGAGGAGGAGAGGCAGAGAGATGGAGCATAGGGAGGATGGCTTTGGGAGAAAGACTCCATCCTTGCCTGCTCCCGAAACACCTCTTAAGTAAGCGCTGACAGTTTGCTGTCCAATCTAGAACAGACTACTTACGAGTTATGTGCAGGACTCAAGTCCATAAATTAATTTTAAATAAGAGGCTGTAAAATTGTTTCAGCGTGACAGGAACATTAACACCACCCAGTATATGCAAGTAGTAACTTCTTGAATTTCTATTTTTCAAATGTACTTTTAACTATTCTAGGCTAAAATATGCATGCTGCATGCTCAGGCAAACCTCCAGCTGCATAGAAATGAAATATTACTTAAAGAGATTGTTTATGAGAGCTGGCTGGAGCAGCTAATACATAATATAACATGCTAAGCCCTGATAGTCCCATATCAGTTGCAATTACTTAAAAATGCAGTATCTCTAAGATTGAGGCAAATTAAATTCTCTTTATTCATGAAGTAACTAAAACAATGGGCAGGGAAATAAAAGAATATCTGTGGCAAAAGGTAACAACTGGTAACAGACAGGCTGCAGGCAGCAAAATATGCTTGTTGACAGCACCCTGGAGAAAGCTAAAGAAAACACCCAGTTTTCTTTAATTGTTTCTTTCTTACATTGTTTGATCTAGGCACATAAGCTTTATTAAACTACTAAAAACAACCTCCTTGGGTTTACTCATTACACAAAGTTTATTTCAAAATGAGACTCTGGGTGCCTAGCAAAGGCTGTCAACTTTTCCAAAGAATTTTTCTGAGAACGGTATAGACATGCACAAGCCCAACCTGCACACAGAGAGGCAGGCCCACGTCTGCACCTCCCAACAACCGGGCCCACTCAATCAAGATGTACTCAAATAATTAAACAGCTTACTGAAAGCAGGAATGGGGGAGAAAACATGGTGTTGATTGGTTTGTTCAGACTGATGCTGGACAGAACTCAAGGCAGGAATAAAAGTGGCGCAGCTCAAGAACAAACATGGCACATGTGCCTTTCTGCAAATTTAAGGTTGTACTCTTTGCTTATGTGTATAGTACCAGCAAAATTCCACCTACCTTTGTTAGCCCCTGTAAATTGAGAATAAAAATGAATGCTGGATTATTTTCAGTTTGTAATTGGTGGAGAAACTACTAAAAGCATGTTCCCAGAGTGACTGAGATCATTTAGAATTAGATAATCTCAGATTAGGGCACTTGCTTGGAGGGATCTAGCTGCAATACCACATGTGAGAAAAATCTGCCCAAGTGCAGAATAACTCAAGGGTGTTTGTCATTCAGAGGTGTGGGAGAGCAGGAGAGTGAGCACCGGCTGCTGAACCCAAGGTTGGCACAAGCTGAGGAAATGGGAACAGTCAGTTCCCAGAACAACATTATCTAAATGTTGGCGCATCTCTGAAACAGGAAGAAAAAATTGTTCAGCAGAAAGCAGCACAAAACCATAAATATATATGCTTATTAACAAGCAAATAAAACCTTACTCTTCAGTAGAACCTAGAGGTTTCTTATAAAATATAATAGCAGCAATCTGCAAAAATTAGCTTTGTTTCAGAACAGTGATGGTATAGGGACAGTGGGGTATAAGGTCTTGGTCTGTAAGATATAGGGGACACAGAGAGACTTACAAAAAGATATGGCTCTTAGCAACATTAAATTATTCAGAAAATGGCTCTCAGGGTCAGGAAGTTTGGCAGCCCCCACCCTACAGCTTCACTATCTGCGTTAACTAGTGCTCAACAGCTCAGAAGCTTAAATCCATGCAAGATTTACAGAGAACTTTATCCATAAAAGGTGGGAAGAACAAGCAGCTGAGTTAGTAGTCCAAATTAAGCCTCAGAAATATAACAGAATTCAAATATTGGTACATGTTCCTAGTACACACCCTCCTAATCCTCCTGAATTTACCATATAAATAAAGTGTCACTGTGGATTTAGTCAGTTAGTGATCGCTTGCAGGTAAACTTCATTACTGGTTACACTAATAGGAAGATTGCAAATAGAGAAGAAAAATAAAGAGAAGATTTGGGTCTCCCACAATTTTGAAAAAGGAGTATTTAAACTGAACCTTAGGAAATCTTATCTTAATGACAATATTATTGCACAGATGAACAAAATATGGCATTGATGTTGTTAACCTTCTGAAACAAATTACTATAAGCCATTACAACCACTCCCCCCCCACACAACACATACCCATGGACCAGACTGACAGAGGCTGATTTTTCAACTTGTCTAATTGGCCTGAGGATATAGGAAATTAACTGGATCCTCCTCTGCCTGAGCTAGCAGCTTTTCTGTTTGCTAGGAACAGAAAGCAAGCAAGATTACATATTACTTATTGTTATGTCAATTTTC
Organism: Aviceda cuculoides; assembly: GCA_035590195.1. Taxonomy (NCBI): domain Eukaryota; kingdom Metazoa; phylum Chordata; class Aves; order Accipitriformes; family Accipitridae; genus Aviceda; species Aviceda cuculoides. The sequence goes on from JAVJGG010000031.1 coordinate 24,618,708, forward strand.
TTGCTAGAAAAAATTAGAGATATTTTTCTCTGCTGGGGTAATTATTTCTTTTGCATAGAAGCTTACAGTTTCTGGTTTGTTTGCTTGATGCTTGCTTTATTTATTTAATTTCTAAAGGCTTTTTTAAAAGACTGGAATTAAGGAGATTATTCCTCTGGAATGGGAAATGGTGAAGGATGACTCAAAATGCTCACAGAGGTAAATGCAAACACATCACTGCTTTTCTCAGAGTTCACACAATAGCCCTGCAATGAAATAGCTGAGGGCAAAGGAACATGCAGAGTAATGACGCACCAGCATTACTAACATACCATGCATCCTTTTGAACTCTTTTTTTAGGCTCTGTAAGCAGTCCACCTTTGCATTATTTTTTTCCTTAATTCATCTTTCAATACTTGAACCAGAATGAGTAGGCAACCTCTGAGAAAGACTGCTCTGAGTGCCACTACCATAAGGCTGTCTCTCCTGTGGCTGTCTCCCAGTTAGACTTCTTGGCACCTGACAATGGGACTGAATTTACTCTGCAGCCTTTGCATTAGTGGGGTCATGCTCCACCTTCTTTCCACAAAACATGTCAAATCTACTTGAGGCTATTATGAAAGTTACCTCAGGATAAAGGGGACAACAGTTTTCACCAATGCATAAGCTTCCCTCCCTAACTGCTCCCCAAACCAGGCTTTCTTTAAAATATGAACCAGGCATAAAGCTCAAAAGTTCCCAATACGGTATTGTCATCTTGTTTTGTTAACAAAAGGATTGATTTTTGATATTCCTGTCTCCTTGAGATTCTTTCATTTTCATATTTAAACTTCTATATTTCTTCCCTAAATCTCCCTGGAAGGAGCTCTTCTGCAGTCTTCGATGAAGTACTATCAATATTAGTATTCTGCTACTAATTCAGCTCCGCCACAGCCACACAGCAGACTACCCTAATGTAATCATATTGTCTGCTACCCACAGCAATAAAGATAATCTTTTCTGAACCCCCTCACATATTGGCAGTCTGTGGTTTAATGGATTACTCTTTGGAGGAGTTTAAGAATATATCTAAAGTGTAAAATAAAACTTTACCAGAAACAGCTTCAAAAGTCAACAACTACTCTATATTAAAAGTGAAAGTTTGTATTTTTATGCTCCATTTCTTTCCAATATGGATTACTTGTTACTGAAAAAGTGTCTATTTTGCCTGTTCTAAAATCTGGGTGTTTTTAAAGACCCTGGAAAAATGAAAAAGTCAAACCAGCAATACATATTAATGTTGCTTTTTGTATTACTGAATTCTGCAGTAATGTTTACTGTTTCAAGGGGAGTTTATAATTATGCAAATTGCTAAGCAGCCTGCATAATGTACAACATGTTTGGGTTCACTGACTAGAAGCTGAGATACATTTATTTAATGCTGCTTGTATGCTATGCAATTCAGTTTGCATTTCTTACGCTCCACTGCACTGTACCTGTCTCCAGCAGTATCCCTTGCGTTTCAGAATTTATATGCAACCTAGGTACCTTTGCAGATATTTGGCTTTCAGAAGTTACTTAAATAAATTATGTGCGCCAACTTAACATTTTGCAAAGCAACATTTTGATAGCCCTGTAGTTGCTGAAACCTAGTGAAGAGACTTTCACCCTTTTCATTATAAGCTCGGTTGTTCTCATCATTGTTATAACATTGTGAAAGTTCTTCTAAGCTGCATACATGACATTTAAGTGGGAGTTGTTTTTTTTTCAAATCAAATTTTCTTACATGTACTCCATGGCTTTAAACACTGCATACCTCCTTCATATCATAAATATCCTGGCTGTAGTCACTAATGGACTGTTTCCTGATTGTCTTTCCAAAGGCACACATCATTCTCACTTGTTTGTGCAAGGCAGTTCCGAAGGGATATGCCTATGCTGCTCCTGACATCTGGTGACAGCGTGTGACACCAGAGTGGTGACAGAGTATTTTGAGGTGGGCTGGCAGAGCCCAACCACCCCCCAAGCCTCCATCAACCTGTTGAAACATTCTGCCCTGTGTGAAAGGTTGATCCACTCAATAACCTTCTTCAAATACCACCTAGGCAATCACCAGGTCCCTGAAAGCCAAACAAAAGTGATTAAATACTCCTACGGACAAGTGCAGGCAGTGATCAAACCCTTCTGGTGCTCTCAGCTATAAGTAGCTCTGTCACAGCCTCGTGAATCCTTCGTCTTGTAGCGCTGCTCATGAGCCAGGTTTCCCTGGCTTTTAGACAAGATCAGCTCTTGGTTGTAGCCCAAGGCCTGGCTAAACACCCCAAACTGATGTGGTCAGCCCTGCAGCAGCACTTAACTCCTCACTCTATCCCAGAGTTTTCTCACAGGAAGGAGCTGGGGAGAAAAATGACAGGAGCAGCACCAAGTTCAGCATGAAAGCAGCTGGAAAGTTTTACTGTCTTCAACATCTGCTGCTCGCTGCTGTGGCAAGACAGCGCTCACTCGCTCGCTCTTGGGATTCACCGGTGCTGAGCAGTGAAGCAGGGTTTCCTATTTTAATGTTAGCAACAGCCTCTCAGGATCACAGTCAACGCTGGCTTGTGCCTCTTGTATCTGCATACATCCCCCCTGTGCCATAACAGTGCAATTTTATAGATGATTAATTAGACCAATTATTAACTTCAGCCCGTCCTCAGAGTGTGGACCATGCTATGCAAACTGATAGACTCAAAAACCATAGGTCTTGACTCAGCTCTAGTTATGCTTTTTATGGTCTCTGTGGGACAGCGATGCTCAATTAACTTATATTACTGTCTACAAACTTAATAGATTTTTTTATAGCTACAAGAAATCTGTGACACTTTTTTCAAGCTCTCATGTCTGCGATTAGCTGAAAATGGCTTTTGTCCTGCTGGTACAAGCCTATAGTGGGTTAGACCTAGCAAATCTAGGTCTAGGCACGAGAGAGGCTGTGCCATGCCAGTCTTGATTTTCCCTGTTCTTCCTAGAAGTCAGTATGAAATCCACTCTTACTAACTGTTTCTGAAAGAGATAATATTTAATCCACATCAACCCTTTGAAATAAAAGGGAAAAATCTGGAAGAGAAGATTTTTTTTTTTTCCACCTTATGTCTGCTTTCCACATTAGTTATTTTGAGTCTACAGTTCAGCTGAAAATGGATTTTATAGTTTTCTTATATCCATTTATTTTAAAAAAGGAATTTCTTTCAGCACTTTCTAAGCTCCCTTGTATAATTATATGAGGAATATAAACCATTCTTCCTTCAGGGAATAAGCCAGCTCATGCGGTTAAGAAGAAGTTTTCCTTAGAGACAGATAATTTCATTATTAGCCACTACAGAATTTCTTGTGGCTTCCAGCTATTATGGGAGAAAAGATATTTGACCAGCCTGACTCACTGGTCTCAAACAACATCACTGTCACTGTGTTCTGACTGGACTGGAGCAGACAAAAGCTCTGGTAAAAAGAGCCAGCCTGCCAATGCCAGCAATGCTTGCCTTTTCTTTTTTCCTTTCAGGTTTTAATTAAGTTTACTCTTAACTTACCTACTGAGTCTATGTTTAATAAATTGAACAACATTTGTATTGGTCAAAACATGCACCTTCTACATCTATTTCCCTTCTGGAAGACTCTGTGTTTGTTCATCTGCCAGATTAGATGACACTTCTGCTATAGATTTGCAAAGTCTAATACTGAACATGCATGTGCAAGATTTAACGACATGGTGACATGTGATGTCACTACAATGCCAGCTGTTGTTTTTTTTGTAAGACCTCGAGAAACTACTTTACAACAATCAGATCTTTCTTGTGCTGAGACATGTAACATCAAAACATGCAAAAGTTCCTTCTTGAAGGAATACACAATTTCACTGAACAAAAGAACAAGGGAATAAAAAAAGAAGAATATAGAACTACAGGGAGAAAATTATTTGGCCAACATTATAAGAGACTCCTGAGAAATCTAGAGTACAAGTCCAGGTCACCTTTATTCCTCTTTCTGGAAGGTGCTCATTTTTATCTAAACAGACGAATCATTTTCCCAGCTATATGCCAGGTATTACAGTGACAGAGAACTGGCACAGAATTTATTGACGTACCTTGGACTTCACTGATCACAGTAACTAAACCAAATATTTAATTCCCATTGCTACTTGTGCATTAAGTATCTTTCAGTCATTGCTTCCCGTTCAAGAAAAATGCTCAAATCAGTCATACCCTTTAAAATGGCATTCAGATGATTGTTGCTTGGTCAATTGCTAAGCAAACAGTGCTTAACTAGTCATATCAGTGGGCCTAGGCACCAGAAAAGCTTGAAAGAATGCTTTGGACAAGAATAAATGACAATGTTTTGTACTGCGATCTAGCCTGAGGAAAAACAATCAAAGAAGAGCTCATAAAGGCTGAGAAGATGAAACCAAATGGTGGATGGATGTAGGAAGAAGAAAAAGTTATGACCAGAACCAGAAAAGAACCATAATTGAAATACATTAATTTTAGTGCAAGTTATTTTCCTGACGCTTTTTATTTTCTTGTCTTACAGTTTGATCTTGCTAAAGTTAAAGCTTTGTATATATTTCCCTTCTCTTTCCCCATACAAGCTTCATAGCTCATCCAAGCCTCACCTCTTCCATCAGCTTGGTGTCATCACCCTGACCAGGCTCAGCTGCTGTGCGAGGGGAGCATGACCTCCTGCCTCAGTTGACCAAGTTCACAGGCTGGTGTCTTGACCAGAATTTACTCCAGTCTGAGCATCTTGGTCACAGCCTTTGCTTCCCTGAAGAGCCAGGACTGTTCACCCTCTATGGCCTTGGTGTCTCACACAACACCACAAACACAAAGATCAAAACCACTGTAAGCCAAAACTCTCATACAGTAATTTTCAATACAACCTAAATACATGTTTCCCCCTTAAGGAAATGATACAGACTAGCTTTTGCCTACCAGGCCAGGATGCCGTTGGCCTTCTTGGCCACCTGGGCACACTGCTGGCTCATCTTCAGCCGGCTGTCAACCAGCACCCCCAGGTCCTTCTCTGCCGGGCAGCTTTCCAGCCACTCCTCCCCAAGCCTGTAGCACTGTATGGGGTTGCTGTGACCGAAGTGCAGGACCCAGCACTTGGCCTTGTTGAACTTCATACAATTGGCCTCAGAACCCGCACATAACTCACTGATTGCATTGTAACCAGCTCACATTCACACTGGTATGAAATTGGAATCAGGTCCTGTAAGACATTTTACTGCATAGAAAAAAAACAACCTCAAACAATCCTACAATTTACAATGCAAATATCTGTGGTCAGACCATGCTATACCCCAGCAGAGTGCAGAAAAATTCATAACTGAGGAAACAGTACTGATTTAAGTTATGTTACATCCAAAATGAGATTAGCAAAGGAAGTCTGTGCAGGATTTTGAATGGGGAACTTAATTTTTCCTGTTCAGAATTGCATTAAATTAGATTATCTGTGTTTCCTTGTCACCTACTTTGTGTGCTTTACACAGACGTATCTGCAAAAGAAGAAGGTGTAAAAAAATTCAGTTAATGAGGCATCAGGCCAAACTACCTAGGCCATGCAGTAATGAGATCTCTGTGACTTTTTGGAAGGGTGCTGCTGTCTCCCCCTGTCTGAAATCAGGACACCCCATAACAAATCCTTTCAATTTTTGTACCTAAGGTTTCCAAGGACTTTCAATTTTTTTAATGCTTGAAGAGACTGAATGGGCAGAGCACTACAGCAGCTTCAGAGCTGCTGTACACCCTAGCTCAAGAAATGGCATGGTGTGATCAGTTTCTCAATTTCTAGAAAGGAATAGGGGAGACTGAACTGGATATATGCCAAAGTTGTTACTCATTCTGATAAAGAAGTGAGAATCAGTATGGCATTGAGTCAGGGCCTGGCCTGAATAGGAGTTTTAAGTAGAAGGTGTTCTAATTTGGAAAAAAACCAACAACAACCAGAACCAAGAAAGAACATACACATAATGATAAAAACAGATCACTAGGTCTGAAAAGGTCGTACATTTTTGCCTTTAAAAATCCAGAACAGTGTAATAATAAAATAGATTGTTTTTTTCCAGAGTCAATGCCCCATTTTTAGAATATGGATAGTTTACACTTTTCTCTGATCCATGGTTTCGTAATTGCTTCAGAATCATACAACATCATACACATGTGACTTTTATATTTACATGTTTCATTTGCAATCAGAAGAGCTACAGACTGAAAATTTTAAACAGGGGCTTATAGAATCCTCAAGTACAGCATAGTAGACATTGGGGCAGAAAGAAATACAACAGAACCGCTCAACAACAAGCCGTGAACTTATTTGTCCTTATTTGAGACTTGTTTTGACACAAGGAACAATGATAGGCCAGAATAGAGGAATGAAGCCTCCAGGCTGGCAATCTTCCCATGAAGGCAGGCAACTTTGTCATTAATTAATTAGTTCTCCTGCAGCATTACACAACATAACTTGTCATGCTATCCTGAGTAAAGTTTTAACTTACAAGTGGGAGATCTTTCCATGGCTAACCCCAGTCATTTGCTGTTTTCATTTAGCATTGGTTCAAAGGCCAAGGATAAACATTTGCCTTTTCGTGAGTGATTTTGCTGGCAACTTCACAAGGCTGTTGTTCTCTGGTTACATTACTGGAAATACCCTGCACAGGTTTCTGTAGGAAAATCTTTTGCAGCACACCTGTCCATTCTGGGAAATTTCTCACATGGAAAAAAAGTTGATTTTTATTTTAAATAAAGGAAAGTCTAATTCCACACCTTCTGTAGGCAATAGGAGTACTCAAGTTGGGGCATTTAAGCATTTATATCTGACTAAAGTTAAAGGCTGTCACTCATGTCAAATACCAGAAGCACAACTGCTTTTGTACATTCCCCTCTGGGGGTGACTGGCAAATGTTAGAGAAAGCACCAAATGCTGCTGAAGGAGCAAAGATTAAATGGAGATGAGGGAAGTACTTAACTTTTAAAAAGATCTTTATTTTTACTTGCAAGGCTTTAAATGTTTTTGAAACTGTATTCCTCAGCAGTAGTTAACCTCTTCTCAGTTTAACCTTATTTATTGCTATTTATTTTTTATATTATGACAGTTGTCTCATCAGGATCAAGGTCCCTTTCAACACATACTTCAGCAATATTTCTGGTTTATTTCTTCACACATATAACTGATCTTAAATTACAGCACTTAAAACTACCCAGAAATTAAAAAAAAACATTAGCCAGGGTAAGGTAGCTGGATGCAAATGTGAAATGTATATTTGCTTTCGCAAAACAAAAACACTGAAATTTGCCTAACTACTGCATGAGCTATGTCCTGACTACCACTAAATTAGGCCT
>JAVJGG010000031.1:24641933-24670576 GCA_035590195.1 Aviceda cuculoides
ATCTGTTCCTGCCTCCTTGTGGTTACATCCTCACACCTGCAAACTGGTCAACACACTACTTAGCTTAGTTTCTCAGGCATGCTTGTCATTCTTTCTTGTTCTCTCAAGGGAACACTGTAATCGTGTCAAGGTCAATATCCTCCCCAGGCCCCTCGGTCCAGCCGAGGCCCTCTACATTAGTGCAGGCTCCAAGAAAAAGAATCCAAGAAGTATCCCTTTGCCCTTCTTTATAGACACTTCCAGTGACAAAACCCACATTAAGAGCTGCTCAAAATTTAAGTTTTAAAAAAAAAAAAAAAAAAAAAAAAAATATTTCCATGACGTCAGGGCTTTTTGGCAGGCCAAATGTCCAAATAAAGAATGCAAATCCTAGGCCATTAAGCTTATTTCTCCATGCTATTTGGCACAGTACCATGGTTGCTCATACATAGAGCACTCTACTTCAACCCAGAGCCTCTTCAGCAGCAAACAGGACAGGTTGTTCAAGCTGCAAGTCCTGATGTTACTGCCAGAGACTGATAATGCTTCATTTCTCAGTCAAGAAGAAGCTATAGAAGAGATGGAACTCCATTACTTTTAAAACTATGAAAAGTACATGCACTGTAATTTCACCTTCTCTGCCCCTCGGGGTAAAGGAGTGGAAAGCAGGAACCTCAGGCCACATTCTTTACGTGCAATTTATTACACATCTTTGAGAAAGCACCCACCTTCATGTAGTGGAAGGGAGCTCTTTAAAGTAAAATCTATTGCACTGTTTCCAGTGCAAACGAAACCTTATTATTGTTTATTTTATTCCATTCTACTTAGCAAAACTTTCTGAGCTCACAGCCAAATCTTAAATTGCAAGAGAAATTTGTTCTGTGGGGCTCGATATAGGCAAAATGCTTTTTTGAATAAAGCCGTCCTTGACTCCCCATCCAAGATCAGTACATATGGCATTCATTTTAAAATAAAGCAAAATTACAGTATTAAAAAGACAGAAAAACACCACAGATCTGTTGTTTGGAAAAACTGAGAACTCCTGCAGAGAACATTGTTTCACATCAGAGCAGTGTGAGTTAACAGGGAACATAATGCTGAACATAGCCAGAAACATCTGAAAGTGAATCACATTTTGCCAGTGGCTGTTTCTAATAGGAAAGGGAGGATTGAGAAAGACAATCCTTATTAAACAGCCAATGTCTTAATACATTGGCCTATTAGTTTTCTGACATCTACCCACTGCAGTTCTATTTGACATTATGTAAAATACAGGTTTTTGTTTAAGGTGCTGAATTTATATTGCATAATTTAAGCTGCCGTATGGAGAATTCACCTGACCCTTCTGTTGTCACAGAGCTCAGTGGGCTGGTATTTCCATAACACCCAAGAAATACTATGCGAGACATCTCTATATTTGAGGTTCTATGTATTCTATCAGGATAAGTTTGTGTAATAGACAGATGTAGATTGACTGTACAGGTGAAATGCCATGTCTATTTTATCATGCTTCTTAGATTTTGGTATTATATTACTAAATATCATTACAAAAAATGTAATTTCTTTTAATTTACAGTAGCAAAAATTAACTGTGAAAATACTACTTCTTCAATGATTTTTGATCTAGAAATTGTTTTTTGAGCTAAAACTATAACAAAAGCTTTACCCACCTGAAGAAAATCTCTTTTTCCCTGACATAAACCAGTGCTTTAGCATCTGGAATGTTGGACTTAAAGGTGGACATTTCTGAAGGAATCTCTCAAACTTTTTTTTTCTGTCACAGTAATTTTGGCAAGTCTAGAACATTTCTTAGCAATAGTAATATTTTCAAAGTGAAAACTGTACTTTCTGTTTTCTTTTCATTAGATTTCATTTGTTTTCACTAGTTTTGTCCCCAAAATATTCTGATAGAATGAGTACTTGTAGTATATAGGGTGTTAGCTAGCACAGCCTATTAAAATGATAGTGCTAAAACTACAGTGCCGTATTTCTAACTACTGAAAATAACGAAAGAAGAAAAATGTTCCCTTATTATAACAGACAAAAAAAGAAGTTCCTTAGAACTATATGGATACAAATATTTTAAATGGTGAAAATTCTTATGATGTTACTACAGCAAATATACTTTTAATCCAAAGCTATTTTTTTCAAAAATCATTTGACAAACATTTAGTCAAATTAGGGGCAAGAACTGGGGAAGTCCACTGCTATTGCAAAACAGTACTGATCTTTGCTTAGTTTCACATTTAGCTACTCATAAGTTGACGCAACTTCTTCCAGTGCTTCACTGTGGAAGTCATTGATTTTAAAACTAAATCTTTTAAAAATGTATCTACCTCTCTGTAACCCAGATAAATTCTTCTTATCATCAGCTGTACATCCCAACGATCCTTGTTCTGTGCTGTAACAAATATGCAGCAGACATTTAGATTATTGCTGTTTCATAACTCATGTTTTTGCTTGCTAAAAACTCAGTAATATCTTAATTCAGAAAGTATGGATTACCCTTCAATTTGTTGAAGATATGAGGTACTAAGAAATTTCACTTTGGGAATTACTATGGTGAATATGGCATCTTTGTCTTCACGGTGTCAGAGTGTTGAGAACAGATTGCTTGATCTCTATAACCTTTTTGTGTTTTGAAATGATAAGTACAGGAGGACTTGTGCCAAGCCTGATTGGTACTTCAGTTTCTCCTTTGTGAACCAACTTGTGTTTTGCTATTAGACTCTCATGCTGAGCAGCCAAAGGGGCACTCAGGGTGTAATGCAACATTGCTCTCTGAATTACGGAGGGGGATACTGGGAAGATTCCCATTAATCAGGTTCCAAACCAGCATTTTTCTTTTTTCTGCTGGTGTGCTTTCCTGCCATCTTGTAACTTATTTTGCTGCATCTTCTTCATTGTGGATCAGTTACCCAGACTGGAATGGTATATAAAACACTTCAAAAGCCTGCAGGTTTTCAGACTTTCTATGGATTTTTATTTATCTGAAAAAATGTGCCTGAGCTTGCATTATTGTGCATGGGTGAGTGTGTGTATAGCCACAGAGAAGTTTTTATGTGCTTTTTTGTTTTGTTTCTGAATTGTGCAAAAGGCTTTCAAGCAGAAACTGTAGATGGTCTCATTAAAATAATGAACTGTGGTGTAATTCTGATATAATAAAGACAAGGCTGGCAGTCTGATCTCTAATCCAATTTACACCAGAATGGTTTCAAAGTTGAATTTTTAACCAAAGCACTTCAGAATGCTTTCAAAGTTATCTCCCCTTCAAAATATTAGCTGTAGTTAAATCCATCCAAAGAATCTAAATAGACTTTTTCTTGCATGTTTCAAAACTACTTTATGCTGCCTATCTCCTTAGCCTTTGTTGACATACACCATATACCAACAGTGACAGTGCTTTCTGAGCACCAACCTGTACAGACAGCCTGGGAAGCTGTGTGAGCACTCACAATTAGGTCTCATCTTGGAAACATTATGAATTCTAACTTCTAATGCTGGATGTGATAATGCAATAGCAATTACTCAACAGTTTGGCCAGGCTCAAATGCTAAACTGTTAAAACCTGTGAACTCCTAAGCATCAGATTAAACTTAGCTCCTGATCAAAAATACCCCAATTCTAACCCTAGCCCAAATTCTAATCAGAACTCAGAAACCATTGCTACTCCATGGCAGTCATTTAATCAGGTTACTCAGACTGATGCCAGACAAAAAAAATTCCTGTTTCTTGTTCATATCAGGTGGCAACTCTAATCATCCATCTCTGCCAGAGTGAACCTCTGAGTCTACATTTAGAATAACCTTCTGCTTAGTGCCTCTTTCTGTATATTGACATGAATGAGTGTGCCTATAGAGGGAGAAGGGAGAATTGAAAGAGAGATGACTTTTAGGGCCATGTCAAGTAGAGGTGATGGGGTAATTTGAAAGAAGCTGATTATTAAATTTATAATGTCTTCAGGTCATGCTGTAGCTTTGTGCAGGTGGATACGTTGCTAATTCATATTATCAGGCAGCAGAAAAAGTGCTTTTTAGAAAGGTTAAGGTAAGCCCGGAAAGATTCATGAAAATCACATTCTGTATGTCTGGAAGGTCAGTTTGGAAAGAGCAACAAGATAACTCTGTCTTGTAATGTTAGAGCTATAATAAAGCACTGTCTGTATCTAAAAATCCACTTTATAACCCCTGCAGACTGGAACAAAATTTCCACTAGTGATTCTGAGCTTAAGGCTCAACTGACCTTGCCTCTTGCTTCATTAGCGCATTTTGCATCTGGACTGCAAAATAGTCACCCTCTTGCCAGAACTAAGACACGTCACTGAAATCAGAGCAGCTCTCTGCTGCTGTGCATCATCCATGGCTCAGCCTGAGCAGTAGTGCTGATGGGGAGTTGTGTTTTTAGAAAATGAAACTTTGTTATTATATTTTTTCCTTAAAAGGTATGCTGTGAAATTCCAATAAAAATTTGTTAAAATATTTTGGTATGGTTAGGAAGTAGGATGACATCAGTTGCCCCCACCTCTCTCTGACTCTAAATTTCTCTGCCTTACATATGTATACATAGTTTTCACTTACATCTTCAAATACATCTTCCTTTACTCCCCTAATTTACTGTTAAACAGCTGAGTTGTTACTGTCATGTAAATTATTCTTTTCAACAAGAACTGAATGAGAGATGGAGAGGCTGGGCTTCTACATTCTATTATTATTCATTTGAATGATCTTTCCATAAAAAAAAATCTGAAACTAATATTCTTAATTTATACATGCATATATTTTTCAATTAAACTAGTGGCGAGTGTTTCAAATAAGTCTAGGAAAGTAAAGCAACTCTTTAAAGCAGCTCATGACAATAGGTTCTTCAAATAATTTCCAGAGACTATATGGAGGAATTAGATAAACACCTAAAAATTCAAAACTGACTGTAGTGCAGTCTAACATTGCTCTGTACATGGGACTTTGATGGATATTCTTTGACAAAGTATTCTCTGTCATGTGGTTTGGAAATTTGTTGAATCAGAGTAATGAAGTTCCCAGCTGGAACTAAACATCTGCATATGGTGAATGCTTCATGTTGAACAATGTCTGGTATTTTACTAGAAACTTTGCTGGCATAATAAAACATACATTTAAACAAAAAAAGAAAAAAAAAAAAACAAACCTCAGCTATTTTAACCTTTTCGACATAATTTGTTTGCTTTAATAAAAATACTTATAGCAGGTGGAAATTGTCATTGGCATTGAAGTGAACAGGGAATGGCAAAAAGCCAAGGGTTACATTGAAATTAGACTGTGTGTACTTATGGAAGTGTACTTTTAGAAGTGATAAAGCCAGTGCTGAGTACTTTTGAAAATTCCAACTGAACAGAACACATCTTATGTACCAATAAATAAATATATAGTAAAAATACTCAAAACATAGATGTTAGTGTAGTGGGAAATATATGAGCCTGAAACTGAATCTTTTATCTCGCCTGGTATCCTGAAGCAGAGACCACTCAAAGGTTAATTTGCTATACAAATCCCAGAAGGAGGAAAATTTTTTAAAATATTTTGAATGAACATGTGGCCATTCTACAGTCCTAGAGATCAGAATTAGTACACAAAATTATTAACAACTGAGAGCTATCATTAAGGTCCTGGATTCTGCAGTACTTTTGAAAAAATATTTTTGGAATGTGTTTTTTTCTATTTTTGAATGATGGGTCTTTGTAAATAGTTATTATTTTAATTCATTTCTGATATCACTTACTAGAGAAGTTTTGGAACTAATTTTTGACACAAAGCTGTCATTTCAAAATGAAAGGTTAAAATCCTTAGTTACAAACAAACAAACAAACAAACAACAAACCTAAAACCACCTAGAAAATAAAAACCATGACTTTTGGTTTATGTTTTCCAAATAGAGCATTTTCTTTCAAATGTACAAACTCATCTATCCTCACTTGGAGATATCCTCTTTTGCTTTCCCCTCCAAAATCAAACATGATAAAACATGCTAATTAGATTTCTCCACACTACAGCTTTACTTGTGAATGCCAAAATACATATAAAATTTTTAAAAATAATATCTAACTTTGCCTTTTCTTGTATTGAAATGCTTAATCTAACTTGATTGCAAAACATTATATTTGCTAATTTGCTACATAAAAAGAAATATTGAATTAAATTAACTTTGTCATTCAAATAGTAAGTCACGCTGTTTTCTGAATGCAATTGCACTAAGGGGTCTGAGAAAGGCCAGTATGTACTGCATTTGTATGACAAAAGTAAGATATAGTTTCTACTAATACTTTTATTACAGCAAACAGGGAAGAGAAAGGAACATATTATTTTCATTCTATAAGGGAGGAGTCAACGCTTTGGGAAATTATGATTGACTGAAGTTAGGAAAGAAAAGGTCTTTGTCAAACCAACAAATGAGATTGTGTCCCAGTCTAGTGCATAAAATACAGTAAAAGCTTTCAATTCTGATGTATCTGTGTTTTTGTCAAGCTACAGTTAGCTCGGTGAATATTTGAGGACCATTTCACTAGGGTGGTTAGGGTAGATGCTATGTGAAAAGTAGTGTGTCAGCATATTTCTCATAATATGTAAAAACTAAGAGGAAAGAACAGATGGACTAAAAAACTTACAATGGTATAGTGCACAAAATGTAATTTATATTTAAACAATTAAACATTTTGAATGGACTGCTTTAATTAACTTCCAGTGCAAAACATTAAGTACTGTAGGTGGAGCTATCAGTAATTGCATGTGATTTATGACCTATGCATAAAAAGATAATATTCATACAACGCTATGTAACTCAGACTGCATTGCAATAGCTACATATGCATCTGAGGATAACACTGGATACACTTTGGAAGAACGAGTAAAAATTATCTATTAATTCTTGGAGACAGCTGGTTGTTCTTGTTGCATAATTAAATTAAACTACATCCAAATATAATGGAAATCTTGCTAATGGTCTCTAGGAACTTGCTGAGCAAGACTCGCACCCTATTGTCAGCATTTGTTTATTTTTCCTTTGCATACTTTTCTGAGTGCAGGATTTACAGGGCAGTTGCATCTGGATTTCTTTGTGGATTTCTTCACTAGAATTTCTTTCTAATGTACAAAGGGCCAAGTCCTGCCTTTTAGGTGTATAGATTTTTTATCTCCATAAGCGTTATCCTTCTTGACACTTTATTTTAGACACAGCTATTGCAATAACATACTTCCACAGTTACAAAACATGAAGATTAAGCATATGTATTTAGTACTAGCATGCCAGATGTTTTATATTCCTTGTCCATTTCCTTCCTGTGATACTTTGAGACAGTCATCTTTCCTGTCTTCTTAAGTATGTCTGCTGGTAGTGTCTGGATGGGCCCGCTATCAGCTTTCATGATTGTAATAACTGTTTCATCTAATCCCCTGTAAGACCCTCTGCACTAAACATTTCTGAATAACAGTCTTTCTGCTGTTCCATCTAATCCTTTTCCCCTGAAAGAGTGCTTTTCATCGCTTAACTGATGTATTTCATCGAGACAACATCCTTCTGGCTCCTCAGCGCTTCAAGTGCCACTGGAGCCAGCCCCTTGCAACCTCAGTCCCCCAGTTAGTGCTCACAGGCTGTGCTGCACATCCTCCTCTCCAAACGGACAGGTGGATGCTCTAGTCTGAGGGACAGGTCTGGACTCTGCCAGGAAAAAGTGATGAAACACACCCATGAGGATGGTGCAGCAGCAACAGACTTTTTGGGGCTAAGGAAGAAAAGTCAGACTTTCCCAAGTCATCTGGGGAAAATTACAAGTACAAAATGTACTACAGCCTAAGCTTGAACTGTGCCCAGGACACTCACACTGATTTAAGGACACTACATCCTTCTTAGATCTCTTGGAAAGAACTGAGAGAAATTTCAGGCCAGAAAGAGGGGAAAATCAGATTTGAGCAATAAAGAAATTCATTGGAGCCTCGTGTGCCCAATGGGATACAGCCAATGACGCCAATTACTGTCCTGTAATTCTCCTTCCTTCCTTTCCCCTCCCCTAGTCTGGAAACTTGTGGCATCTAGGCTATATATATGCATGGATGTGTGTATAAATGTGAGACCATTATATACATATTATGTTATATATAATATATTATTATATATATAATAACGGTTTAAGTATATATGTATATATATGTGTATGTATATATTATGCATCTAAATTATAACCAAGCCCCAAGGGTGGTATGCCAGACCAAATGCAATGAAAACTCAGTCAAACACAAGCAATGGAAGGATATTTCCCTTTAATGACAATAAAATACATGTTCATATGTATATAGTACAGGATATCTACAGATCTGAACAGTAAACTGTCCCACATACCCAGATCTAAAGTATGTTTTCTGAGCAGCTCCTTGTTTTCATTGTGGTCTTATATATAACATAGAGACATCTCTACCCATGCTGTCTATCACACACAATTCTATGCACATTAAATTAATACTCTAAAATTGGTTGTACCAAGCTGTCAAGGTTTCATTCCCATAATGACCAGTAGTGAGCTTTAACAATCAATAAACTTCTAGTGATTTGTGTTTATGACCTTGGGGCCACTGGTATCATTCTGTACTTAGACTTTCAAGACCCCAGTTATCTTCTTGTGCCGGTACTTTTGGAGGTTGCAGTTAAAATCACCTGTTCTCATTCAACAGCCTTCAAGCTGCAATTACCTGGTAGGAAACATTTTATTAGAACAACCAAGTAATGCCCACACTTGCGTTGTAGGATCCTGGAGCATTTCACTGAACAAAATATTGATCCATTAGAAGATGCATATATAATTATTTATTTGTATTACTATCTTTTAGTTATGACATTGTCACTGTTACATTATCAAAATTCCTTCAGAGCAATCCCGTCTTCCACAATAACCTGTTCACTTTACTGTCACGTTATGAGTCCAGTCAATCAAGCTGTACACTCCTGAACCTGCTTCATCTCATTATCACCACTTGCCTGTTGATAAAATTGTGTATTTTGAAATGCTCTGGGGTTGTGTTGTCAGGTATCATTTTTTTTTTTTTAATTATTAGTTACAAGTAATCTTGCTGTAATATGCCAATATGTTTCCATAAATATCAAAACATCTAAAAGGGATGATATCACCATTTGCATTATTCATGATACAACAATTACATAGAATACTGCATATAATACTGTTCTTAAAACTCTCAGCTTCTGACTTCTCAAAATCCAGCTCGACATCTATATTTGCCTTTCCATCTACATATTCTGCAACAGTGATGCGAATCCTGATTTTCCATTTGATATGTAGAGTATAATTCCTATTTGTATGGGTTTGTTCTTTTGTTATAGGCATCTTTGAGTTCTCCACAGCACTTTCCAGGAGCCAGTGGAAAATGATGCCATACTACCGCTTCTTCAGCCACGGACTGACAGCAAGAGTTTGTGCTGGAAGCCTTTCCACCAATTGGATCAGTGGGTTCTGCTTTAAACTTCATGGGGAGAGAAGGAGGATGGATCATAAAGGGTAATTGGTTTCTCACTATAAGTATATATTAAATTACACAGTCAAAGATTACCAACATAGAAATGCCTAATAAAACACAGAGGTTTCTAAACTGCAGAATCCCTGCCTGGATGTTTTTCCTTTTATTGTGGCATGGAACATCCTACAGCTTTTTGAATAGTTTTCTTGTCCACTGATTATGTGTTTGATTGATGAAGGTAAGGGTTTCTTTCTTGCTTGCTTTCTTTCTTTTTTTTTTTTTTTTTAATAAATAGCATTAAATAATCAGAATGGCCTGCAGTTAGCACATTCATTTCTTTGGTTTCTATTGGTTTATGGCTTATTTTTTTTCTCTTTTTACCTGTGGGAGTTTCTAATTACAGCATCTTAAAAATATGGTTTATACAAAATACATGTGCATCCATTCTCAGAAATTCTAAAATGTTCAGAAGCACCACTTCCCTGTTTTTACAGTCTTTACACTTGCTCTCTATAAAATCCTGTATTATTTTTAAGATTTTATGCCCTAATTTAAAGACTTTTTGCAGTGGACATACATAGTCCAAGAATCTCTCAGATCTTTTAAATCCATATGCTCATAACCATTCTTAAGGGCAGTACTTATATGGTTATTTAGTTTATGATATAATTGAAAGTATTTTGGTGTTTAAGCAACTGAGGTTAGTGACTGAGGAAAAGCTATTTCAACTTTATTTGAGATCATCAGTTTGAAGAATTAGGTCTATAGAAATCTGAATTGGATGGTGATTTTTGGAGCTTTTAAAAATAATAAATATTTTATTTATTATAATAAAACCTATGGTCTTTCAATAAAAAAATCTAGTAGAAAACACTTGTGGTTATTCTCCTCTGCCTATAGGGCATGAGCAGGCTGATGATGTGTCTCAGACTGAGACACAGTGAACTTTTCAGATAAACACACACTGCTTCCAAAGTTTGGTGTTATACTAGTTTATACAGCTTGAAGGCATTCATAGTCTGTCCATCTCACAAGTCACTTGAGTACTTTCCACTTCAATGAAAATTGTTGTGCATGTGAGAAAGCATAACTACAAAAAAAACCCCAAACAACCAAAAAACCTGCAACAACAAGGAAAACGTCTAGTTCTCTTAAGCTGTTTGTAGCTAAATAAATATAATTGTGGTATGGAACTTTTAGACAGACTTGGATTTGCTTGAAGGCTATTCCTGAAATCCATACATATTTCTTGATGTGTGCATTATGTAAGTTCTTATCTGTTATTTGAATGTTTCAGGGATATAAAATCAGTTTCTTAGATGTTGCAAAGAACAGAACATCAGCCTGCATCATACCTAAATGCTATACAGTCCATTGATGAAGGTGCAATAAAAATAAACACCAAAACAAAACTTATATAAAAGTTAATAAGCTTAGCTTGCAAGACACTTTCAGGCATTTGGAGAAATTGCATTACCAGAAGTCATGATCACTATAATGCTAGTATCCTCATTACAGACTTGGGGAGGATACAACCTTTCCCAAGCAGGTTTCCTAGTTGTAATACTTACAAGTGGGTCCGGGTAACTTAAACATTTGTCTTATTGCAGAAAAGCAGCGAAACCTTTAAAGTTAACATTTGATGAATTTACATGGTGCCAGGAGATTGCTTGGAGTGAAGACCAGTGACCTGAGTCAGGAAATGTACTGGCTCTCAGGCTTTCCTAGGTTCAGTAGTGTCATGGGCAGACATAAGCAATGCACCATTTATTTTCTTTCAAAACCTGAGATTGTGTACTGGGTCTGGCTGGGTTGGAGCTGACTGTCTTGACAGCATCTTGTATGCTGCTGTGTTTTGTATTTGTGGCTAAAACTTGCTAACTCAGTAACATTTTGGCTATTGCTGAGTAGTGCTTGCATAGCATCAAGGATTTCTCTTTTTCCCAGACTGCTCCCACAGCAGGCCAGCTGGGGGCGGGCAAGAGATTGGGAGGGGACACAGCTGGGACAGCTGATCCAAAGTGACGGAAGCAACATTGCATACTGTTTGACATTGTGCACAGCTAGAGAAAGGAAAAGGAAGGGGGGTGTTCTTGGTTACGGTGTTTGTCTGTAATGTGTGCTGAGGCCATGATATCCAGGAATTGACTGGACATCTGCCTACTGATGGGAAATAGTGAATGAAATCCTCTTTTTCTTTGCTTGTGTGCACAGCTTTTGCTTCATTTATTAAACTGTCTTTACCTTGACCCACAAGTCTCCTTGTCTTCTTTTCATTTTTCCCCATCATGCAGGAAAGGGGAATGAGTGAGCAACTCTGTGGGTGTTCAGCTGTTGGCTAGAGTCAACCCACAACACGCTGCCACCATTTAGAGGTTAATTACAGTGGGAGCAGTTTGGTAGAGCAGCACAGATCAGCACTGATGAGGTTGCTGGATTTTCTTGAAAAGAAAAAAATCCACTTTATTAGCAGCTGATGGTTAAGTAGGCCTTTCCAGGATGGTCATGGGTCTGGTTACATTTATCACTGGGATACACTGGGAGCATCTCTAAACTTTGTTTAGTCAGCAGTTGAAGTTTCTGACTGTTACTCCAAACCCTTGTCTGATAACTTGTTTTGTATTGCCAAATCTTTGACACCCACCTGTGCTCTGGATCTTGGCCTCTCCCCCTCACAGTTCTTCAGTCTCTTCTTTGACAATGACAACAAAAGAAACCAAAAAAATAAGCAAAGTTAACTTTTCCCCAAACATTAGATTGTGGAGGTTTTTCACAAAAGAATTTGTGAGATTGAATTTGTAATGGTAAATGCTGCAGACTCCCTAGTGTCAGAAGAATAGATACAAGAAAACAGATGACCATGCTGCGCTCTGAATACTCAATGTTATGGGCAAAAGGGAACAAATCATACATGTGAAGCCACAAGTTTGTTTTAGTCCAATGAATGTTGTTACGGTCTAATAGTGAAATTATTAGCCAACTTACAATAATATTAACACTTATAATTCAACTTAATACAGAAAACCCCCCCTTAACAATACCTCTAAAATCATTATACATTTAAACCTACTAACATCTACTCCTTTTCTCTGGTATTCTGTCTACTCTTCCAGTGTCCTGCTGGGTCCTGAGGCTGAACCTTCTGCCTCCGTCAGGAAGACTGGAGGGAAACTCAGATATAGCTAACACACCTGATACCACCAGCGGAAAAAGAGGCAACGTGAGGAGTGGTCCTTCTGCTCTGAGGAGATGAGGTAGGATGAGAGGAATGGGGCTGCAGCCACAGAAAGTTGAATGGTGCACTGAAATTCCTGAAAGGCCAGTTGTTATGATCCATTTGCAGATTAGAAGCAAAGTAAAACTGGTTTTGAGACTTTTTTTTTGTAATTCAAGTATAAATTGAAACCAAAGTTTGTG
Organism: Aviceda cuculoides; assembly: GCA_035590195.1. Classification (NCBI taxonomy): domain Eukaryota; kingdom Metazoa; phylum Chordata; class Aves; order Accipitriformes; family Accipitridae; genus Aviceda; species Aviceda cuculoides. Next base: position 24,654,821 of record JAVJGG010000031.1, read on the forward strand.
ACAAGGACTTGAGGCATAAGACTGATTAGTAACTGGTCCTAACAAAGCAAAAAATCTTGATTCAGCAAAGCATAATGATTTAAAAGGAATTCAAGGTTTTTGATTGCTCTGATGAACTGAAATCCCATCAAATAAGCTCACTCTATCCTTGCAACTATCTTAGAGAAAATATACTGGGAAAATTAATGTTAAACTAGCTGCTATTACTCTAAATCTGGGTTTAGCTAATCTGTAATGATTCCATAGGTATTTGCATATGGTGGTTCCATCTGAATGAAAGTTACCTCATATTTCATATTTTCTCTGGTATAGCAGAGTAAAACTTTGCCTTTTGTTTCTGACATTAAAACATTTCAAAACAGCATTATTTATTCAATGCTCAAAGGCACAACGTATTTAGGAATGTGGGTTAAGAAAATGAGAAATGCAGGTGTAGGATATTGGCTACACCTCTGGAAATCCTTCAAGATAGCTTAATCTATCTGACAGAGAAAAGAAACAAATCAGTCAAAAAATTGCAGAACCCCTTGGTACCCTTTTGTCTTCCTCCCTCTGTGTATATGTGCCTGTTCGACAGTTTTGTACAGACACAAACTGGGCAGGATCTTCCTGCTCCTTCAGTCCTCTTCTTTAGCCAGAGGTGGGAGAATTTTTATATCTCTTTTAATCCCATTCTAATCTGACCCAAACCAGATAACTAGAGTTTGTCTCTACTGATGATGGAAGCATTATTGTCTTTGCTGGTTTGAATAGCTATATTAGGAAAGACTGACTTTCTTTCATTTCCTCTAGATTGTCCCATTTGTAGTCGTATTTGAATAGAATAACTAAGTCTCTGCACCTAACTCCAAGAGATCCTAACCACATACATAAAATATAATACAGACATTTCAGAGTTTACCATAATAGATTAAATTTGTTGTTTACTGTTGTTGGTCAATAATAAAAAAGTACTGTGAAATAATTTTGCTTTTGTGTTCTTTTCTTTCTGTCTCCAGCAAGAAATCTGTAGCATACTCATGCAACTGCACAAAGATATGTTTGACTATAATTAGAGTTTTAAAATTTAAAACAAAACCTTCTCTAGAGGATTTTGGGGTGTAAACAAACAACTAGACCAAGCCTATAAAAGAAAAGCATTTTCTATTACATTTGATCTCTGTCCCACCATTGCTTTAAAATGTAGTATTTTATTGAATATAGATCCACTTGTAATTGTTTGGGGATTAATACATGAATGGGATTTTTGATAAATGGATGTTTTAGTCCCTCTGCAACCTAATTTATCACTGAAATTGGAAGATGTAGATTTTCCAGATATCCAGATAGTAATGAATTCTCCAAGGTTACCTCAGTTTCTCAGATGAGAAGTACATTTAATATATGACTTAGAGACAGCAAAAAGGTTGAATCAGAACAGATCAGACACACAAACTTTAGAAATTTTACAGGTTGATTCAAAATAATGTTCGTCTCGAACCCTCTGAAGGAGAACTTCTTTCTTTGGGAAACTGATGACTTTGTAGAACCTTAAGCTTCTGAAATGGTCCTTTTTATTTGACATCCTATAGTTTCCTTACATCTTTGCCACAAAATATAAGGTGCCAGACCTTTGACTGGGGAGCCATGCAGAAATGTTGCCACCTTCAATACTGTAACAAAAACCTGTTTTATAAGGATTAAAGGAATCTGAAGTCTCTGAAGTAACTCCATCTATGTTCTTCTACACGGAAAAGAAGTCTGTTTGTTTGCTCGCTCAGAGATGGTCAGGAACTGGATAAGATTTGCCAAATGTGAAGTCAAGTTGTCAGTTTTTATGGCTATTATATCTAGAATTTTCCTCATTGTAGGTCAGGGTAATTCTATTTCTTCCACACTGAATTTTGCTTTTAAACCTTTTAAACACTGCATATTCTTGACACATGTAATAGGGCAGAAGAAAAGTTATTCTTTATTGACAAAGTTATAAAAGGAAGGTATAGAGTTTATTGCACTATTACCCTAAATTACCCTATTACCCTATATTACCCCATGTTACTCCAGTTTCCGAAGTTGTTACTGTGAAACAATCCAGTGATCCTTTTAGAGTAATACCATATAGATACAGAGTGACTATGAGTCTTCAGTATTGAATGTCTCTTCCCTCTCTATGAAATATTGTTCTCCTGTTCTCAGGTGCTGCCCTGATTTCAGCTGGGATAGAGTTAGTTTTCTTCCTAGTAGCTGGTACAGTGCTATGTTTCTGATTTAGGTATGTGAAGAATGTTGATAACACACTCATGTTTTCAGTATTTGCTAAGCAATGTTTAGTCTAAAGTCAAGGATTTTTCAGCTTCTCATGCCCAGCCAGTGAGAAAGCTGGAGGGGCACAAGAAGTTGGCACAGAACATTTAAAAGGGAAATACTGCTTATAAAGGAAAGAAAATTTAAAACACTCATAAAAAGGATCAAATGTCTTTAAGCATCAAATCAGGGATTCACAGACAGTGGAAGATCAAACTAGAAGCATAATGTTCAGAAGTTTGTTGCCTAGATCAGTAATTCTCCAATATTTTTATGATTAAAATCAATTATTGTGTATATAAGGAATTCTTTTGTTAAATGATTTTACTTGTCTTTTTGCTGAAGGGCTAACCAGAAAGCTAGAATTCATATAGATAGTTTTAAGACAATATGCCCAAACAATGTAGCTTACTGTTTGGGATTGTGACACAGGGGGTTTGTATTGATCTAAGATAAATTGTAAGGTGGGCATAGCTCCACAGCAATAAAAGAATAACTTCAGAGAGCACGCCACACTTTTAACGTACCTTGAAATATCTAGAATTATTATTATTGGAGCGCTTGTTGACTGTAGAAGATGAGCACAGGCTCAACATCTTACTTTATGCAGCTAAAATAAAATGAGATTAATCTGACCTTGAATAAGAAAGGCAAGCTACAAGAGAGCATTGAGTGAGGGCAAAGGGTTCTTTCCTCCATTACGTTCTGCCAGGATTTGAAGGTCTGGCAATGTACATACCCTGTTCATAATAAGCTCTGACTCATTGACATAAAAAGAAGAAAATAGTGCTTAAATACTGAGAACAAAATGGACATAGTAATATTGTAAAAACAAAATAGTATTTTTCCTTTATAAAGACGAAATGATAAATCCGAAAAAGTGTGTTTTGGCTTTTTCTCCAACACACTGTCAAATTGATACATTTGTTTGAAATATGCAGATTTTAACAAAATTGTGTTTTCAGATGAAAAATCTTCTGACCTTTTATGTACATTATTTTAGTTATGATTTCAGCTTATCTTTTCTATATTTTCTAAATGAGCTTTTCTGGATTACCAGATTTTAATACATTTTATCTGAGTTTTCTGTAATTTACAATCTAATTTACAAGTATGGAGTGTGCCATTAATTAAAGGGTTTCATTCTTTCCTGCCTCCCTGGCCCCTCTCATCCATGTCTGTTGCCCCCTAACATTCTGGAATTTATTTTTTAAAATATTAGGTAGAGGAAAAGAAGTATTTCACTGCCATTGAGTCATTATTGGACTAGGCATCATTATCCAAGATCTTGTGTATGCAAGTTTGAGACCAAAGTAAATCCAAGAATTCTGTCCAGAAATATGTAATCCCTTACCTTTCAAGCTGTTTTTCACAGCTTTTCCATAATCTTCAACATCATTGCGATGAAAGTCATTCTTCTCTCTGTAAGCAGCCTCACAAAAGGGTCCACCCCACGGTTGTCTCACCAGTCTTGCCTCTTGCTAGGGAGGCAATAAATTTCCTTCCACCACAGGAAATTCTCCCCTTTTCCTTGGCTCTAAGCTGTATCAGCCCCTATCATGTTGCACTGTAGGGGGAAACACCTCCTAATGTCTTTTGTCTTACACTGCAGATGTCCATCTAGGCTGCCAGTTTGCAACACTCATTTATATCAGCTTTACTTCTCCAGATAAGTTCAAGGTTAAAACAACAGTCCTTTTACTTGAAAAGCAATAAAGTGCATGATAATAACACAAGAAACATGATTAGAAGGCAAAACCACTAAATAAGTTAATGCAAATTTGAAATATTTAGTCTCAAACAGTCTTAATAGTTTCAAAACTTAGTTCTTCATGTGATTTTTTTAGACATTTTTCTTGATTGTGACATCTATGACAAGTGAGGGTCTGCTTATCTCAGATGATTTTGTCCCTGTCCTCAAGCACACCAAAATACATGACTTCATATTTGCAGTTATATGGATATACAAACATCTTGAGAGCAGGGGCTTGATCCTTGATATTTTTCTCCTTGCTAGTTAATTTTATTGTATCTTATTTATTGGCACTTGAAGTCTTCACAAATGTAAGTGAAACTTTTTTGGTTGGTAAGCTCTGTCTTGTATTCTGTAATGTCCTAGCTCTGTTTTCTTCATGCTTCTTATGGATCTCGTCTTTATCTGATCACTTTGTTTCTTTTCTTCTTCAGATGCTCATACACATGAATTTTCTTAGCTTTCTTACAACTGCAGTCTTCATATCAGAGAAACTTAATACACATTTTTTAAAGGTCTCATGAACTGATTTCCAGCTAGACCATACTCATTTATCAATACTGTGGATCTCTAACAGGAAACCTTCTGCGCTTGGGTTTCCATAGATGTTGATGCTGAGGTTATGACATAGCCAGAAACATATCTGTAATAGAATATTTCCAAAATAAGCTTTTGTATCCCATCTGAGTATTTGTTTATTTCTTTACTTCTTACCCTATATTTTTCTCATTGCCAGCTACATGCTGAAATTAATTACATGTCCTTTTTGTTAAACCTCCACCCATGGTTCTCTTTATCGTTATTAGCATATGGATAGTGAAATTAAATATGAGAAGCTACATTTCCTTTGCTAACAGTTTTTATGTATTGCAGACAAAGATAAAAGTATTTTGCAAATATGGTCATCTTCAATAAAACTATTGTAGCAAAAGTGATACTCTTGGGTTAACTGCAGTGAAGAGTTTAATTAATTATAATTTTGAAAGAAATATTATCATGTTGAAATAAAGAGAATTTGGAAAATATTTTTGTGGATCCAGGATTTTACCCTTGAAAATCAACATGGAGTGACCTTAGGAAGAATTGCTAGGACTACAATGATGACCATTATGCTTACTCAAGTTTTTGTAAGTTTACAAACTGTAAAAGAAGAAAACTCAACATGTCACCAGAACTAGTTTCTTGGGATAGACAATTCTTATATATACCCTGATTTGGGGCAGTAGAGCTTGTGCCTAGTTTGGGGGTTTGTAAATATTGCAAGGTCAAGTAGAAACAAAGAAAATAGAAGCCAAGGCAAATTAAATTAGACGAAGTGTCCAATGAACTATATCTCCCTACTCACAAACAGTACATCATATGATTTAACAGAATCTTGCCATACTGAACAGAAACAAGAAAAGGAAAAAAAAACCAATATTAACATAATTACATATAACAGCCAACTAGACCTTCCAAAAATAAGTAAGAGTAATATCAATAATAGTAATAATAGTAATAGTAGTAATAATACTTTTTTAACCATCTTAAATTTCTTAATTATGTATTGCCAGTATGGCTGGCTGCTTCTAGTAAGTATTTACTTCAGTAAAAATTCCACTCGCAGTTTGCTATTATCGAGCCTGGTTTGTGGGCTAGGAAAGCCTCAGTGAAGCTTCAGCTGATGTGGGGTCATAAGCCACACATCACTCTGTCTGTTTAGTTGTGCTTCTTGCTTTCCTCTCTTTTGGCTGTTGTTGCACATATTTGCTACCTGTTCTGGATAAACATTTCTCCTTTTTGGTATATCTGTGATTTCTATCTGACTGCAATTAATACAGCTTCATACCAAAATAAAGACTTCTCAAAGTCTTTGTCTTCCTTTAGTCATGAGAGGAATTCTTTTAATTCCAAGGTACAAACCATTTCATAAGATTAGGGTGGCTCATAAACCAGCCTTTTAGACTTTTGCATTTTGTATGATTTCACACAATAGGTCTGATGGCTATATTAAGAAGTGCTGTTTGTGTTCATTTGGAACTGGTTATGGTTGCATTCCATCTTATACATATTTTGTCTGTCCGTAAATACTGTACACAGTCAACGTCTTCTTAGAGAATGGTTGTTTGGCTGCTACCTGTTTCAAAGTTCAGTAACCCTGTAAAAGAGGCATGAAATTTTGAGTCTTTCACAGATGGTGTAATAATGCCTAAGTGAAGTAATGTTTGTAGGTAGAGAGTGTATATCACTTTCCATGTGATAAAGTAGCTGGAATAAAACAGTTCAGCTTTCAAGCAGAGCTGTTCTTGAGATTATAATACATATAAACATACATTTACATAACTACATAGGAACAGAGAGATCTGTCCACACCAAGCAAAAGGCACCCTGAGTTAGTATCTGTACACTTCCTTCCCTTCAGGATATGGCCTCAATGGTGGTTAAGAACAATAACATACCAAAATTTCATCTAAGCTTCCTCCCAGATGTTCTTCTTCCAAGAATTGCACTGTCGAACTGTTTCCCAACTTCTCTTTTATCTCCTAATTGAAATTAACTGGAGCTATAAAGACTCCACAGTAATTGTCATAACATTTATGTGTATCAGTGATCTTTGTAATGCAGAAGTGATATATTAATTCAGGGAGGAAACTACACAAGTTGCTTGGCTTTTATGACAAATGCTTGAAGAGACAATAGTTTTGTATCTCAGAATCATGACTGAGTGAAGATGCACTGGTTTGAGAACCCCCACCCATTCCCTGGCTTAGGCTGTGTTGCCACTAGCAGGTGTCTATAACCTCCTGACAGGTTTGAATTTTGTCACAAGTAGTTTATGTGAACTTCAGTTACATACACCCTAAAAGTAGTAGGGAAGTGAAATAAGGTACTTCAGGAGAAAAATTGTGGTTTCACATTATAAGTTACTCACTTTAAAATGCCAGCCTCAGTGCCTTGACTCTATTTTGTCTTTGAATACATTAAAGTTGTTCATTTGGACTGCTCCTACTCTTTCTGGCTGAATACATCCCATTCTCTGTGATCAGCTAGCCAACATGTTAATGGAATGTAATTTGAGTTGCACATAATTATCTGGATGGGAGACTACTACGCTTGTGTACTCTAATGGATAGCTGGATTATGTAGCTTTATTATCCAAAGCAAATGGGAACATGAGTTACATGCTGTGTAACTGAAATGAGTAGGGCCCATAGGTTCAGTCTGATGCTTATTAAGTGGCCTGCCATAGTTAATTCACTTGTAAAATAGGATTTATAATGGAAACATTTAAAGTGGGAACAGCATCTTACCCCCATCTACCAGTAGCTCTGAAAATATTATCATATGGCAGCATGTTAAAACAGAAAACAAGTTCAACTGAATATGTTGCAGTACAGATTGTTTTATATGCCTAATGCAGAGAATCTTTAATAGGTAATTAATGATTTTTTTATACTATTTCTTGACAGGGAAAGTCTAAGAACGTACCCTAACTTTTGCTGGTCTATCTGCTTTGTAGATATTGTCACAGAATTAGTTTTGTACATAGTCAATCTTTGAAGGAATCTCTTGAAATTAAACAGTCTCTAAATGAAAGCAGTGTCAGACAGTATTTTTTTTCCTTTGATAATTTTGTTAGATGACATATTGATCATATCTGCCTTTATTTGGTATCCACAGACACTCAGAGACTAAAGTGAAAGTGGTACTGGAGGAGGAAGTGTGTGTGGAAAAGTGAGCATGGAAGGAAGGTCTTGCTAGTTTGTTCTTGATTTCTGCAAACCTACATTTTGGATTTTTTTAGACCTCTCTACATTTTGAAAGTTAGACCCTAATCATATGCATCCTAAATAAATGTAACTAGCAATATAAAGTGACCACCAGTATGGGAACCTTCACTTCTGAAATTCCATGTTGTGTGATACTAGACAAGACACTTCCAGACTGACTTTTTTGGGCTGGTGACTCAGTCAGTGTTGAAAGTCCTATGAATTCTGGAGGGATAATTCATCCCATTTGGCACTGTATGGAGACAGACATTACTTGCAAGGGGTGGTGTTCATCTTAGACCTCCTTATTGCTTCTCATCAACATGGCTTCTCATCAAGCTGGTCAAGATATTAGACCTTCAAAATGCCTTTATGAGGGCCTTGAGGCTGTAATGAACAATACGTACTCTCGTGAGATCCCACCTGGAATACTGAACTCAGATCCAGGGACCCCAGCACAAAAAGGACATGGACCTGTTAGAGTGGGTCCAGAGGAGGGCCATAAAAATGATCAGAGGGGTGGAACACCTCTCCTGTGAAGAAAGGCTGAGAGAGATGGAGTTGTTCAGCCTGCAGAAGAGAAGGCTCCAGGGAGACCATATTGTGGCCTTTCATTGTACAAAGCAGTCTTATAAGAAAGATGGAGAAAGCCTTTTACCAGGGCCTGTAGTTATAGATAATGGTTTTAAACTGAAAGAGGGTCAATTTCAATTGGGTTATATATAAGGAAAAATTTTTTTACAATGAGAGTGGTGAGACACTGGAACAGATTGCCCAGCTAAGTTGTGGATGCCCCATCACTGGAAATGCTCAAAGTCAGATTGGACAGAGCTTTAAGCAACCTGATCTAGCGAAAGATGTTCCTGCCCATGGCAAAGGAGTTGGACTAGATAGTCTTTAAAGGTCCCTTCCAACCTAAACCTTTCTATGAGTTTATGGCAGAAGAATGGAAGACAGAAAATCAAATATATAAATAAGGGAAACGTAGAGAAGGTTTTGAAAATGAAAAGAAAAAGGAAAGGGAAAAAAACCCATCTGTGAAACTGATATTTCATAATTCTTTTCCTTTTATTTGAAATATTCTATATTTCTCCAAATTTGAAATGAAAAGACAAAATCGGAAAAAGGCATATTATGCTAACGTTGTTAGTATTCTACAGTCTAAACTAAAATGCATTTTTGTCTGACAGGGGAGAACCAGAACATAACTCATGTACCACCAGAATGTGCTAAACCCATCAGAAATAGATACCAAACAACACTCAGACACTTGGCTCACATGAAAGTATGGCCCTTGTTTTTCTTTTTAGATGTTAATAGCTATTCAGAGTCCTTAGTATAAACAGCTGGGTTCCACTTTTTGCTTGAGATGATGGTGGTTATGGTGCTAAAATGTGTAGGATCCAATTAAACATTTTCATGACTTACACCCAAATTAAGATCTCTCTTCTAAACACAGATAAAAACTCAAAAAGAAAGGTAATGAGTTTAAAAAACTGTTTTGTTGACTGACTCTATATTTAAAAACTTGCTTCTAGAGATACGGCAATATAAGAAGGATTTGGCTTACAGTTGACTAACATCAATCTAGCAATATGTTTATACTATAACTATTTTGACATTTTAGTTGATAAGTAAATTGTTCTTTTGCTCCTTGTTCCAAGAGATGAAGTAAAACATTTCCCTCCTCTCGCATAGTCTACAAGCATCTGTACTGTAAGCAATGACTTTCCATATACAGGATTAAACACTGAGAAATGTATTGGAACTGCAAATGCTTTTATTAATTATGGCAGATGTCAACTGCAGAAGTTTGTTATAAGTTAATATAATGACATTTTTTGAGCATTCATTATTACTGCTAATGTTGAGAACCTAGTATATGAACTCATCATATAACAGCTGACTACCACAAATAAAGTATTTAATGCTGAATTCATATCAGTCCTTTCCAGGAAAGAGTTCTGCCAAAGTTGCATCACAGAATATATATACTGACCTGAAGAAATTAAATATCTATTTGTTTATTTTATCAAAATGTGATTAGAAATCACATTTTTATGTGTTGTTACAAGTTTTCTTTCTGTCTGCTGTTCAACAGGTATAGATATTCACTTTTGCCAAATACAGGAAGAAGTAGGTACTTTAGAGTAATGCATGTTTTCCTGTTAATATTCATATTTTTTCACAGAGAAGTCACAGGTGGGTTTATATGCCATTTAACATAATTATATCGATAAGTAAACAGTTCCTACAGTTATTCATGCATCTGTTCTCAAACATACAAAGTGTGTGTGCACACACACATGCACTTGTGCCCAAAATAGGAAAAAGAGAGAGGGGGGAATAAATTGCATGACACTTACCGTAAAAGAAAAGATGTCTCCTTGCTTTAGCTGAGGTATAGCTACAGTAACTTCTGTGCAGTTAATGGAGCTATCCGTAATATCTGTGATATAAACCATGGTGGTTTCGATTTAGAATCTGTCCCCATGCTACTAGTGAAATTTTGGGTAGAGGCAGGCAGAATCTAACCATGCAAACCAGGTTTTGCAACAACAGAAATGTGCTAAAATGTGCAATAAATTTAATAACAGAAGATCTATTGAATCTTTAGTTTTTGGCTGAAATCTTGCCTCTATTAAAGTTTGTATGCATTTAGCAATTGACTTTTTGTTCAGATTAGCGATAAATTTCACCCTTACATTCTGTGTTACCCCAGCAGCACAATTCTTCTAACTCTGTGCTAGCATACTGAGACAATATTAATTCAGGAAGAAACAAGTAATTAGTTGATTCTACAGTGTCATTTACTGCAGCTTCCTTGATTCTCCTCAGGGACTCAGTATATCATATATTTTTTTCCTAAGATTAGGCATACCAACCACTATTTCTGTTTCTAACGTATTAAATATTATACATAATTTTCTTTCAAAGTTTTAATAACCTTAAATACCTTTTTTTCTGCAATGCTGACTTGAAACTATGTCATGTTTTAAAATTCTTTTAGTGGAAACAACTGTGAAGAGACAAGTCCAGTCTTTTGTGAAGTTCAAATAATTTCAGCAGTACAGTTTAAATCGATTGAAATCTTTTTAATCAAAAAGAGTGCTTGAGTAGGGCAGGATAGGATTAGAATGAGATCTTGTGGAAACTACTAAAACATACAATTACCAACTTGTAAAAGCAACAGAACAGAATTGTGGAATGTAAAGAGCAAGAGGTAATAAGGCAGGAGTTATGAGAAAAAGTGTTTAAGATAGACTATTTCAAATTTCAATGCCAAAACAACTTCTGATGATTGCAATTACATGGAGTCAATATTACTACTATTGAAAACTATCTCCTACATCCAAAAAAACTTCTGTGAGAGTAAACATGCTAAGTTGGAGTTTTCAGTCATTACTTTTTTTTCAGTCAAGAAACTGAGAGACAGGATACTGAAAAAAAAAATATTTAGAACTGAATTTGAAAATGTGGGCATTTTTTTTAAATCTTTTTATGTATATTGCCTGTAAGCAGTTTCTTGACTAATCAAACAACTATAATTTGCAACTTATGCCTAAATAGCAGCAAATTGCTTTCAGTCAATATCTAACAGTGCTAGCAGTCCTGATAATCTCGAAAAAGAACCTTACAAAAATCATTTTATGAGGTGAGTCAGTTTAAGTTGTACTAGAAAATATTCACCTTAAAATGCCTTCTAGATGCAAACAGCAGCTGTTGCTTACATGTTAATAAACAGAACTCACAAATGCTGTTGTTAAATAATACATGATTAAGATTGTGCCTCTCGATCTGAAAGCAGATGAGATCCTCCATTCATGGATTCTCTTGCTCATGATGTTCCATTTAGGGTCTGGACAATTTTTTTGGCAATATAACATAATGATTAAGTTATCCATAAAAGCTCTGAGTAAGGTGCTTTGTCCCTTGTTACAGTCATAAAGGTTTTCTACAAATGAAAAGAGCAGATTATGACTATACTGCATGTAGCTTCCAATAAGGTGTCCATTCCCCTTTAGGCAGGACCTGCTGTGCTAATTACAGCTGCAAGGGAGGATGCTTTAGGCCAGCTCTAATGTAGTTTGATATACAGGGCGTCACTACACACTTCTGGGGGACATGAAGAGCTGTTCACAGGAATTCAAGATCCAAGTACATCCTAGACTTCTTCAGCGGCATAATGACATTACCTGTCACATTTGTAACAGCTTTAGCATTTTATTTGCTTTCCTAATTTCTGCAGAGCCAACATTTTCACAGAATTACCTAGAGTGATTGCAATGTATCTTTTCTTACTGGTAGTAACCATTATAACACACATATTTAAAATCAGGACTCTTTTTTTTTTTTTTTTTTTTTGCCAAATCTTTGTGCAGCACTACATTTCACTGTATTAAATATTATCAATCATTTTATCAATTAATCACTATTTATTGTAAGTTTTACCTTCACATATGGTCTTTGTTTTGTCACCTTGATACCATAGTACTGTCAGAAAATACTATACTTTTAGCAAGAGTTGATACTTGAGTGTAAAAATAGCTCTGTGTCTGTTATCAAGGTGACAACAAGAACTCTATTCTTTGGTCATTTTTTCTCCTGTCTTCTCCACCTCCTTATTGTCAGTGATAGCAAAGCGTGTGGAACTCTTTATGTCATATATGGACATATATGGAGAAACTCTCCAGTGTTGAGCATGGGACAGAGATGCCGGTTAATTGGTTTTCTGAGTACCATAGCTTTAGTCTCCTGACATGCAAAGCTGTGCCTCTCCTGTCGGCACTTGTCAATGAAGACGTTCCTTTCCTCTGAAACCACAGTCCTAGAGATTCCTTGCAATGAAAAAGTATGTGCCTTCTTGGGTTTTATGCAAAAAATGAACAGTTATACTGATGGAGTGACTGTCCTCCAAAGGCAGAAAAAAAAAAAAATACACAAGGGGTGGGAAGAGACTGAATTGTGTATATCTTATGAACATACAGGTGAATATGAAGGAAAAGAGTCACCTGAGGTGAAGGCCCACAAATCTAGACTCTATCCATCTAGGCTGATCCACCCCAAGGCTGTTGAGTGGCAACACAGTCAGAATCACAGGTCACAAGAAGCATCTACCGGCTTTAGTGCAGCTGAACCCCAGCCCATGCATTCCTTCTTAATATGAACAAAAAATGTTATCCCAAATTGTCTTGGGTCTGTTAAGCATTTTGAGTAACACAAATAATGTTCATTCTTAATAGCACATTTAAATATAGGAATTTTGTATAGATTGTAATTTTCTTCAGCTGGAAAACATAACGTAAAGCACTATGCTGGGAAATGAAGACTCAAATAAAATGCTATAGACTGCATTTCTTTAAGTCAGGAAAAATAGTAATCTGAAAATTAATTGCCCAAGATTACTTCATCTTCCCTGTTACATTGCGTTGACATTAATTTCTATTAATGTCACTGTTTTCTGGGAGCACAACACATATCTATTAAAAGGCTTGCAATGTTTAAGTTATTCCCTCCCCTAGTTCTTGATCTTTGAAAATTTTCAAGGTTCCTGGTATATAACACAATTATAGAACTGTGCCAGATGCTTTATGCATATGGCAAGCATTTTGGAGAAGCTCTCAGTGTTGTGTTCTGCACCTCTATGCAGAAAGTGCTACTGTGAGATTTGTGCAATTTTTTACAGCTGGAAAAAGATCATTTAATTATAAAACAATAATGGAGCTGGGCTGGACTACTTAAGGGAAACCTGACACAGATGCTTGTGTAATGGAACCCAGTTGTTAATTCATAGAATTAGCCCTGTCTTGCAAGCTGCTCCTGGCACGTGAATCCCATTGACTTCAGCAGGGCTCTGCAAGGGCACAGTGCCTTCCAGCCAGATGGACCACTTTGCAGGTTCAGAGATTAACTGTACTATTTGAGTTAGATAAAAAGTGACACAAACAGCTACGTCAGGCTTCCAGCCTTCTATGTAAGTGTCATATTATCTTACTTCTTCACTACTTATTTTGTGTTGTTATCATGCACAAACTGCTGGATGTGTCCATAATTTGATGGAATTTTACTGAGGAAGTTAAGAGCCAGATTCTCAAATAGTAATTGTTCTCATGAGGTGAAATGAAATGTAACTAGCTTTCAAATTCTCACTGAAAGATAGAACAAATTGGGGACTGTAAGCTATCTCTCTCTTTTATGCTGTAAGAAAGTGGCATAACAATTGGATGGTCAACTTAGTGTTTGCTAAGGGTTTTTCTCTATAAGCTGATTACATCTTCTATGAACTATGAAGAAAGGCAGAGTAGACAGTCTGAAGATCTCTGAACTGTCAGAAATACTCACTGCAGAATCAAAAATCTCTTGTTTATATTGAAGGTCAGGCTAGCACTCTGTACAGTGAGATCCCCTGATCTCAATACAAGAGAGAGTGTGCAAAGAAGTTTTAGGTTTGAATTCCAATTCAAAGAACAACATAGTATTGCACCTATATGTTCATGTCCACATTGCAGTAATCCTTCATCCGTATGAATCTGACAACATGCAAACCATACTGTGCAGATTGACAATTTCATTGCTGAAGTACACAGGAAACAATCCAGAAATATCAGCTCTCGTAAAACAGGTATGTTTTCCTCAAAAGTATTACATAAAAAAACCTTAAAAAACCCAACCCACACCAAACCAACCAAACAAACAGAAAAAACAAACCAGAAACTATAAAAAAAAAAAAGATAGTAAGAGAAAGTTACCTCCTAAGTCCCTCAGTTATCTTGCTGTTTCCTTCTCAGTTCTTCAGAGGATGAGAGACTCAATTTTCAAAAGCCAGAATCTCACAGCTGAATCTCATACTTCTAGACTGTATTTGAGTTCTGTCCTCACTTTAAAGCTAAACTAGTTTTCCTCTATGTTAAAAAAATGCTCAGATGAACACTTTCACATGTGATTTTTTTTTTATTATTATTTTACAGAGAATGGGAAACTGTTGTGTCATATCAAAGCGACCATTAAAACAATCATACAGAACACTCTTTCAAGTACCTTTCAAATGTAAACTTTGCTGCTTCAACAACTTATAATACATAGATTTTTATGCTTGCTATGAAGTATTTGCTTTCTGTCCATTGCAGCTGACTCTATTTTATAGCAGGTTTTTTAATACAGAATGGATAAAAAAACCCCAAACAAAATAAAACAGCTTGGTCCATTATCATTCTATTTGTATGTGAAATACTCTTGACTTTATATTAGCATTTTGATTCTGTAACGTAGAACCTAAAACACTAGACAAAACAGACATCTCAAAAATGTTTCAGAAAGACAAGGTAAAACAATTAAAGGTATAATGCCAGTTAACCATAAAGGAAGTATATTACAACTTTCTATACAGGCCATTATTCACTCATTAAATGGCCATCGATTTATTTCAGTCAAAAGTACATTGCTAATTATGACTTTTAGTTTTACAAAACTTAAATGATCTTCATCTACTTTTTGTAGTCTTGATATTATTGAACTTTACATTTAGAACAATATGTGATAAGCACTCTCCTTCTTTACAACCATAGGATCATAGAATAGTTTAGGTTAGAAGGGACTTCCAAAGATCATCTAGTCCAATCCCCCTGAAATAAGCAGGGACATCTTCAACTAGATGTCCAACCTGACCTTGAATGTTGCCAGGGATGGGGCACCTACCACCTCTCTGGGCAACCTGTTCCAGTGTTTCACCACCCTCATTGTAAAAAAATTCTTCCTTATACCTAGTCTGAATGTACCCTCTTTTAGTTTAAAACCATTACCCCTTGTCCTCTTGCAACAGGCCCTGCTAAAATGTCTGTTCCCATCTTTCTCATAAGCCCCCTTTAAGTACTGAAAGGCCGCAATAAGGTGTCCCCGGAGCCTTCTTTTCTCCAGGATGAACAACCCCAGCTCTCTCAGTCTGTCATCATAGGAGAGGTGTTCCATCCCTCT
>JAVJGG010000031.1:24671145-24684635 GCA_035590195.1 Aviceda cuculoides
TTCTCCATCTGGACATTGAGTCATTGACCACTACCCTCTGGATGTGACCATCCAACCAATTCCTCATCCACCAAACAGTCCATCCATCAAAATCCATATCTCTCCAATTTAAAGAGAAGGATGTTGTGGGGAACCATGTCAAAGGCCTTACACAAGTCCAGACATATGACATCTGTAGCTCTTCCTTTGCCCACTGATGTAGTCACTGCATCATAGAAGGCCACTAGTTGGTCAGGCAAGACTTACCCTTAGTGAAGCCATGCTGCCTGTCTCATATCATCTCCCTCTCCTCCACTTACCTTAGCATAGGTTCTAGGAGGATCTATTCCATGATCTTCCCAGGCACAGATGTGAGGCTGATATGTCAGTAGTTCACAGGATCCTCCTTTCTACCCTTTTTAAAAATGGGTGAAATGTTTCCCTTTTTCCAGTCACCAGGGACTTCACCTGACTGCCATGTCTTTTCAAGTATGATGGAGAGTGGCTTGGCAACTACATCAGCCAATTCCCTCAGTACTCTGGGATGCATCTTGTCAGGTGCCATAGACCTATGTATGTTCAAGTTCCTCAGGTGCTTACGAACCTGATCTTCCTTACAGTGGGAGGGACTTTGCTCCCCCAGTCCCTGCCTTACAGTCCACCCACTGAAGAGGTGTGGGAAGAGAGGTTATCAGTGAAGACAGAGTAAAAAAGTTGTTGAGTACCTCAGCCTTCTCCTTGTCCATTGTTACCAGTTTGCCAGTTGTGTTCATCAGGGGGGTACACTTTCTTTGATCATCCTTTTCTGACTGACAAACCTATAGAGGCCCTTCTCACTATTCTTTGTGTCCCTTGCCGAGTTCAGCTTCAGCCTTGCCTCAGCTATCCTGACCCTATCCCTACAGAAACAGGCAGCATCCCTATACTCTTCCCAGGATACCTGTCCCTGTTTCCACTGCCTGTACATTTCCTTTTTGCCCTTTAGTTTGACCAAGTCTCAACTCATCCATGCCAGTCTCTTGCCTTCCTTTCCTGATTTCTTACACCTGGGGATTGAGAGCTCTTGTGCTCTCTGGAAAGCACCCTTAAAGATCCGCCAGCTCTGTTCTGCTCCCTTGTCCCTGAGGACAGTTTGCCAGGGGGTCCTATTGACTAACTGCTTGAACAGCTGGAATTTTGCTTTCCTAAAATTCAGGGTCCTGACTTTACTCTTCACCTTACCTATATCCCTCAGGACTGTAAAATCCACTAGTGCATGATCACTGAAGCCCAGGCTGCCTCTAGTCTTGACATCACCAATTAGCTCACTTGCATTGGTGACCATCAAGCCCAGTATCACATCCCCTCTGGTAGAGCTATCTATTACCCAGCTTAAGAAGTTATCTTCAATGCACTCCAGGAGTCTCCTGGATTACCTACAGCTCACTGTGCTGGTTTTCCAGCAGATGTTGGGGTGGTTGAAGTCCCCCAGCAGCATGAGAGCCTGCAAGGTTGATGAGTCCTGTAGCTGCAGTAAGAAGGTTTCATCAATAGGCTGCCCTTGATTGGGTGGCCTGTCATAAACACCGACCACAAGGTTCCTTTTTTTGGCTTGATCTCTAGTTCTTACCCATAAGCTTTCAACCTGCTCGTGGCTATTCTTCAGACAGCTCTTCACAATTCTTGATGTACAGGGCAAGCCCTCCACCCCTCCTTCCTCTCTTGTCCCTTCTGAACAGCCTGTGACATCAATAGCTGCAATCCAGTCATGAGATTTGTCCCACCAGGTTTCAGTAATGGCAACTAGGTCATAGCTTTCTAGCAGCACGGTGGCTTCCAACTCTTTCTGTTTGTTGCCCATGCTGTGTGCATTGGTGTAGAGGCACTTCAGCTGGGTTGTTGGCCACATCACCTTTTTAGAGGAACACACCTTAATTCCTTTGAGGCATTTCATCAGTGTTTCCCTGTTGGCTCCCATTACCTCTGGAGCTCCTGGTTCATCTCCATAAGACTTCAAGTGTGCTCCAGTGCACCCAGCACATCTCAGAGCAACAGGCTGAGAGTCCTCACTAGCACTCCGTCTCTCTAACCTTGACATGTCATCCCACAGCTTGTCACAGGAAAGCCTGATATTATACCCCTCCCCTTCAAGTCTAGTTTAAAGCTCTGTCAATGAGCCCCGCTAGCTCATGAGCAAAGAGCCTCTTTCCCTTTGAGAAAAGTGAATCCCATCTGAAGCCAGCAGGCCTGGTGCCATGTAGGCCAACCCCTTATTGAAAAACCCCAAATTGTGGGGGTGATACCAGCCATGGAGCCATGTATCAACAGACTGGGTCCATCTGTTTCTTCCAGTGTCGCTGCTTGCAACTGGAAGGATAGATGAAAAAATTACCTGTGCTCCAGATTCCCTTCCCAACCATCCCAAGGTTCTGAAGTCTCTTTTGATTGCCCTTGGACTACATGTTGCAGCTTCATCGCCACCCACATGGAAGAGCAGTAATGGGTAATAGTCCGAGGGCTGTACCAGGCTAGGGAGTTTCCTAGTGATGTCCTTAACCTGGGCACTAGGGAGGCAGCAGACTTCCCTCAGAGAAGGGTCTGTCTGGCATATTGGAGCCTCTATTCCCCTCAGAAGGGAGTCACCTACAACTATGACCTGTCTTCTTCCTTGTGGAGGTGGTCATGATATGGACAGTAGGCCTTTCTGGCCCTGGCATCACCTCTGGTGTAGATGGACTGTCATCCACACCATCCATTGACTGGCCTTCCTCAGCCAGAGCCTCGTACCTGTTGTACAGAGGCAGATGGGAAGGCCAGGTGGGCAAGAAGGGGATTTGCTTGCTGCCCTGAGAGTGGACTTACCTCCATTCACTCCTTTCCTTTAAGCTACTGCCTTCTGTGTGGCAGGGGGAGGGTACAAGATCCCCTTGATCTTGGTTTTTTTCTGGTAGCTGTTTCTGTTTCTGTCTCAGGGAAGGCAGAACATAGTTGCCACCAGTGTATCCCTTTCTTATGCTCCCTGGTGCTCCTTAACCTTTCTATTTCCTCTCATAGCTCTGACACTAGAGCAAATCCTGAATCTATTTTTTTCCTTTTTTTCTTTTTTTTTTGCTCTTTTGCTAAAGACAAATGCTTTTAGGCAAGAAGTTGGTCCATTCATTGCAGTAACATACATTTCACTTAGTAGTACAAGTTTTATATTTTTTATTACATTTGCCTGTAGTAACTTGATCTGTGTAACATTCTCCAGCTTTATTAGTTCCACTTCAGTACACTTACTTGTTGGTTATACTGGCAGGTTTCATAGGAAATCTTGATTTGCATGTCTGGTGATTCTTTTTAACCAGACAACATAATGGATAAGAAGCTAAGGAAATCATTGACTCTCAGACAGTCAGTGCCACTACATCTTTTTTTAGGGTAATATTTGAAGACAATAGTTGTAAATTGCTTTCCACTGAGATATTAATGATTCTGAGGTAGAACTCAGAAGTTTCTATCAATTTAGGCATACTGACATTTTGCTGAAGTAAGAAATCTAGAAAGCAAAGGCAGTAATTCTTAACCTGTAAAATTACTGCTCATACTCCATATGATTAAATTCCATAAGCTTACTTTATAGGCAGAAGATACCTTGCAGACTTTAAGGGTTCTCTTATGTGACAAAAGTTTTCATGTGAAATTCCAGGATACCTACACATTGCATTAAGACTTTATTCAGAGGAAGTAATAGTGATGTGCTGGACAAGACACTGATAACTCACAGTTCACAAGGATGTTAGTAATTATGATACACACTGAGATTATGGGGTGCCTCAGCATTTTGCTGTGATTTTTTTGCACATATTTGTACTGAGTCTAGCTAGGATAATCATAACTTTTTTCACAGCAGCCTGTATGGTGCTGTGTTTTAGACCTGTGACTAAAAGGGTTGGTAACACACTCATGTTTTGACAGTTGCTGAGCATTTGTTGCACAGCCTCTGGGCCCTTCTTTTTTTCCCACTCTGCCCCCCAGCAAGTAGGCTGGAGGTGTGCAAGAAGTTGGGAAGATACACAGCCAGGACAGCTGACCCAAACTGACCAAAGGTATCATACTCAGCAATACAGCTCAAGGAAAGGAGGGGGAAGGGAGTATGCTCATGGTTATGGCATTTGTTTTCTCAAGTAACCATTAGGCATGCTGAGGCCCCACTTTCCAGGAAGTGGCCAAACATCTGCCTACCGATGGGAAGCAGTGAATGAGTTCTTTCTTTGCTTTGCTTGCATGCACGGTTTTACTTCAACTCTTAATCTGTCTTTATCTTAGTCCATGAGTTTTCATGCCTTCCTTTTAATTTCTCACTCTTCCTATTCTGTCCCTCCATCCTGATGTGGGGGGAAAGTGAACTAGTGGCTGTGTGGGTGTTTAGCTGCTGGCCAAGGTCAACCCAGCACAATAGTCTTTGTTAATATAGAATCATCGAATAATTCAGGTTGGAAGGAATCTCAAGAGGTAATCTTGCCCAACCTCCTGCCCAAAGCAGGGCCAAGTCTGGGATCAGACCAGGTCATTCAGGACCTTGCCTAGATAGGTCTTGAAAGCTTCCAAAGATGGAGACTGCACAACATCTCTGGCAACCATCTCCTCTGCTTGACTGTGTTCAGAGGGAAAAAATTTTTGGTGTATCCAGACTGAATGTCTTTTTCTCAGTTCATGCCCACTCTCTCTGATTGACGTGAGATGTTCCTCAGTGAAGAGCCTGGTTCTGTCTTCTCAATGACCTCCCCATAGGCAGGTGTTAGGTCCTCCTGAATCTGTCTCTCATCCAGGTTGAACAAGCCCATCGCCTCCAGCCTCTTCTTGTAGGGCATGTTCTTCAGCTCCTGACCATCTTGGTGGCCCTCCACTGAACTCGCTCCAGTTTATCAGTGTCTCTCTTGTACTGGGGAGGCCTGAACTGGACACAGTAATTCATATGTGGTCTGATGAATGCTGTGTAAATAAGAAAAATCACTTCCTTTGATCTACCAACTGTACCCCTGTTCATATGGCTCAGGACACTGTTGACCATCTTTTGCTGCCAGGACCCAGTGCTAGCTCACTCTCAGCTTGCTGTCAGCCCAGACCCCTCTAGTCTTTTTTAGCACAGCTGCCCCCCACCCATTCAGACTCCAGCCTGTATCATTGAAGGGGCCAGTTCATCCCAGGTGTTGGAATTTTCAAGACGTTCCTGTCAGGATGTTCCCTACTCAGGTCCCTCTCAAAGGCAGCTCTGCCCTGGGTTCTCCCCAGTTTGGCATCATCCATAAACCAAATGAGAGTGTGCTCCATCTCCTCCTTTAGGTCATTGATAAAGATGCTAAATAGGATCGGTCCCCGTGCACATACTGAAGAAACTCCACCTGTAACTGGCCTTGAGAGAGAGGAAATATCACTAAACATTATCCTTTGAGACTGATCATCCAACTTGTTCTTCATCCATTTGTAGATCACCTGTCTAGATCACAATGTGCCAGTCTGCATAAAACAAAGATGCTGTAGGAAAGCACTTCAAAAGCCTTTTTAACTAAAAACAGGCAACAACCACTGCTCTCCCCTCATACACAGGTCTTGTTATTTAATCTTAGAAAGCAAACAGGTAAGTCAACCATCCTTTACCCTTGAAGAACATACACAAAAATATGTAAGACTAATATTTCCTTTCTGTTCTAAGCAAGTGCTCTGCTGGGAACTTGTGAGTACAGTAGAAAGGACTTTTGGAATGTTATCATGGTTTTCTTTGCTGCCAGCTTTCATGACTACATTATTCAATTGAAAGTGAATATATTGGGTTTGTGTGTCAGGGTTTTGGTAACAGGGGAGGAGCTACAGGGGTGGCTCCTGTGAGAACCTGCTAGAAGCTTCCCTGGCTCCAAGTTGGACCCGCCTCTGGTCAAGGCTGACCCAATCAGTGATGGTGGTAGTACCCTTGGGAGAACAGATTTAAGAGGGGAAACCTGCAGTGGAGAGAGGAGTGGAATGGAATGTGAGAGAAACACCTATGTCGATACCAAGGTCAGTGAAGAAGGTGGGGGAGGAGGTGTGCCACAGGAAGGGATGCCCCTGCAGCCCATGGTGAGGCAGCAGGCTATCCCCCCCCCCCCAGCCCATGGAGGGGATTGGGGAACAGATGCCCACCTGAAGCCTGGGGAGGAGCCCATGCTGGAGCAGGGGGATGCCCCCAAAGATGGCCATGACTCCATGGAAAAGCCCGCACTGGTGCAGTCAGTGCCCGAAGGACTGCAGCCCATGGAAGGCACCCATGCTGGAGCAGTTCATGAAGAACTGCAGCCCGTGGGAAGGACTCATGTTGGAGAAGTTTGTGCAGAACTGTCTTCCATGGGAGGGACTCCATGCTGGAGCAGGGGAAGAGTGTGAGGAGTCTTTCCCCTGAGGAGGAAGGAACAGCAGAGACAACATGTGATGAACTGACTGCAACCCCCATTCCCTGTCCCTCTGTGCCTCTTGCGGGGAGGAGGTAGAGAAAATTGGGAGTGGAGTTGAGCCCAGGAAGAAGGGAGGGTTGGGGGGAATGTGTTTTAAGATTTGGTTTTAATTCTCATTATCTCTGATTTTATTGGTAACAAATTAAATAGATTTTGGTTTTTTTCCCCAAGTTGAGTCTGGGTTTTGCCCATGACTGTAATTGCTGAGTGAACAATTCCCTGTCCTCGTGTCAACCCACAAACTTTTTGTTATAATTTCTCCCCCCCATCCCACTGGAGGGGGAGGAGTGGGTGAGTGTCCTCATGGTGCTTTGGTGCCAGGTGGGCTTAAACCACAACAGTGAATACCAGGAATTCACTTTATTGCCTGTATAATGCCTTCTGACAAACAAGTGGTTGACTACAGTAGGCTAAGGCCAGACTTAGCTTAAACTTGTGGAAAGATGCTAATTAGGCAAATATTTTCTACATTTTAGGCAAGTGATACAGCTCCAGTTGCAATACCAGATTATTAATAATTGTGAATCACATGTGATATGCAGCAGAGGTTTTTGGCTCTGTATTTGCACTATGTATTATATTTGTGATAATAAGCCCTGGGAAATCAGTACTTGACTGAGATTTTCTGCAGCTTAACATTTTAAGTGATAATGTTTCTGAGTAATTACTGA
Source organism: Aviceda cuculoides (assembly GCA_035590195.1). Lineage (NCBI taxonomy): Eukaryota > Metazoa > Chordata > Aves > Accipitriformes > Accipitridae > Aviceda > Aviceda cuculoides. Next base: position 24,678,242 of record JAVJGG010000031.1, read on the forward strand.
AAACAAAAAGCCCTGCATTAAATTCCTTCTGAAGTAAATTTGGCCTCTGAATAAAAGTTCAAATCATAAATTAATTTTTTTCTTCTTTGAGGTTAAATGCTATATAGGGAGTTTTTTTCTAATATTATTCATTTACTCTAAGGCTTTATATGCAAATTGTGTCAAAAGTTTTGCATTATTCTCTTCTTTAGCATGATAATTATCATGCTTGCATTATTCTCTTTTTTAGTATTATAATTATCATGCTAAAATCTTTCCTGATACACCTGTTTCCCTTCATCCAACATTTGTCCTTGAGAAAACAATGAAAGAAAATATTACTACTTTTCATTGTAGTAAAAAGCCCCACTGTAAGTGCTCCCCACCTTGAACTAGAAATTGACTGAAAAGCTTTCATCATGCCATTGTGATTCTTTGGCAATTTTCGTTGCAGCATCCACGGAAAAGACAATGTATAGGGTATGTGCCTAACTCAAAGCAGCCTAAGCCACTAACTACTTTTGAATTAGTTCATTTTACACATTACATAACAATACATCAAACTCTTCATTTTGACAATACATCTGTTTGTTTCTTTATATATAGCATTTAAGAGATTTTTTTTTCCTGTTTTTTTTTTTTTTCTGTAGGAACATTCTGCAAACACACAAGACTTTAAGGGTAGGTGATTTTGTAGACTTCCTTCAATCTCAGCAAACCTTTTATTAGTTGGTTTAACCAGAAAGTATCTCTCGGCTGTGGCAACAGTTAGGTTTCAGCCCATATTATGTTTATTGAAACTTAAATCTTGCTCCCATCACTGAAGTCATCAGCTGTTATGGATTGTTTGAGCTTTTGATAGAAGTGAACGATGAGCCATCAACTGAGCTATCAAATATCTATTTCCCCAAGCATTTAGACATTTCAAACTTTCTTTTCTCTACTTCAGTAAGTTACTCACGATCTGTCCATTGGAGACTGTAGATTTAGGCCAGGTGGCTACAGCTTGCTGCAGGTTCTTCCGTGCCATTTTGCCTGCACTGTAAACCAATAGACAGCTGTGTTTAGCTGTATAGCCCTGCTAGTAGAGTGTCAAGCTCATTGTCATGCTGACATGTCACAGCCTCAGAATCAAAGCTAGATCATGTCTACCCGGGTCATGTGTAGATGTAGCAGGTGCAAGTGTGACTGCCACTATATAAAACTCAATTCCAGTATATTCTGGGGTTTGGTTCTTTTCCTCACTGTAGACTGCAGCTTCAACATCTAAACCTCCAACCACAGTCAAATAATTATTTCTTTTAACTGTGTTCACTTTTATAAGTGCATTGATACTTTTTTTGAGAGTCAGGTACCTTTTTGCAAGAGAATATAAGATTAATTTGAGGAACCCAACCTAAAAAGTTGGTACAAACATGTTCTTGTGGAAACAAGGTAACTGAAAATCCAAACCATTTCTATTATACTATAAATAATAGAACAGATGCATTTACGTGTCACTCTATACTCAACTCAGGAATTTTTTTTCAGCAAAACATGATCTGCAATTCTATTTCAACAAGAGGATAGAATAAATATTATGCAATTTTCTAAACACATTCTGCTTCTATTAAAATTTCTCCATGCCATGAAATCATTAGCAATTTTAATTTGAAACATTAAAAGATGTTGTTGGGTTGGGGATTTTTTCATTTAGTAAATCTGTGGTATTTGCAACTCACTGAATCATAAGTGTTTGCTTTTCTATTGATTGCTTTACACTTTCAAAGGATGATAATAGAAATTCATCAGTAGAAGTATGTGCACTGTCTGTATGTACAGAAGAATATAAAGAACAAGTTAGTGGGTTTGATGACAGCTGAGTACTATGTAATTACTCTAGCATGGTATTTCCCAGTCTAAATCTGTTGAAGAGGGTACAAATATGTTCTTATATAAATAAAAAATGGAAAAAAAAAAAACCTCAAAAGCAGTGTTTTACTGTAGTATATTTTAAAATGGACTGCACTAATTGGCATTCCAAATTTAGACCATACATTAAAGGAAAAAAAATGTAGTAACACACTTTGTTCATTTGCTAGAAACTGATGTTATTCTAAGATATTTAGGTGATGAGCAGTTCCAGTAGCTTATCTTTCTTGTGATAGAAAAGAGGAAATCTTCACAATAGAAATTAATGATTGATTTACTGGTGGTGTTGTAGCATAAAAATGGAATATAACATGTATCAGGACACAGACAGAATGAATAAAGGAAAGTAATAAAAATAAATGAAGAGGTTGAATGGGACTCATTTTTGGAGCATATAAGTGGGATATGTAGTCTTCAGGCAGGGCATTAAAAGATTTGAGTAATGTCTCCCATGTTAGAGAACAGAGGAAAAGATGGGGATAGGCATGATTTCATTATAAACACATTTGTGTCTGCTAAGCAGTATCCACACAACAAAAAGAACAGAACAAAGTGAAGAAAAACTGTGAAACAGGAGCAGTACTGAGCCTAAAAAATAAAAGTCACATACAGTGAATTAGGCTATTAGTCACCCTCTTTTTTCTTGGTTAAATGATAATTTTTTATCAATATTGATAAAATATTTTTATTCCTGCTTTTGCAAACTCAGTCTACATTTGTCTTTTCCTTTCATAACCACCCTTATCCCCAGTATTCAAAAGCAATGAGGCTATTTATTTCAGCAATAGTTAAATCCTCATTCAGAGAGATGTAATGCACACCAAAATGTTTCACTCAGTCTTAGCAGGCAATTTCTTATCAGTAAAGAGAGGCAACAAAATCCAATTTATGAAATTCAGTTTCTGCATGGTTTGCTTTGTTTCTCAAGTTGAGGAATGAGTTGGTATTCCTGCATTTTTTTACTATAGAGCCAACACTAAATTATACACAATGTTATAGCAAATTTTTCATATGGGTAATTAACACACAACTCACAGAAGCCCTTGGAGAGTGGCTTCCTTCCATTTTGAATGTTAAAAACATAGTCAGAAGTAGCTAGAAGTTCATGATATCTAGTCACTAGGCCAATTGAAAAGTAAGATTTACTATTAGTGATAGTATAATAATGAAGGAAGCAAAAGAATGAAAATTGTTACTGAATTCTTTAGAAAAAAATTATTTGATAGACTAGTTGTTACATTTGTATTTCTCTTACCTAAGAGATGAATAGAAAAAAAAAAATTGAAAGTTGTTCACTGAATTTTAGGAAATATAGATGTTTTCCCAATTGTTTTCCTGAAACTAAGTTTCAGGAATTTTTTTGTACAGGGAGAATTTAAAGAAATCCAGTTCTACAAAGGAAGACTTTCTTTTTTTTCAGTGACTCAGAGATATAAAAATAACAGTGGACTCAAATTGGAATATATTAAGGCATAATATTGTGGATAAGAAATGTATGTCTTTAATATTTAGGATAGGCACTTCTTCCAGCGCTTGCTCTTTCACAGCAAGCCAAAATAATGAGGAAAATCAGTTGCTCTCCTTACTCCAAAAATTTGTTGTTGTTTGTTTTTTTGCTAGTATTTATAAAAATCTTTACAGCCATCAGATGAAAAAACCCCTCTGTAATTGATGATACTTAAATATGGAGGGGCTGAGCATTGGAAATATTTAAAACAAATTCCCAAACTTCCTCAGGGCAGACGAAGTTGGAAATTGAGATTTTATTGTGGATATCTGCTGAATGCATTGGGAAGAGATGATACCTTCTTATACTTCCCCTTAAAGTTCTACATTAAGAGGTTTGCTTAAATGTATCAAAGAATTACTTATTTCTGCACACAAAACAGTCCAAATCTGCATAAAAACATACTTTCAGATGGTTTTTTTAAGCAAAGGAATGTTTTTTTCCCCACCCTGTGACCTTAAAGCAGCTTAAGGCCTTCAGACAGCATCTATGCAAGGTAGTCAAGAGAAATCAAACTACTGTTTATAGGATTGAAGTTTATCATAAAGAAATCCATCAGAAGACTAGCAGTATACGTTATTCCATGCAGTCCATACACTTCTGAGGGGAGATATTTGTAGCAACAGTGAGATGAACATGGGAAGGTTGACTTTTTAATGGTTCAGCATACATTCAGACACAAAAAAGTTTCTTATGTATAGTCTAATGTTAGTAGAACATTTCCTATAAATCTTCTGAGGAGCTGAAAACAATTCCCACAGGACATCTGGAAATTGTGCCTCTTCATCACCACTGAAGTGTTGCCTTCCAGAAGGGCTGAATAATTAAGAAAACACTTGCTAGTTCAGCGTGGTGTGGCAGCAGCTGTCTGTTCACTCAGGTGAGAGAATTGAATTCTGGAGAGCTCTTGATTCACTTTCCCTGGCTTGTTTTTAAAAGGGAAGGTCTATGCTTCATGATCTTCCCTTGGTCTTCCATGACTACCCAACAGAAAGCTTCACCCCAGAGGGTTGTGTTCATGTGTTCATCTTTTCCTTCTTCGCTACAACTTTAGGTTGTTGGAATATTTCAAAGTTATAAATAAAAGGAGTAAAAAGTTATCAGAGCAAGCCACTGGGTATCTTCCAATAGCTTGGAGACAGAATGGGTATTCTAGCCCCTCTTTCTGGTCTTATTTTAATAAAGTAAAGAGAATATTTTCTTGCTGCCCAATATCTAAGCAAGCAAAAGAAAGAAAACATGGAAAGTAAGAGGAGTGAGGCGTAAGTGTGTATGAAAGAGAATGTATTCAGTTGCCAGCAGCAAGACATTTCAGTTTCAATTTTGTAGGTGGTTTTTAGGATACAGAAAACATTAATTTAAAAGCTAGTTTCTGACTGGGGAGGAAATTTTATTGAAATTTGAACCCTTGCAGACATCATAAACTCAGACATTAGAAATGAAAAAAGCATGTTACTATGGAATTGCCTGCAGGACTTTGAAGTCAAGTATCTGGTTTCATATCTTTCTTTCTCTGTGTTGTTTTGTTTGTTTGTTTTTGTCACTACTAACTCTCTGATTCTATCTTTTACCATTTTCTGTCCTTTCCCTTTTAATTCTACTTCTGCTTCTAAAGCATATTTACGAACACTCTAATTTCAACAGCAGATTCCTTCATCATATTCAAAACCTGAAGCTGACCCAGCAGCAAATTTGGCTTATATTTTATAAAGCACAGCTTGATACTCCATTTCCTAAAAAATATCTTCCATTTTGATTGAAAATCATTTCCACTGAAGGAAGTCAGTGTCATCACTAGAGGTGATACTAGAAGAAATAAAAAAAAAAGGAATAAATTCTGCATACTAGCTGTATTCTGGCAGTATCCCCATATGGTTATATCACCTTGTGGTACTGGAAGTCAAGGACTGTGAAAAATGGATAGCTGATTTCTTTCCAAAAATATCATATATTGTAAGCAGCAATTAAAGAAATAATAGTGTGTGTGGAAGGTTAATAAGATTTAATAGCCAAAGGATCAATGAAGTGAAAATGAGACTTCAAGTCTCAAGAAGCACATGCTCTTCTCTGTTTTAGTGTAAATTGTACATTTCCATACCACATTTGTATCTTCCATGATTACTTCCAAACTACTTTTTCATGAATTAAATAATTGGTGAAGCTATGTTTAAAACATTTTTTCCTTTTGTATCCAACGTATTTGCCTGTTTGCAAGCCAAACAGTACATCTTCAATGACAGTGTTGAATCTATTCATTTTTTTCTACATCCACTGTATGACCACAGTCCAAAAGGACTTCCAGTCCACACAAACAAAGGTGACTGAAGAGTAAATTTTTATTTTTACATTTGAATGACCCATCAGCCCCTATTTTCTGTCTTGTTCACTTTTGATGCCTTAACAACAAACCACTTCCTTTATCAATAAACCATAAAGTTTGCATTTTTATATGGAAAAAGTGAGACACAGTGTTACAGTTCACACAAAATTTATCCTTGAAAATTGTAGAGCTTGTCTGCTTGTGTTTCCACTGTTAACTGTTGTGTTTGCCTGTGATTCTTTTCTTTTTCTTATGGTTGGTTTTAAGTGGAATTGGCCTTTTCATACTAGTTTGTTAAATAGTATTGGTATTAATGTTGACCATGATCACCTACTGAAAGGGCAGGTAATTAAACTTTAAAAACCATTCCCAAAGCATCATGCTCATCATTAAAAGTTGTCCAAGTAAACCTCATTCTATATCTTATTGGTTTTACATTGTTTACCCAAAGAAGCATATAATGACTGCATGCAGCGTCTTGTAAAAAACTAGCTATTTTCCTCTTCCATCTGCTTTCTTCCTCATTATATTGCCATTCTTTTATTTCTGCCTTTTCCCTCTACTATTTTCATATTTTCCCTCCCATCATCTATTCCTTCTCTTTTTATATTCTAAAAAAGAAAAAAAAAAAAAAAAAAAAAAAAAAAAAAAACCCAAACAAGACACGACACAAAGGA
>JAVJGG010000031.1:24685683-24697345 GCA_035590195.1 Aviceda cuculoides
TTATTAGTGTTATCATTATTAGTTTCTTCTTTTCTGTTCTATTAAACTGTTCTTATCTCAACCCATGAGTTTTACTTTTCCTGATTTCCTCCCCCATCCCACTGGGTGGGGGGGAGAGTGATTGAGCAGCTGCGTGGTGCTTAGTTGCTGGCTGGGGTTAAATCAGTTAAACAGTTAAACAGTTTGCTTGAGAAAACACATACACGTAAATACACATACAGGTTTAAATCTGTCAAATAGAAATACCTGAAGCTGGACAGAATGGTCGAGAAAGTAATTAACACTTGGAGTAAACAAGTTTTTCACATCCTGGCACTGCTGCAATTTACCATCCCTGCATTCCCCTTTCACTCCCTACCCATTGTTATAGGGAGCAGTAGCCCCTCTGAACAGGATTAACAGAAGTTTTGAACTCACTGAGCAAAAAGTTGCTTTTCAAAGTCATGCCTTAAGCAAAATCTCCCTGCCTCCTTGCCCTCAGGCCCTTAGACATCAAATAAAATACATATCACCATGCAGGCATCACAGTCAGAAAGCCAGTCATGGACCAAATGACATATGTCAGTCAAGTCAGCCTTTCTCAGGAAAGAAAAGAAAGAACAAAAAGAAAAACACAACAACCAACCAACCAAAAACCACCAAAATTGTAACATTTCCTTTCCCTTTATCCAGCACTATAGTACAGGTATAAGAACTGCAATTTCTTACCAAATTCAGATCAGAAGCTTTTTTTTTCATCACAGATAAGTACACAACCACAGCAATGCAGTATCAATCTCTTTGTTTATGGGTACAAATTGGAACACCTCACCAGGCCTGACTGAAAACACTGTCTCAGGATATCTGTCATCCAAGAGGTTAAGGTGCTCTACTAAGCCAGGGGAGAGCACAGATATGAAGTCTTTGATCTTAATCAAAGAAGAAAATGGATCTAAGCCTGGCACAACTGGGTTTTCTACCCAGGAGTGAGGCATAAATAACTGTGCTGGACTATTTCTGTTTTATCTAGGGTTGGGGTTTCAACAACCTTATCTACTGGACCAAGCATGGCAAGAAGGACAGGCAGGGGACAAGAGCTGCTTGTAAGCACCAAAGTGAGAACTTCATGTGGCCCAAAGCTTTATTATGAAGTCTGGTTTGGTGAAAAATGCATATCACTGTCAACAAAAATCTGCAGAAAAATGTATTCATTTTGACATCTTACACCACCTCAAGGGGGAAAAAGTTCAAAAATACTTGATAAAGAAGGAAAAATAGTTGAGTAGTTTGTGTTCTTTAGATATGTTCTTACTTACAAATATTTAGCTTAGACATTTATTTCAATTGCATTCTAAAATTAGCAAAAGTCATAACATTTTGCTTGACTTTTTAACTCATTTGTTTCTTTGTTCTTCACGCTTTAGATTTACTCATTGTTTTGGAAAGGATTAAAAGCGTATTTTTGGCCTGAGCCAAACTGGACTTTTCAGGGGTTTTCCTTTCTAAATAAAAAAAGGTTATTATTTGGTTAGCTAAGATCAAAGCCTTGTTTAGGAATATGAATAATATTGTAGTAAATTAACTGTAGAAACATCTTTAAAAAAAAATGCAGTTCATGGTGCATTTGCTTTTACAGTAAAGAAGTTGATAGAATAATATGAAACTTTTTTTTTTTCTTTTTTCTTTTTAAACAAGTGTCTTTGGTAATTATTCAGCAATCTAATTTCCAAATAAGTTTTTAAAATGTTTTACAGGCTCATGAAAGGCTGATAAAACAGCGTGGAAAGGATTCCTCTAATGGCTTTTGATGAATACTTCTTTTCACAGACATTAAATCTTCACAAAGAACTCTGCAATAAATGACAGCTTGTTCTCTTACACAGTCATTGCTGGGGCCTTACAGGATTCTGTGACATATATTTATAACTACCATTGAATTAAATATATACAATTCCTGTTCCAAAATTCCTATGAAACTAGCAGGAAAATTTTTACTCCTTGGTCAGTATGTTCATTGGGTTGTCCATTGCATAATTTCACCCTGTAAATATCAGTTTAGAATCAATCCCTTTGATTCTGTTTTGAAAGACTGCAGAAGTGGGGAAACACACACTTAGTGCCAGCTAGCTCTAGATAACAATGTCACAGTGTATGTGGGAACCAATTATAGCTAATTACAATTTGAGTAACCTTCTGTTCCATTAAAATGCTTGAAGACCTTCCTCAGCTCCTGCTCTATGATAATTCTTTTTCTAAGAATGTATCCAGTTTGGGAAAATTTCTCAGGGATTTTTGTGTTTGTTTGTTTTTTTTTTCTTTTCACTTGGGTCGTCATATCAACTAGAAGAAAATAGAGATTTAGGAAATGAAGGAGAGTCCAAAACAGATACAGTAGTAACATTCTACTAGTCACCCAATAGCAGGAGCCAAGTACATTCCCCAATTTGAATATATTTATATTTAACACCTAGTTCAGTGGCTGATTTTCTTTAAGTGAAAATCAAACCCACAGTTGTAAAATCTTCAACACTGTGAGAAGGTTCTGGAGTCATAGTAATATTGACTTGGAGCAACTCTGATCACCTGTGGGATAGTAATGACGCTGTGAAAAGCTGAAATCAGGACACAGGACAACTGTGGTCTCCTGTCAACTACCAGGAAAGAAATTTTTTGCAGGAAAAAAATGGTGAACACATCCTAGGAACGTACTAGGAACAGAGTTGGTACAAAAGCAATTAGATAGGGAAGGTGCTACAAGTTTCAATTATCAGCAGCTGGGAAATGTTTGGGAATATGATGGTGGAAAGGAACTTGGGACAGACTATGAAATAAAACTAAGAAAAATATAAGGAAGAAAGGACAAAATTGAAGGAGGAGGGAAGGAAGGGTGGGAGGGAGAAAGTGAAGGAGGAAGTAAGGAGAGAAGAAAGGAAAAGAAAGGAAAAGAAGGAGGGAGGGAGAAAGAAAGGGAAGGAAGAAGAGAGAAAGGAAGGAAAGAGAGAAATTGAGGCAACTTTTTTTTAAAAAAAGGCATTAATGAGCTCAGAAGAATTGGTAAGTAGACTACAAAAATGGAGTTCAGAGAACTGTAATGGCCAAAGTGCAGATTATTTCAATGCAAAAAGAAAAAAAAAAAAGCAAGAAAGATAAGAAAACATGTCATCATGATAAGGTCATAACAAGGTATATCTTGATAAGAAATTGTATAATGTTAATTATGAGCTCTTGAATTCTCTCAAAATCAAGAAAGACACACACGAAATTAGGATACTAGATTTATGATGCAGAATATTAGCACAAACCTATAGGGACAAAATATCAGTATACTTAAAGCGCAAAGAATGATACAAGGAGAAAGAAATATGAAACATTCTGTGTGGTGTACATCTTACCTAAATTTAGCTATCACAGATGAAAAAGTCTAATCAGAGCTAGATGACAATGAATAAGGAAGAACACTTCCAGAAAAAAAAACCAAAACAAAAAAAACCCCAAACAAACAAAAAAACCCTCACTCTGCTCATCTTTCTTATGAAGAGATAATTATCCTTTTCTCCTAGCTGCAGAGGGAGTCCAGATGACCACAATCTATAGATTAAACACTTATGTTTTAAGTATCTATGAATATCATAAATTAGGTGTTATTAAAACCATTGTCTATAATTACTTGACTAATAAAAGAAAGACTTACAAAAGGAAGACAAAAGACTTCATCTCCTGCTCAGTGATGAAAGTTGTTAATCTCAAGGAGACAGAACTGATTAAAGCCTTTTTTGCTTCTAGGTTCATTGTCATCAGACACTTAAAACAATATATTGTAATGACAAAGACTAAGATTTTTCTTACAATAGAAATAGAATGTATTAAAGAGTATGTAAGACAGATGTTTTCAAGTTGGCTGGGTGTGATGAAATTCACTATATCACAGTCTGAAAATTGGCTGGAGTAATCCCAGAACCATTTGCACTTGTCTTTGAGAGCTTATAGAAAATGGTGAAAACCAGAAGTGTAAAGATAGTGCCTGCTATCAAAGTGGGAGGGCAAGAAGAGGGAAAGAAGGAAGAAAAAGGAAATTATTGTCCAGTCAGCTTCACTTCTATTCCCAGAAAAATGTTGGAACAAACCAAGTGCTTTATAAACACCTAGAAGGTAATAAGGAGATCAATACGGACCAATATGGATTTATCATCATCGAGGCTCATGAAGATAATCTAATTGCTTCCTCGACAAGGAAAATAGCCTTAGCGGTTGTGGAGAATTTGTAAATACTTTGGCATTACTACAACTTCTAACATTGTCTCAGGTAACATTCTAAGGAAACATGGTCAAGACAGAATGTCTGCTGAATGCCTAACTGTTTGGAAAACGATAATTAAAGAGGGATTATTTTTTCCCTGTCAAATGAAGATCTATGTGAATGCAGTTCTATGCTAAGTCTGGTTTAAAACATTTTTTTTATTTTTGTTTTACAATTTTGATAAAAAATGAAGAGTGAGAAGGCAAATTTGCAATTGATACCAAGCGGGGATTATTTACAAGCATGACAGAGGCTAGGCTTAGAATTTCACATGATCACAGTCAATTGGAGAAATAATTTGGAGAGAAAAAAATGCACTTTAATAAGGACAAACAACAAGCTATGCACTCAGCAGAAATAATCAACTGCCATAAATACAAGATGAGAAACAAATGATTAGACATTTTCACTGCTGAAAAGAACCCAGACATTTAATGGATCACAAACCGAACATGAATCAACAGTGTCACATAGTTACCATAAAGGGAAACACATTGTGGAATATGTAAACTGGATTATTGTCCACAAGGCACATAACTAAAGCCAAAAATTCATCTCTGTCTATGCTTGAATGGCAGGAAGTTTAACTAGAGATATGATAAATTCAGCTCTTACTTCCTTGGAGAACTCTAGCCCCTCAAATCAGACTTGCCTTCTCCTGATGGGTCAGTGCTGAACAGACGTCACTTGTCTCTGTCTCGTGCAACTATTAAAGAAAGAAACACCATCACCTCGACAGGACTCCTGCCATATGAAATCTCTGCACATTGTACAGTGGTGAGATGAACACATTTCCCCACTGCTTCACAAAATCTGAAATTATTGCAGTTAGTGCAAGTAATGTCTGCAGTGTTTTTTTAGAATATTTTAAAATTGAAACTTGTGCCTACTGGGTTACATATAAAAGAAACATTCCATTTCAGGGAAGGGACAAACTGCTGTGTGTTTCCCTGGTTAATCCCTGAAATGGGCTTTTGAAATTCTTTTGCATTTGAAATGATTGACAGTCATTCACCTCTTTGTTTAGTCTGAGTTTCACATTCAGAGAAGTGGATAAATGCCATTTGAATAAAATGCTCAAAAAAAGTGCCCTTAAAGAGCCTCTAAGCATGTAAAATCTTTCAAATTGTGGATCTTTTAAGAGCACCTTGGTCTATGACTCTGGGACATGTATATAAATCTTAATTTTAAAACATTTGGGGCATGAGTCCCTATTTCCAGAATATTATAGTTTATGCAATAAGCCTGTCAAGCCAATTTCCAGAACCTAAGTTTTAGTACAAAACTGTCTCCTATTTTCTTAGAGTGACTACAACAGCCCAGATGCTTATGTACCCAATAATCTAGCACATGCATTTTGGCACAGGTATGTTAACATGTTGCAACAACATTGTATAGGTAAGTTTCCTCCCTACAAAACACATTTGAAAGATAACCTATTTATTTGTACTTTGAATATGGAGTTATGGGATGGGATGAGAACTTATCCTGAATGTCTACAACTGCTTGAATTAAATCTGGATGAGAATATGGAAATAATCTCCTGTGACTAACAGTGAAAAGGAAATGAAAATAATGAGCAAACTTCTGATATGAATCACAAAAAGGGCATTTAGAGTATCACCAAGGAACACTAGAAAGTTCATTACTAGAAATGTACACTACTACATAGATAGCTCAAAGAGATTTTTAATATGAGATATTTCTCAACTGTTTAGTTGAGTTTGAATTCTGAACAGAGCAAACTTTTTTACTTTATCTCATACTTTGGCTGCCATTTGCAATAATCACAATTAAATGTATGACTGTACAAAAGTCTTTGAAACAGATTTTGTTACTGGTCAAATATCTTACCACTTAGAAGTTATGTTTTACTAAAGTATTTTATAGACTTTATCATAATTCTCTGCATTCACCAATTAGTAAGACGGAATTGTGTTGATAAAATTATGTGACTTCTTAAAATTAAGGATTAAAAGATATCACAATCATACGACATTCTGTTTTTAATATTTCTGGCTATTTAAGCATAATAATTCATAAAACAATGGTTCCTGGAGTGGGAATAGGGCAAGTTTTGAGAGCTAAAATTATATTTTTTCCTGAAGCAGCAGCAATATTTAAGGATTTAATTTAAGGATTCTATCACTAGTAATTTGACTCCTGTTCATTGTAATAATAACAAATTGAATTGCTATTAACGGAAATGTCATATGCACTTTCATAGAGGTTTTATTGTAATTCAGTATTAATCAGTGTATCATTAAAATAAAGTGTTATCATCTAATTTGTATTTATTCAAGCATAAAGGCAAAAAAAGACTATTATGATGTACTGTACCATTATGCAATCAGTTCTTTTAAGAAAACAATTTTGCTATATATTTATGTCTTTTTCTTAAGTTACAGTGAAGCAACAGTGTACCAGAATGTGCTAATTCACTTCATATACACCCAATGCTCTGTTGCAATAACAAGGTTAAATTTGCTCAGTGCTTTCCTAGCAAAAGTATGTATGCAGAATCTTCAAGGTTAAAGCATGTTGAAATAGTCTTCAGGACTACGGTGCATCCCATTCATAATAAAATAGTCTTTTTATTTGAAAAGGTTATATTTATTAACACAGGTAGTTGACCAAAATACAGGTTGATATAGCAACTTCTAACCTGTATGAGGGTCAGATTTCTCTATTTTCATAATTAAAAATATAAGTTGACCTTTTTACTCATATTTTACATTCTTAGCTATGGTTATGTAGAACGGACAAAATTGTGTCAAAAATACTTTAAAATTGCACAAAAAAAGAACATGAATTTCATTGTCTTTTGTCATTTTTGTGAAGTAATCATTGGGCCTGTATGGTGAACCATGAATGGGGTAAAAACTCCCCAAGTAATTTCAAATGTATAAATTATATAACTCATTCATTCATGGAAGATTGAATTAAAGCTCAACAGTTCACAAATACACGAATTACTTCCAAGATGTTATAAGACTCAAGATTATGTAGACTTCTGGATTATTTTGGATTTTTGAGGAGATTGGCTTCTGCTGCAGATCCAGAGCTTGGGGTTAAGCTATTCCCATCAGTCTAAGGTCTTGGTAACATTGGGGTCTCTGAAATGGAATAGAGAGAAACCAAAATGAAGAACAAGCAGAGATTTAGAACCAGCCAGAGAAAACACTGAAGAAAGAGATATGTCTAAAGAGACAACAAAGAAGCAGATTTGTGCCCTAATTAAGTCTATTACTTTAGACTTTTTTAAGTTTTCCCAGCCCTAGTCACAGAAAAGCTTTTGTTTAATAACGCTTTTATAATACTAATTTAAGATGCAAAAGCAGCTCTTGACAAAAAGGTTGGTCTCACATCTCCTTATAAATGATTCTGATCCCATCTATAGGCAAATAAAGCTTTAACACTTGCCTGAAAACTTAGTCACTTTCAAAGTGATTGATGAAATGTTGCTTCAGATCAGCCAGAAACCAGGATTCTTGCCTGGGTAATGAAAATCCAGTGCCCTGAAACACTTCAAGCTATAAATCCATTTCTATTACGTGTCCTGTGTTATATTTTCCAGATTTTTTAAAAGGAGAAAGCATCTTCAGGAGAATCATTCAGTAGGAGTGAGCATAAAGGATGATCTCTTAAAATCATTGAGTAATTTATGTTGAGGGGACCTCCGAAGGTCATCTTCTCCTTCCTTCTGCTCAAAGCAGGATCAAATACAAACTCAGAGCAGGCTGCTCTAGGTTGTCTTGTCCAGCTGAATTCTGAATATTCAGTGACAGAGACCTCACAGCATCTCTGGGCACCCTGTGCCTCATAGTGAGAAAATGTTTCCTCATACCTACCTGGAACTTCCATGTTCAGCTTGTACCTCTCAGATCTTGTGAACCTCTGGGAACCTCTGGGAGGTGTCTGGTTTCATCTTTGCTGTAACAATCCACAATTTACTAGGCAACTAAAGCAGCAGTAAGGTCCTTTTCAGCCATCTCTTCATTGGTCTGAACAAGCCCGGGTCTCCCAGAGTTCCTTTGAATACCATGTGCTCCATCCAGGCATCTCTATGGCTCTCCACTGGACATGCTCCAGTTTGTCATCCTCTCAGGTGCACTGGGGAGGCCTGAACTGGACATAGTACTCCGGACGCAATATCATAAATACCAAGTAGAGGGGATTACTAATTTCCTTTGACCTTTTAGACATTTTCTTAGTAACACAGTTATAAAGGGCACACTGCTGGCTCATATTTGTTGTGTTAAAGGGCAAAGAAGTTTGGCAGAAAATAAATCCCCTTGCATTCCAGCTTGTCCTCAGATATCAGAGGGCCTGGGGGCAGCTAGGCTTAGATTCTGAGTGATGTCCAGTTCAGCACTATAGTCCAGTCATGTGCAATATATTGAACTATCACAATTACAGATACACTAATAGTGCATTGTAGTTTCAATTTAGTAATGTTCAATAAACTATCACAGCCAGACTTAAGTAGTCTGGTCATGTTCTAACTATCATAGCTAGATTAATGAGCAATGCATTTTACTAAAGCAACAGTACATGTCCTTTTGGCTTGCTGGTGATAAATACACTGTCTGCAAAGCACATGCAAATAATAATACAGTCAACTACAAGCACACTAAATTATGGAAAAACTCAATAGAGATTTCTAAGTTTCCCGGGGAAGCAGTCGGTATGACCAAATGTTTGAATCTTACCCAATAGGCGTCCCTATGGGGAGGAAGAGAGGTTCAGCCTGTCAACTGATCCCAGAAGTCAGCAATGTCCTCTAGATTTGTCTATAATGGTGTCATCCCTAGCATTCCTCCTCTCTTAAGCCATTTTATTTTTTTTATTATTTTTAGGTGGAGCTTGAGTGACTCTAGTCATACATGCCTTTATTACGATTGGTGTAAAATCTCCTCACTTTACTTTTAAAGGTATATGCTACAGAAAATTCAGAACATGTGCTCAGTGAGGGGTAGTCGCACCTTGAAGGTGGGTAGTTTTTGGGAAGGAGGGGTGTTCTGGTATTATAATGAGCAAAGTTCACCCAGAGAACATGATTTAGTGTGTCACTACTCCACAACTGGGCATTTATGATATAAATCAGAAGTAAGACAATAACGTTGACAGAACCCCATTATTTCTCTTCCTTGTTTCAGTGGATTCAATGCAGGGACCTTCCATTCTTGTTCCAGTAGTTCCAGCTCCCTTCCCCTGCAGTGATATCGCAGAGCTTGGCTGTGGTGTCTCCACTCCGCTCCACCCTCTGTGTTGCTTCTCTTAGAGTCAGCATACCAAGCTCCCCTGCTGTTGCTAACATCTAAGATTGCAGGTTATGTTGCTCAGGGAATTCTCATGATTTCTTGCATATCCACTGCATTCCACCCTGGAGGCTTACCTTCCCTTGAAAGTGGGAGGGACATATCAATATGCAATTGTTCCACATTATTCACTTTGCCATACACCAAGACACCCAGATCCTTTTCTGCAAAACTGCCTTCGATCCAGTTGCCCCTTAGCCTTTACTGGTTGTTGTGGGTTAACCCCAGCTGGCAACTAAGCACCACACAGCTGCCTGCTCGCTCTCCCTGTGTTGGGATGGGGGAGAGAATTGGAAGGGTAAAAGTGAGAAAATTCATGGGTTGAGATAAAGAGAGTTTAATGGGTAAAGCAAAAGCTGCACGTGCAAGCAAAGAACAACAAGGAATTCATTCTCTACTTCCAATGGGCAGGCAGGTGTTCAGCCATCTCCAGGAAAGCAGGGCTCCATCACACATAATAGTTACTTGGGAAGACAAACGCCATCACTCCAAATGTCCCCCCTTCCTTCTTCTTCCCCCAGCTTTATATACTGAGCATGACATCATATGGTCCGGAATATCCCTTTGGTCAGTTGGGGTCAGCGGTCCCAGCTGTGTCCCCTCCCAAATCCTTGTGCCCCCCCACCCTCCTCACTGGTGGGGTGGGGTAAGAAGCAGAAAAGGCCTTGTCTCTGTGTAAGCACTGCTCAGCAGTGACAAAAACATCCCTGTGTTATCAACACATTTTCCAGCACAAATCCCAAACATGGCCCCATACTAGCTACTGTGAAGAAAATTAACTCTATCCCAGCCAAAACCAGCACACTGGTGCATGGGGTTATTCCATTACAAATGAGGACTTTTAATTTGCCTTTGTTGAACTTCACAAAGGTTTCCGTCAGCAAATTTCTCCAGCCTATCAAGAGCACTTTGAATGGTATCCCTGCCCTATAGTACATCAACTGCTAACTCACACCCGTGTTTGATATTGTCTGTGAATTTGCAAAGAATGCACTACATCCCATCATCCAAATCAACAACAATAAACAATAGTGGCCACTGTACTAAATCCTGAAAAATGTTACTCTTAACTGGCTGCCAGTGGGACTTCAAACTGTTGACCACAGACATTTGAACTCAATGGTCTGGCCATTTTTCCAACTAACTTGCAATCCATTCATCCAGTCCTTACCTGCCCAACTTGGCTACAAGGATGCTATGGGAGATCATGTCAAATTGCTTGCTGAAGTCAGGAAAAATGACACCCAACACTCTTTTCTATCTAACTATTCGGTTCATTACAGGTGGTTATCATGTTGGTCATGTGTGATTTGTCTTCAATAACTTCATGGTGACTTATGCCACTACTTTTCAAAGATGGCAGAGGAAGGCCTTGCAATGTTGTTGGCAAGATCCCTCTGCACCCTTCAGAGCATCCCATTCAGTCCCCTATGCCCAGTTTGCCTATGTGGTCCCTAACCAATCTCCTTATAGCCTGTGGAGGGCTTCATTCTCCCAGGCTCTATCACTAAGCACAGGGACCAGGGAACCTGAGAGCAAACCCTGGCTGTAAAGAGAAAGCAAAAAAAAAAAGACACTTTGAACTTTTCCTTGTCCTCATTCTTCAGTACACCCACACATTGGCCAACATATCCAAATAAAACTTTTTTATTGCCATACACTTCATTCACCAGTATCATGCCCACCTAAGCTGTGGTTTTCACAGTCCCGTAGTTGCATGCCTAGACAATATGTCTGTATTCTTTCTGGATAGCTTCTCCTGCCTTTCACTTTTTCTATACTTCTTTTTTGTGTTTGAGCACAGTCAGGAGGTTTTTGCCAAGCCTGTTGGGTTTCCTGCCCATCAGAGCAGACTATTCTGTGCCCTTGGTAGGCTCTCCATGAAGGAAGACAACAACCCCATGCAGCGCTACAGGCTTTGGGAAGAGTGGCTGGAAAGCTGCCCGGCAGAGAAGGATCTGGGGGAGCTGATTGACAGCCGTCTGAATATGAGCCAGCAGTGTGCCCAGGTGGCCAAGAAGGCCAACAGCATCCTGGCCTGCATCAGAAATAGTGTGGCCAGCAG
>JAVJGG010000031.1:24697445-24712014 GCA_035590195.1 Aviceda cuculoides
CCTTTCATTATTACTGTTGTCATTTTATTAGTGTTATCATTGTCGTTATTAGTTTCTTCTTTTCTGTTCTATTAAACCGTTCTTATCTCAACCCACGAGTTTTACTTCTTTTCCCAGTTTCCTCCCCCATCCCACTTTGGGGGAGGGGGGAAGTGAGTGAGTGGCTGTGTGGTGCTTAGTTGCTGGCTGGGGTTAAACCATGACAGTATGGAGGCCAGGAGACTAGAGGGGAAAGAAAAAAATCACTCCAAAAGATTCCCCATCTTGCATCTTCCTCTCTCCCAGTCACCATGTCTTTGTGCCAGATCTCCCACCAGGTAATTAAACTGAACAGATATAATCAAAAAGAATTTTGGAAGAAACCATAGGGCCAGGATGTAAAGAGAATTTCACAGTTGTTGCATATATTGAATGAGCTCCTTGTTATTTTAGTATGCTCTATCTTATAGCTTTATAATAACTTTTTGTTTGTTTTATGCTGTAGGCAAGAGAGAATATGGCTTTCCTTTGTGTCATTTACAGTTAGCCTGATTGATAGTTTGTAATTTCTTCTATAGTTAGGACTAGTAAATGCTATAAATTATATGTAACTATGGATTAGGGCTTAGGCCTCATTTTGCACTTTTCTATAACCTCACTATAGGCAAAGAAACAAGCATAAATTTAGAATACAAACTGACAGAGAGAAATAGGGAGAGTCATGAAAATACCTTCATTCTAGTCTTTCACTTTACAGGCAGAGAACAGCAAAAGGACCATTAAAAAATCAAACCAACCAACCAAAAAAAACCCCAACCCACCCTAAAATAATGCATGGCGTTGCATGAAGACTTTGATTCATAGGCCTGAATAAACTCTCTGGAAACATGGATGGTCTTTTAAAGGTTCCAAAACAAATAATAAAGTTCTACCAATTCAAAAAACGTATGTTAAAACATAATGTTTTAAAAAAGAATATGTAGTATATACTACATGATTTTGCTGTTTAGAATAAGAATTTACTACATTGTTTCATCTTTATATTTCAGTTCTAGTACCTGTTGCAGTTGTTTTTTTTACAAAGAATTACAAACATGCTTACACACTTATTCATATTAGAATTTAATGGCAGGTAAGGTAAATGCCTAAATACATTAAAGGTTGGCATTGACTATTTGACTTCCAGATGGCAGATCCTCAAACATGCTAAAGTAAAGAGGAATGAAGATACCTCACATGTACAAGCCTTCACAAATAATGACAGTTAAAAGGAAGCTATTAAATACATGCATAATGAACTATATAAAGACTATGTAAAAACTGTACAGGTGAACAAATGTCAATTTGGACCAAAACCAAGGAGACAAATGGAAAGTTCATGATATAAAGAGACTGAGAGGAAGATGGTACTTAAATTTGCTAAAAAAATCATGAACTGCAACAGAAGTAGAGTGTAATTCCAAAAGCAAAGTCAGTCATGAATAAGAGTCTGGAATTTGGTCTAGAAATAGAGTGCTTGCCCCTGGAGTTAAAACTTCAGAAATTATTTTTTTTTATCTCTGTTATACTTCCTTTACCATTCAGTTATAGTTTAGATACAGCTACAGCTTCATCTGTTTCAAAACTTAATTTCATAAAGTTAATTTTAGGTAGGATGCTAAATTTACCACTGAATCTACTGCTTTGAACTTTCTCGATTCTATTTGCCACTCCAGTCCTCAATGCAGTGATTTAATTTAATTTTCTGTCACCTTCAAAAATAATTATCAATTTCCCTTTCATGTCTTGTCTTTTTTTAACTGTCAGTCTCATTTACAATATGGTCTTGCAAATATATATGTATAACTAAAAAGTTGCATTTCCTTATCTTAAATTTTCCATGTCTTAATTTCTTTCTTGGCTATCAGTATCATTTCACACTGTCGTCTACACAGCATCAGAGAAAGCTGCTTCTTATAGTAGCAAAATTGTAATTTAAATTTGATCTACAAGATATTTTGGAGCAGATGGGGTTTATTGTGTGTCTCCTTGGCCTGAATCTGAATGAATCACTGAGTCATGCAACTACTGGGATGTTTGCAGTAATTGCTTGTTGATTTTCTTTTGGCCATTTGAAGCTGAAAGCACTTTTGATTTCTTTATTATACATTGGAGGAAGGTCACTGATTTGATTTGTGATAGTGTTCAATTCTTCTGTTAATGTTTGTGTCAAACATAGTGTAAATGTCTGTTTTATTATGTGGGTAAGACTCCTTATAATTGACATTTAAATTGTAATCAGTGCATTTATCTAAAATTGAAGGTTCTCAAGATGAAATAGTTTTATCCAGGGAAATAAAGAAGTATTTATAAAATGTCATAGTCTTAATCCTTATTTTAACAGTTTTAGAAACCGAGTGGACAAAATACATTTCAGCAAGATACTAACAGTGCAATATTTTGTCTGAGAATATTAATATGCAATGTTCAGTATTAATTTTTGGATGAGGCACAGAATGTCTATACTGATTGCTTTATGACTAAATACATAATCTGAGGAATATGAATCAGCATTTTTCACCCCTGCTGTGGGAAATAGAAACCCTGGCACAACACTGCCCAAATCCTGCTCTGCTACATAGTTCTGCTGCACTTCCCCACATAAAAACACAGGTCAGTTCTTAAGAGGCCCATGTCACAGATACTGAATGCCTTTGACTGTGTCTGTCCTGTCAAAGATAAATTCTACCATAAGATTTTCCTTCTAAGTCACTGCTACTTAATGTTGCAACAAAACCATAATGGACGCTCTACTGCTTCATAATATGATTCCTGGGTTTGTCCATGTTCAGTTTTGCAAAAAATTACAATGTGTTTCCTTTAAAATTGCATGCATATTAATGTATTATTGATTAAAATATCCTAGTTTTTTACCTGCCAGGTGCTCAGCAGATTATCTTTTTCTCTGAGTACTGCAGTGCCTGCTGTTTGATAGTGTACCATCCACTCTGAGACATTAGCACAGCTGCCTCATTACGGCCCCTTCATATTAAAGCAATATTACCTTATTGACATTGCTCTTACAAATGTATGCTCCAGTCTGGGCCAGCTGTGCCAATCTGACAAATGTGAAGGGCATTGATTAGGATGGGTAGGAATTCTGATTTTGTTTTGTTAGTGTCCCAAATGCTTCACAGCAGAAATGGTGCTGCTAGTTGACAAAGCAAAATTAACAAGCTGTGGACTACCTCCAAGATAATACACCTACTTTCATCCTAGATTCCTTGGAACCTTATAGCTCAAGCAAACAAAATAAAAGAAGACTGTAGCCTTTTTCATACTACTTATTATCTGGCTTTATCTTAGACCACCTATGTCATCATCTTCTGGTACACCAGCATGCCACTATATTCACTGCTGAAATTGGGAAGGCTCGGTTTCAATGTGACACTTCCAGCAGCTGCCAATGACAGTAACTGCAGCCAGAGTATGCGCTCTGCAGATTATTTTCTAAAATAGACAGAAAACACCCCTTCTCCTGTTTCTGGAAAAGTATTTTTTGTCTCTAATCCATCTCACAGGCAGTCCTTTCTGTTTTCAAAAAAAACCCAGTCTTTGGGAACGTCCAACTATGTTTTAGCTGCAATGGAAAGTAGGAAACAAATTAGCACATTAGTTTTGGTAAACGCTGGTGAGGTTTGCTCATGTAACTATCTGAGAAGGATGTTCTATTCCATAAGTGTGTATGTGCATATGTACATTGTGGTTGCAGAAATTACTACCTCCAGGCATCGTCAACAGCTCGTCTGTACTAGCTTTGCTTAAACAGATCATCTCTTGTAGCTGTCTTTCTAGACTGAAGTGGATAATGCAGTGCTCACATGGATTAGGGATAAAATGAGCAGCTAGCTGAGTTGACAATTATGTTCCTTCTTGTGTAGTACACCTGTAGCCAGAGGCTGCAAGTCCTCATGCCTTGTTATGAAGTAATTTCTGTGTCACAGTAATTCAAAAGAATCCCTGTTGTTAAGTCACGTTTTCACTGACACAAGGGTTAGACTCAACCACATGAACATAAAACAAAACAGGAGTGACCCTTTGACAGAGTCCTTGCTCCCTAAGATAAAAAGCTTGCTCTCTAACTCCCTTTTTAATTTTTTTTTTTTTAATGACCTTGATTTTCTCCCCCAATCAATGCACAAACTGTAAAGTGAGCATATGACTCATACACTCCACAGCACAGTCCTGGCACCTTTTCATGGTACGTTACAGTTATAATCTGTTGTCATATATATAGTGGAAACATAGAAAAATACTAATGAAAGCATCCAAAAATATTTAGAAATATGGATAAATGCAAATCCATGCAAATGCAGCTGTCCTGAATTAACTTTTCCCCTCTGCTACCTAGAAGAAAGAGAACATTCAATGTGTCTTTGGTTGTCACCTCAGAATCTTAAGTGAAAGATTCCCTTTTAGAAAAGTTACCAAACAAGTACCTTTGATGCTAAGAAATGCATAACTTTAGTCAGTAGCAGATTCTTTACAACGAAACCAGCAGCAAAGCTCTGGTCTAGAACTTGTCCTGATTATAAATATGAAATAAATAACCAGTGCATCACATTTAGTTAAGGCAGGGATACGTGTCCAAATGGATTGATCCATGGACTGAAAAAAGGACTGGGAGACTGAATTATCACTATATGCAAGGACATTGACTGTCTTTTTCTATTTCCCACAGATTTTTGGCACCCACTTGAAGGAATTCTGAAGAATGTGAGTAGTAGATGACTAGATGTGCCAGGCACCACAGACAAAAAATAGAAATGTTAGAAAAAAAATGAAATACTGAAGGAAAAAATTTTCTGCACATTAAACTGTATGTTGTAAAATATTGCACCATAACCATTGTAAAACTGACCAATGAAAGAAAACTGAGAACCATGCTTGTGCATGTCACATGATTTCATTCAATTGTGCAAAAAGGCTGATAACTCTAATTTTGTAGAAAAATATGGGGTTTTTTTCCCCACTTTGAAAATTAAATCTGTGAAAGAAAGGAATTAAACCACTTAAAAAGGACCCCTAGATACTTTTTTTTTTGAAGCAAGTAAAGGTTGGTGAAGAAAAAAGGTGAGAAATAGAATCAAAGATGGTTCAGCTCTTGCTTAAGTAATCTAACCTCTCTAAGGAGATCTAAAACATTTGTTGCCATAACATCAAAGCAAAGTGCACCCTAGAATGACCAAAGTCTAGAACTGTAACAGAAGAAGATTTTACATATGTGTGGAGGAAAGGTAGTAATGTTCTGCTAATTCAGGAACCTTTAAATTAATTTGTTTTAAAGAGATAGGTGATGTAAAAATATATACAAGTGACATGTAATAAGTATGCACTATTAATCTTATTTAAGACTCTTAACATGAACCTACACTGAGCTTTCAGCCATTTATAAAAACATGCACTAACACAGGGAGTTATGGGGAGACTGACAAATTTCGTGAGTGAATCCTAGCTAGTCAGTGAGATTGTGGAGGCTGTCTCTTTTTAAAACAAATTGCCACTGCATCCATTTAAATCATGCACCTAAAACTATAATGAGAATGATGCATGAGATTTATATAGTATTCTTTATTCACAGGTCTCAGACCTTTGGATGAACTAATTTATGAACTGAAGATGGATTTCTCATCAAGAGATCAATGGAACATAACCTTTTGCCAGCTTTCCAATGCAAAACAGCTGGTTTAGAAAAAAATTGCAGATATAGATAGGTACAATTTAGGAACTCTAGTTTCATGGTTTTAATTTCATAGGAAAGAAAAGCATGAAGCCTTATCACAAGTTCTTTGTGACTTTAGAGCCATTATAATGTACATCAACTAAATGCGAAAAACAGATTTCAGAATTAGGCAAAACAAAATTTAAGCCACTCTTCACAATTCGTGATTAGTGCCAATATTTTAGAGCTCCTATGTTGCTGGGAGGTAAACATGTGGCGGAAGCATAAGTCTCCTTTCCTCTTCTCTTGATAATGCTGTACTTAAAATTTAGCTGTAAAAGCAGTTTTGTTTTCCTAACAGAATTCAACCGCATCTCCCAAATCATCTGGTTTATCTCCTCCATGATCACTGGCAAAGGGAAAACAACTTGAAGCCAACAACAAAAGTAGCTCTAATCATACATTTTTTAATCCAAGCAAAGTGATTCCTCTCCCATTGCACCACCTAACACATCTTGTTGCTATTTTGTATAGCAATAGCAGTGGATCAGGAGCTTCTTTGACCAGTAATGTCTGTCAGCATGTGGCACAGCATGAGGTCTGCTCACACTTGCACCTCAAGAACAGACCCATTTGTAGGAGAGAGGAATAACCTGCTACCACACAAGCAACAGTCACCTTTCAGCAGTGAATACTGGCTTTAAACAGCTGGGACGAGTGGTTGTCCTTGAGTTAGGAGAGCTCCTCAAAACACCCTTGTTAAACTAAAATTAGTAAATTATATTTTGCATTCCTTGAAAACAGAGAACCATGCAAACAGAGAA
Source organism: Aviceda cuculoides (assembly GCA_035590195.1). Classification (NCBI taxonomy): domain Eukaryota; kingdom Metazoa; phylum Chordata; class Aves; order Accipitriformes; family Accipitridae; genus Aviceda; species Aviceda cuculoides. The sequence goes on from JAVJGG010000031.1 coordinate 24,703,950, forward strand.
CCATGCAAGTGTGTGTGTGTGTGTGTGTGTGTAAGGTTGTTTCCAGACATCTGTAGGAAGCTATTGAGTGTTATTCACAGCATTTTTGAAATCCGGATCAGAATGAATGCCTGCCAATGCCTTTGATAAAAGACAGGAAACTCCCATTCATCACCCAGCCAGCTGCTGTTGTTACCAGCTCATTTGCTGCTTCCTCTCTCCCCTTCAGGAGATGGCTTCTTGGGAGCACAGTGCACCATTAGTCTGTATGAGGAACAATAGATTGAAATAGAGCAAAAGACCATCTAAGCATGAAGTTGGTTTTGTTGTTTGATTAGTTAAAAATGAGAAGGGGAAAATGCTAGAAATCATACTGTATTTTATTGTGCATCATTTCTGCCAAACACTTCTGCCACTGTTTCAGCTACTAGTGCAAGCATTGCTCTCACCATTCCCCTTGAGCATGGTACAGGCATGGCAGCAGCAGAAGTCAACAGCTTCCGTGGGGAAAGGGCACGTGCTAATCTTACCCTTACAAAACCCTTTGGAAATAAATGATAATAAAAAATATATATTTTTTTTTAAAAAAAGGAACACCTGTCATCTCCAGGACTGAAGAGAGCATCTAATTTCTTTCATCATTAATTTTTAAGAAGAAAACTTGAGAAGGAATGAAAACATAATTTAAAACAAGGTGACATTTTCACTGAGGCAGGAAAATAGAAAATAACAAAAATATCCCCCTTTATGTGATTACCTTTGTCTCATTAAATTGCAGGAAGGTACTTCACTGAGATCACTTACAGCTAAAGACTAAACAAGTGAGAATGAGCAGTCGCAATGCACTTTTCCCACTCAGAGCATTCCCATATTAAATAATTATTTCATTTAAACATTCTAACAGGATGGTTCTCAATAAGTTGACTGATTACTGTGATAAAAATGTGATTAGGCAAAGTATCTCTTTGTGACTAGTAACCTGGCTATTTTCTTAGGTGTGCATTGTTGTAAGAAAAGAAAAACAAATTGTAGCACCACAGATATACACATGCCTCATAGTTCTGGAATACTGATTATTTCCAAGAACCAGAATTTAAAAATTAATCTATAGATTGTTTTGCTACAAAAATTGCTGGCAGTGAATATACTGATGGAGCAGACTGTGCCAGGATAACTTCTTTAACAGCTTACACTGGTTTTCTTCTTATTTAAGGCAAGATCCCTGTCACTGAACTCAAGATAATTAAAAGATACACATCTGGTTTAAACCAGTCAACTAAGTACCCATATAATCAATGGAGAAGCAAAGGGAAGAGTTGTCCCTTGTCTAAGACACATGTCCAAGACAGTTTGGATTAACTGGCTTCAAGAAAATTCTAATCCTCACTGTGGCCTAGAGAGAAATGAGGTGATTAACTTAAAAAAGACCATGGCGGATGTTTGGGCAGCTTTGATAGTTAATGGCTTTTAAGGAGTGGCAGGGGAAAAAACTGTATATATTTGTTCCTGACACATAAATGGTCTGTGTTATGGATATGTGGCTTAGATCAGTATTGATGGAAGCAGCATGAATTCTTGGAGGTATAACATTTCACGTTGACCGATAGATCCTAAAGGAAAGCTGAAGGAGAATGAAATTGGCTTGGGGACAAGTTGTTCCAATACCAACAGGCATTAGTCATTTAGGCAGATGGAAGCGACTAGAATGTGGCACTGCCCAGTATTTAAAAACTACCTGAAATTGTCTGTATGCATATATGACAGGACAAACACCACCTTGGAGCAGAGAAGAATAAGCTTGTTGCTTCTTAGCACAGTAATGCATGGCAATTTAATCCTAGGAAAGTCATTTAGATGAATGTAGTGAAAGAAAAGGGACAAACTGTTATCTCTACCATTTTTCAGAGGCAGTAAAGAAAATCATGTCATGCACAGTGAATATTTCTAATGATTTATGGATTTCCAAAGTCAAATTAGACTGCTGGTATACACTTCTGTTTTCTCAGGTTGAAATGTTATTATGGTTAGTTACCAAATGCATAGATGTGAACAAACTTAGAAAGTCATGAGGAAATTGCACAAGAGTATTACACAGTATCAAAATTTCCATGCTATAAAAATTGAGATCCACACTAATTATTTATGGTTCACTTTGTAGAACTATCTAGCAGCTCATTTTAAGGTAGTGGTGGACAGCACAACAGCATTTTGTAACACTTGACTTAAAAGAATTCTAGCTTGACTTAATATTCAAGTTTCTTTTTCAGCTTTTCCAGTGTCGGTGGTGTTAGAGTTTGCTTCTGTCCCCGTTGCTAAATATCTCAATTGCCATCTGCACTTCAAAATCGCAAACTATTTCTCACAACTTCCTTTATGCCAAAATCTCCATTTCCCCTTTCAACCAGCTGCAGAGATATCTGGTGCCTCAAAATAATGTTTTGATGTCAAAAATGCTGTTGAGTAGAGCTGAACAGGGGATATTTCCAATGTCAAGTACAATGCAGTGCAGCAGTAATTCAGACATCACTGGACAAGCACTAGTAAAGAATCAAGCCCATCACAGCATAGTGGTATCTTTTTCTTTTTAATAAGTTAATTGCATTTGGAAATAACATGGCATGCATTGACACAAGTCTTGACACATTAACCAGGAGGTGTTACAGTCCTGTGTATGCCTTGTGTTTCTTGACATAACATTTGAATAGTGAGATGCAATATGCTGTCAGGAATTTTTCTGTCATCCTGGGGTATACTAGTTTTGTGTAATTACACCAAATTATTTCTGACTTTTTGAAATTTCTGGGTTTATATCACTGTCTGGTACTTTATACATCCACACACATATACATGTATATGTGTATGTGTGTAAAAACCTGTGATAGATGCTTGGAATGTAATGGCTGCTATTTAAAGATTTTGAATTTAGAATATAGGCAAAATTCCTGATGTAAGCTGTGGTGGGTTAACCTCGGCAGGCTGCCAGGTGTCCACCAGGCCACTATCTCAGTCCCCCTCAGCAGGACTGGAGGAGAAACCACAATGAAAAAGCTCATGGGTAAGATAAGGAGAGGGAGAACACTCACCAATCACCATCACAGGTAAAACAGACTTGACTTGGGGAAATTAATTTAATGCCAACTGAAAACAGAGTAGGATAGTTAAAAACAAAACCAAAACTAAACACACCTTCTCCCCAGTTCCCCCTTATTACTAGGTCTACCTCCTCTTTTCCCCCCTGAGTAGCACGGGGGATGGGGAATGGAGGTGTGGTGGTGGATTTCTTTCCCCCTCTCCAGGCTGATTTACAAAAACAGGATGGCTTGCTGGGCCTTAGCATAAGTGTAATGAGTCAGGCAGTTAAGCAACCCTTGACTGTGCCAGGAACTCTTACACAGCTAAGACAGGGACTTATGCTGTGTGTCTCAAGGACTCCTGCTGCCCAGCGAAGGCGAGGGGACAGGAGTAGAGATAGCCAGTTCTTATAAAAACCTCCAGCCAGTTCTCTCTCATAACAACCTTTAGGCATGACAGTCCTCCCCTAAAACTCTTGGAGAATCCCATATCTATGTTTTAAGTTATTCTCAGCCAGCCTCAGAGCTTTCCTTATCTGCACATGAAATGGTACCAGTGCAGCTGGGATTCCAGCAATTTGTTGATGATGAAAGCCAATCATCTTCTGAACCTACAAAGAGCGGTACGAAGTAAGGCCCGTTGAGCTCTCCTGGACCGCAGTGGGCTGTGACCTGCATCTCGTTCTGAGTGGGATGCCTCTCAGAGCTCGCAAACTTTCTGTTTGCAAAAATCAGAGGACTGTCACCAAAAGCCGACATGACCTGGGCTAATACTCTGCGGATACTCTGAGGCTTGACCCTTTGCCTGTTGAAAAGGATGCCGAAGTATTCAAAGTGAACTTTTTCACTGACCTTGAGGGGAATTTTTAACAAGTATACCTCTTTTTCTCTCTTTTACTCTTATATGTATATCTCTTAGTGTCTTTAGGCCTGCATGTGTACTAACCTGAATAATCTGTAATACTTATATTATAGCAAGTATATTATAAATTATTACTTTCAAATTTATACTTAAATTACTGTCGTAAACTTTATTCAACTGTGAATGAATTTTAGGCTGCTATTATACTCGTAATCCCTTTAGCTATAAATCATTGACCAAGTCTGAGACTAGGAGTTGATCCAGCTGCACCTAGACTCTGACAGGAGCTTAGAAAGCAATGATTCTTCTCTGAAGCTTGTGACTCAATGGGAGGGTCTCCCCTACTTTTCCACATTCCCGATCTTTGCACAAATCACAAGAAATTAATTCTAGCTCAGTTTTTCTTTGTAATATTCATCTTTTTAACTTACTGTGTTTTGGTCTCTGTATACATAGGTTTAGTCTGATTCTAATTTAATTTTCCTGCTTGCATTTCATCCATGTACTAAGTAATAGAGTGAACATTGCCACCAAATTATGTGAAGTCACACTTTTATATACATTTCTATTAAATCATTTTTCTATTGCTAATACAATTGCAGGTGATTCTTTAAATTAACCCCTCTTCTCTCTCTCATTCCCCCCAGTGACAGGAGGTTACGGTCAGTAACTCCTCTCTGGCAGCTGCTGCATAGTGGTTTTTATGCTTGCTTAAATATATTACCACAGAGGGGCCACCAGCATCACTGATGGCCTCAGCTTTGGCCAGCTGTGGATCTGTCTTGGATCTGGCTCCAACTGGCTTTTTCTGATGTGGGGGAGCCCCTGATGCCTTCTCATAGAAGCCAGCCCTGAAGCTACCCACTAACAAAACCTTGTCATATAAACCCAATAAACTAGCTCTGCCAGATTTAATTGATTTTGACCTGAAGAAAGCAACTGTAAGAAGAAAAAAGTTTAGTCATTGAAATTGTCCATTCAGCCTTCAATTTCTTCACTAAAATAGCAAACAAGTACATGGCTGAACTTTTTGGTAGCCAGAAAATAACATATAAAATAAACCATCACATTGTCATCAAGCAGTAGTGAAATTTAGGTCTTACTGAGATTAAATGGGTTTATATAGCACAATAAATACTGTACATCTAGTCTCCTAGCCAAAGATGAATCCTGTGTATGTGAATATTTAGCCACTCTGAAATTCAAACATCTTCATTTTATTAGTTGAGAAATTTACCCTGGGCAGGACTATGACTTAAGCAAGACATAATAAGTAAAACACTTTATCTTAGATAACCTTAAACATAACGTCTCATCTATCTTCTGAGATATTTTAGTGTTATTGCATCTTTTTTTCAATGGTCATTGATTCGGGCAGTAATTTTTAAACAAGCTCTGCCCAAATATTGTAGAAAAAATCTGGCCATCCTTGTGAAATTTGTACTGTACTTACTCGTCCTGGTAAATTCATTTGAGACAAGTTCTTTGCCTAATCATTCCATATGATTATTTATCATCCTTAGTGTAAAAATCTTTGAGGAAAAAGGAGAACAAAAGAGTTCTTAATCTAGATTTAAACAACTGTACTAAGGAGCAAATCATAGCAGTTTTGGTTCACAAATATTGAGAAGCAATGAGGAATCATTTTGGAAAAAAAAGTGTTGTTTCATTTTTACCAACTTATCAACACTTCATGGACTTTAGGCATGAATTTTTATGGTCATCTGCATGAGTACAACTTTGAAAAGAACTCTGATAATACTTGTAAAAGCCCTAAATACATTCAGAGCATGTAAGCTGACCTGACACCTAGGGAGAACACTGCAAGGCAGAAGGGTCTGGATAATAGCATCAGATAACGGTACAGTATTTATATGGTGATCTTTCCATTCTCTTCCTACTATGCAGAGAGAGATTGTTCTCCTGTGGCTTCAATGATAGACTAGCAGTGCCTCTGCAATCAAGTGCTTTTATTTAAACAGACTCTCCTCTCCTAAGCTTTGCTGAATGTGTCTGAATTTCACACCGCTGTAGAGATCCAGTACAAAGAATATCTGCCCTTTACTAACACACCTCTTGAAGACCTTTGGCCTAAAGGAGTCTGCAATGGATCCTGCATGAATCTCTCTATAAAGATTTTGTTTAGGTTCAAAAGAGCAATGAACAAAAAGAAAAAGGCAAAGTACCTGCCAAGTGACACTCCAAAAATTTAGGTCTTCAGCCAAAGCACTTCCTTATCTTTAGTGTGAATGATTCCAATCAATGTTAATTATACTTCAAACATGTTGGTGAACTAGTGTCTTAATGCAGTATTCTGCTGCCCATGTAAAGCTTACTGGAAAGCAACAGAATGAAATGACAGAAAATTACAAAAACAGGAAAATTACTGTTATTTGGCTTGCTGCCAAAGTTGCTTTAGCTACTTTGATGTAGTTTCAGTTTAAGTGGATTGACAACTTCCACTGTTTTCTTAATGGACTACATTATAAAAGTTTTTTTTATGTCAAGTCACCACACTTATACTGGAATATACAACAATACTACACAGGGAGATATGCCTTGATGTCTTTCAAGATCAGACCAGTTGACCATGCAGAAAATTCATGGCCAGTATCTGCACTCTGTGAGGCATATCCTATCAGGTAAGCCTGTCTGAGATACCTTGAAACAGCTTGAGAGATGGTCCTGTAGACAGATTGCACACAGCCCGATGCGATTTCAGCTGCTCTCATGCCTGTCCATCAGCTGTTGGACACCCATGTGTTGACATGGATGAAGATATCAGTAGTCAGGCTGAAAATAATAAATACTTCAAAGTAAAAACTACAAGAAACATGAGAGCAAGAAGCAGCTGTTTGTACGTTATTGCATTTTTAATATAAATGGCACAAATGACAAAATACTAACCCCAAAATCTATTGTCAAGTTGTAAAACTCATTTAAAACACATTCAATATAATGGCTAAGGGTATGTTTTATGTCAGCTTTATACGATCCTATCCTTAAACAATACAGATGCAATTGAAATAGTCATGGTGTCAGGTCGATGAAATTGCAGCTGTGAATGTTGTCAGTTGTGGATTGTATGTGTTTGAAGTAAGTATCAGTTGATTTATCTTTTGATCACTTTTCCTAATTTCCTTATTGGACTATGGGGACGTTATCAAAGGCTCTTTTCTACATATAGCTTTAGTCATTTAAGAAATCGGCATCCCTGACAGGTTATTACTATTCCTAGTTAGACGTTTCTACCACGACAGTTGAAATGTCATAAAGTTTGCGCAAAATAGGTCACCCCTGTTTAAACTGCCAACAGCTAGAGCTACTAAATATACAACTGCCCCTGAGCATTACTCCCCTGTCACTGAATACCAGTGGTTCATAGAAAAGATTCTTGTTTGTGCGGCATCACCCACTTCTTTTCAAAATCATCTGGGTGTACTCTTTGCTATGTAAAAAACCTGGGTGGATTGTGGAGACCAAAGAGTTGTGGTGAATGGACTTAAATCCAGTTGGTGACCGGTCACAAGTGGTGTTTCCCAGGGCTCCATACTGGCGCCAGTTCTGTTTAATATCTTTATCAATGATCTAGAAGAGAAGATTGAGTGCACCCTCAGCAAGTTTGCAGACAACACCAAGCTGGGTGGGAGCGTCGATCTGGTTGAGGGTAGAAAGGCTCTACAGAAGGATCTGGACAGGCTAGATCAATGGGATGACACCAGTGGTACAACGTTCAACAAGACTGTCAGGTCCTGCACTTGGGTCACAACTACTCCATGCAACACTACAGGCTTGGGGAAGAGTGGCTGGAAAGCTGCCCAGCAGAGAAGAACCTGTGGGTGCCGGTTGACAGCCGTCTAAATATGAGCCAGCAGTGTGCCCAGGTGGCCAAGAAGGCCAACAGCATCCTGGCCTGTATCAGAAATAGTGTGACCAGCAGGAGCAGGGAGGTGATTGTTCCCCTGTACTCAGCACTGGTGAGGCCGCAACTCGAACTGAACTGCGTTCAGTGTTGGGCCCCTCACTACAGGAGAGACATTGAGTTGCTGGAGCGTGTCCAGAGAAGGGCAACTACATTGGTGAGGGGCCTGGAGCACAAGTCTTATGAGGAGCAGCTGAGGGAGCTGGGGCTGTTTAGTCTGGAGAAGAGGAG
>JAVJGG010000031.1:24713035-24737847 GCA_035590195.1 Aviceda cuculoides
TCACCATCCCTGGAGGTATTTAAAAGATGTGTAGATGTGGCACTTAGGGACATAGTTTAGTGGTGGACTTGGCAGTGCTAGGTTAACAGTTGGAATTGATGATCTTAGAGGTCTTTTCCAACCTAAACAATTCTATGATTCTATGATTAATGGAAACCATTCTGAAACAAGGGGCTCAGCAGCTGCAAAGCCAAAGGAGGCAGAATGAAACATAGCCTTCTTTCTTCAAAAGCAGTGCCTCGGTGCAGAAAAGTATTTCGAGTTCTCCAAGCCAGTAAAAAAAGTGCACAAAAAGGGATATGTCTCTTAGTTCTATTTCGAGTGGTTTTTATTTTACACTGTTTTCGTTGGGTGAAACACTTCAGCATGACTCAGAGCTCCCTTAGGTCAGTACTACAATTTGCAGTAAAGTTCTTTTCTCATTCTTTCTTTCTTTCCCCTTTGTCATGTACATTTCCAGGAGCATGGCAGATTCAACAATGCACACACAGAGTGCACACACACACATGTGCAATGTAAACTGGTATTAAAGTTCTGTCTGGGAGAACAGACTGAATCATATCATCCTCAGTCAATACTGAGTAATGCTAAATGGGGAAAAAAAAAAAGTCAAAGTAAGTTTTCCTGTGCCTTAAGTTGCCCATCAATTGTAGTAGCTGTAATAATATTATTAATATTGCACATTTTAAAGAATGTTGAGATGTCATTGCATAATAATTAATGAATTTGTGGCAAATAGGTGGACTCTTACGGGTGTCCCACAGATTTTGAAAACTGGCAAATAGTATTTTCAATAAGCAACTGCCCTGTTCTCTGCCCTCACCCTTGTTGTGGGTTCTGGTTACCTATTTTCTAGGTAGCAATTACTAGCTATTGTACAAAGAGGAAGTATAACCACCTTGTCTATTCTAGGGATGTGTGGCAAGATCATGGCCCAAGACTGCTGACTAGATCAGCTTCTGCAGGGGATGTGGACTGAATAATACTTGGTTTATGGGTTCTGACTCAGATTTACAGCAAGTGCCTTAGCCCTGGCAATACAGGTGTAGCTACAAACATATTAATATCGCAGTTTTAGTTATTTCTGGAGCAATGAACAAAAAGAGCCAAGGCCTCCACGGGATCTGGGCAGCTTCACAGTTAGATGGCATATGAAGAGCAGGATCAGAAGTTTACGTCTGGGTATTTTTCCTAAATCCCTTTTTAGATAAGTAGTATTTCTTTATAGACGTATGTATTTTTTGAAAGATTTGCTTTATGGTGTTTTTTGAAAAAATCCTAAACAGCTAGGATGCTTACTCAGTGACATGGTTTCTGGTAAAACAAACAAACAGTTGAAAAAACAAAACAAGTATTTGTTGCTTCTTGACCTAAGCCTAAACCAGAGGTTTTTCTAGGAATATTTTTTTTTCAAGTGCATACACATACAAAAGAGTACAGTATCCCAGGAGACTATTCATGTAACTTTTTTTAAAAAAAAAAGAAGCATAAAAACATATTTTAATGATCTTTTCAGTGAAATGTTATGAAGTTAGAAGCCTCAGCTCATATAAAACCCACATCTTTTCTGGCACTTCTATCACAGAGTTTCTGATTTGTTGTTGTTGAGGTTTTGTTACCTGACATGTCAAATGAGTTTTGACCCTGATACATGGAAAGATAATGCTAAATATATACTTTCAAAAATCAATGTATTCAAACGTTGCAAACAATCTTCATAGAGCTACAAAGGTTATTAATGAGAGCTACATGGAGAGATTAAAGGAATACTTTCTGTGTGTAGTTCTTTAGACTTCTCTTTAGTAACTGGAGCTGTATTATTTCAATGCTACAGGATCAGATCCACATTGGGCCTAAACTGGCACAGTGCCACTAACTCCAGCAAAGGTAAGCACATTTATTTATACTTCCTGAGACTCTGGACAGCTACTGTTTATACATTGATTTCCAGGGACAGGATTTTATTTCCTTCCCATTCCTCTGATGCACAACATTGTGGTACATACATAGAAGTGTGATCTCTTATGAAGAAGAACTTTTCTCTAGCTTTATTAATCTTTCTCAGGAATGTATACCTGCACAGAAGAAATGTTTTTCTTCAGTCACAGATACATAAGTCTTTGAAATTTAGTCTTTAGAGAAAACCCTTTTTGTATTGTACAGAGTCACACTGTGAGCAACAAAGTCCATAAATAAAAGAGTTCCACACAGCTCACAGGTTATCTGTTTAACGACAGCTTTGTTCCTCTTTCTAGTTTAACACAGTACAGTATGCTAGGGTTCTGCAATTTAATCATTCTTAACAATTGACTAAAAGGATTCCCACTGAGATTTGAAAAGCAAGAGCAACCAGAACACAGATCTAAATCAATGTGTGCCCTGCAAGTGGGTTGAAAATTAGAAAAAGTTGGATCTTTTATTTTATTATGGTGAAAAAAAATTAAAAGTGGTAGGAAGTTTTTTAATTATATAGGTATGCTTAAGTGTCTAACTTCTAGATGTTTCCTGAAATACATTTAAAAAATAAAGGTCTGAAGTCTTGGTTCTGTTGGCAGCAGTGAGATTTAGGCCTTGAGTTGAATTAGATTACATTATCCCTCATGGAAACTTTAAAATGAAAGGAAAAAAAATCCTTGGATTTATTTTAACTGAGTAAGATAAGGTTCTTCATTGGGTTTATTTAATGCTTTGGCTTTACTACACACTTACGATTATTAAGTTAGTTATATGATTATTAAGTTAATTTATCAGCAAAATTAAATAATTGTAGGAAAAATTATTAATTCTCTGTATATCCGTTCATCAAGCTGTAAAATTTAATTTGAATGTATATTTTTACTTCTAACTCAAATGTCTAGCAGGTGTTAAGCATTTATTTACACAAAGGAACTCTTTTAATAGTTCTAAACACTTCACTGATTCCTATCCCCAAAACATGGTTTTCTGAGGAAACAAGTTACAGAAAGAAACACCTGTTGGAGGGCTGTGATCACTTACTGTTGACAGACGAAACAGTGAAGTTTTAAAACAGTGAAGGAGCTATTGCCAATCATTCAGCAGCTCAAGACAAGCAGAACTAAAAGCTCTGTAAGGCAGGAGGGAAATTTGTCAGTTCTCTTGCCTTCTCTACGAGATTTCTTTAGCAGATCCCTCTTTGGCATTTGCTTTCTGGAGTAGCATTTATTCCTAGAGGGCGACTGCTGCATCTCTTCAGTTCTTGGACCCCATGTCAAAGACATGGATGAGTGGCTATTGCTTTTGGCAACAGAAAAGCTACAGCGTAATATAAAACAAACAAATATTTGGTCAAAGGATGACCCTCCCTCCTGCTGTTGCTGTTCCTGACATGAGGGTGGGGAGGTCCTGCAGCCCAGCACAAGGAATTCAGTGAACTGGGCATGTACTGACTTCATAGTTTGAGACATGTGAGCCTAGTTGCCCCGAGTGCTTGTGAAACCCCAAAGGACGGAGTGGATGTTCAAAAATTGCACAGGGAGGAACACTGTCTTGAGAAATACCACTGGCAACATCTGTTAGAGATCTGGAGCAATTCCTGTAAAAGAATGATTTTTCTTTTAAAAAGGTTGTCAATGACATTTCACTTCACACTTTTATATATTTTTTTTATTTTATGGTATTTTTTCAAGATTACCGTGGCATGTCAAAATCACAGAATGATAAACTTGATTGCTTTCAACATGTCAAATTCTTTCATTATTAAAAAAAGGAGAAGTTCTGAGAATGTGAGATGTTTGGAAGAGTAGTAAATTATAGATTCCTTTAATGTTAACAAAGAAATAAAATATAGTGTTTAGTCCAACCTATTATTTCATATTATAATATACTCTTAATGACTTATGTTGTGAAGGATGTATAAAATACTCAGAGTAACAGAAGAAAAGAAGCAAAATTAAATATTATTTTTAATACAGTATTTTATTTCTTATGCAAGAAATTATCACAATCTATATGTCTATCTTATTTTTCTTTGAATTCATGAGGATATAGAACAGTTGAATTTGTTCTAATCAGAATAGAAATCTCATAGGAAAAAGACAATTCAGCTAGGAACAGAGCAATCTGCATTTTTAATAGCTCTAACTTGAACTTCTATAACTATACAAAGTACTAAAATCTCAATATCACTGTAACTATTTCACTAGAGTGTTATGCAAGAGAATGTATGCCTCAAGATATTGAAACCTATTTTGTCATGAAGTTCAATAAAACTGAGTTTCTCTTGCTGTGTTCCGTTGGAAATACAAGAATTTTACTTACAAAGCAAGTGTTCTATAGCAATTTTTAATCATTTATAAAGGCAAATGAAGGTGCTTCATTGGCTTTAATACATTTTGCACAAGAATTTAAGCAGTTTTGATTCACTAATGGGACATATAGACAGGAGTATAAGCCTTCTGCTCTGTTCATGTCACTTCAAAGAAGACATAAGCCAACTAAAAAGAGTCCAAGTAAGTGTAATCAGAAAAGTCAGAGATTTGCAAAATATGCCCTATAAAAAAAAATGAGTGAATAGTGATTTGTTAGTCTAAAGAGAGAGTAAAGAAGGAGATAACAATCTTCATATATATAAAAGGCTGTTGGAAGAGAGGAAGAATAATCTATTTTCCATATTCATGGAGAATAGAAGCAAAATGAGATTATGTAGGATCTGCAAAGTTAGACTTAGTGCAATTTTTCAATGGTAAGGTCAGTGAGGCCCTAGAGCACTTGGCTGAAGGCAATTATGGGCTTTCAATCAAAAGAAGCCCTTTGAGGACAACAGATGCCCAGAATAATTTAGTTACTGAGGAGCTGCTCTACAGAAATTGGGAATGGTTTCCTTTGGTGTCTTTAAAATAGGGATATGATGTGCATAATGAAAAGAGTGAGGATGATTTTGCTCTGCAATAAACATGAGAAACTACAAAAATCTCTAAAATTATTTGAAGTGTTTGACTGAGTAAAACTAGATAAAGATAGAACCAGAGATGTTAATCTACGGTTAGTGAGACATCAATTGTGGGTAAATTGTACTTGACATTATTGATGAAAAAGGGAATATGACAAAAAATTCCAATATCTCTTTCATTTATTTAATAGATTCATGGACGTTTCAGGCCAGAGGGGGGACCATTATGATCACATTGTCTGACTGCTTCTATTACATAGGCCATACACTTCCTTGCATTAACTTCTGTGGCTGAACTGGAATATAAATTGTTCTAATATTTCTAAATGTGAATTATTTCTATTTGGAATATGTCTGTCTACAATGTCCATATGCTATAATTAATTATGCAATTTCCTGGTAGATTTGTGAATCCTCTCAATAAATTTTTATTCCTTATGTGATTTCCTATCAACTGCAATCAGATCACACTTAATAAGTGGGAGAATCAATGTGGAGTTCATGAATGTTGGCTTTTGCTGTGGAATCTTTACATAGGGGCAAATTTTACATCACTATTGGGCTTTTCTGCTTTTCTCTACTAACTTTATGCCTCAGTTTTGAGGAAAAATTCTGAGAGAAAATGACACAGAACTAAAACAAACAAACAAATTAAGAAAACATTATTTTAAAGTGGAAACAAAGTAATGAAGCAGAAACTGAGAGTAAACTATGCAAACTGTCAAATTAACAACACATCGCCTAGTCTAAAATGCCTATTGATCTCACCAGTCAGTCAGTTACAGGAAGCTACTCTTAAAATATTGTATTCTCACTGTGGAGATGTTCCATCCCCACATACGCTGTTGGAAGGACAGCCTGCTTGACAACACTGACTGTGACAAAATTGTCTCAATGTTTACATGACATTGGGGAAAAGCTACCAAGCATCTGTCCAGAAACAACACCCAATGACTGGCCAGATTGATCCCATCTGGCTGGGACAATCCAGAGAAACAGGGACAGCATGAACAGATGCCCAGGGATGCCCCAGGACAGAGTAGCAGCAGCAGCACCCAAAAGCATTGGATTTGTGCAGGGAGCTCTTGTGGGACACCAGACCTCCAAAAAGCCCCACAAGAACCCCACAGCTCTGTTGGATCCCGAGTAGCCTGCTGGGCCAAACAGTGAGCAACGGTACAGGAGAAAAGTGAAGAATCCTGTATCTGGGAGAAACAATATGTGTAGGTGCGTGTTTAGGGATGGCTGCACCTACATCAGTGAACCTTTGCACTGCTCTGTGATCCTGCTATACCTCCATTGTCCTTGACTGTTTTTGCTAGAGGAAATTAAAGGCTGTGTGCATCAAAAGTTTAAAGGTATGTCCAAAGTTTGCATTTCCCTACCTGCAACACTCCCAATCACCCCTGAACAGCACACATGAGCAAGAAAAGATACAGCCCTGTTGTACTAATATAGAAGGGAACGAGCAGAAGGACACCGCACACAGTCAAAAAACATTAACAATCAGATAGCACATGTTATAAGAGACATCCTATGTGCAGAAGGGATTCTAGGTACACTGACCAACTCCCGCTGAACTATGAGAAAGGTAAGGAAACAAAAAAAACCCCTGATTTTTAATGTTTTGCCGAAAACTGTCATCCTGTGTCAAAAACTAAAGCAAAATAACTCTGCCCCAAAACCTTTGCAAGCCTGTTGGCAACATATTTTGGTTATTTCAAACCCATATAAACAACATGTGTCGATTACAGGGAAAGGTATAGCTAAGGTTGTCAGTGATGACCCTGGAACCAAGGGCAGCTCAGCTATGAGGTGCCACATCTCGAAAGGGACACCAATGCCTGTACCAGGTGTTTTAGAAAGGACAAAGAATTGTCAGGACAGCCTTCCACAGAACAAGGAAAGCTTGAGAGCACAAGGGTCTACTCTGATGAGCATCCATCTATCTGTGAAGAGCTATGAGTGCTATAGACACAGTTCTTAACCTTTCCTTTGCTAAATTTATAGTTTGAGCTCCCTGAGTCCCTCATAGTCTTTTAATAATTCTCCTGGCTTTCCCTTAATCCTCTCCAATTTATTAATGCCCTTTCCGAATTGTGGATTTCAGAACTGGAAGCAACAGCCACACACAGGGAGAAGTAGAGGTAGCATAACTCATTTCTACTGAATACTCTCACATTTGTGTCTCACATTTGCCTTTTTGATGTGGAATTGTATCGAGTGTTTATGCTTGGTGTGACTTCTTTCAGCTTCTTAAGAGCATCTGCTCTTCAAGACAGCATTTGTAGCTTCAAAGCATGGCTTCTATTCACACTTCACTAGACCAAAATGTGACTTGGATACGCTAAATTGCAAATTGTATATTTATATTATACTTACCAAACGACCTACATTTCCCTGCTGAACACCACTTCTTTGACATTCCTTTATGTGTGTGTATGTGCATATGCTATAAATTCAATCAATAACAGTTTTGTTTTCCTCCAAGTCATTGATAACAATATTAAATAGTAAAAGGTCAAGAACTGATCCTTAAAGACCTCACAAATATTATAAGAAAGGTAGTTTTTAATCAATATGAACTATTCTGTTGATTTTGTATCATTTGGCTTCTTAATCAAAATATGCTGTTGTAGCAAACCGAACAGTTTACAGAAATGGAAGCGGTAAATTGCACAATTGCTGTTATCAATGAAACTTCCATTTAAAAAAAAATAATAATATCCATGTAGAACTCATAAACCCAGGCTGCCTAGTATTGTTATCAATCAACTTTGCGTTATTTTTATAATTACATATTTATTGTAAAAATGCCAAACCACCTAGCTGCTGAGCATGCAGGAGTTCACATACAAGACTCAGCATGACATGATGTTCAATCATCATTAACACTTTCAAGCAAACAGCAGAAAACATAGACATCAGTCTGATAGTCACTCAGAAGTATTACAATTTCCCCTGTCAGTCTTCAGTCATGTAGTGACTAACAGAGAAATAATTATTAAGCTGAACTTAAAAATAAAAAAGGAAGATAATAAAACTACTACAGTTAATGCAACCAATTTTTTAGGTATCTGCTAACTCACAGCAGGAACAAAAAATAGAGAAGAGGATGTTAAGGGGGCATCCTATCAATACATATAAATACCTGAAGGGAGAGTACAAAGAGGATGGAGCCAGGCTTTTTTCAGTGGTGCTCGGTGGCAAGACAAGAGGCAACACAGTACACAGACTGAAACATGGGAGGTTCCCTCTGAATATCACAAAACTCTTCTATTGTGAGGATGACCGACTACTGGAATAAGTTGCCCAGAGAGGCTGTGGAGTCTCTCTCCTAAGAGATGCTAAAAAACTGTCTGGACACGATCCTGGGCAACTAGTTCTACATGGCCCTGCTTGAGCAGTGGGACTGGACCAGGTAACCAGAGGTCCCTTCCAACCTCAACTGTTCAGTGATTCTGTGATATACTTTAAATGAGACATAGCTGGTCATCTCTTTCATCAGTGAAACTTCTTGCACCCTGGGAACATGCTATCAGCTCTAGGATTATATATTGTTTACATTTTGGACCATGAAAATGTAAATTTCATTTACTGACGCAAAATGAAATATTCTTTGACATAGTTTACCTACACAGACCAGAAGTGCCTCAGAGAGTGCATTGCATTTCCAAATGGAGGATAATGCTATCTTGTACTGTAGCAACCTTTGCAGTGTCAGATTTCTTGTTCCAAACTGTCCTCAGCTATATTGTCTTCCGTTTAGTTGACATAGTAAAGTGGGGGCAATTATTTTCTAACCAAGTTTCTACTTGGCAAACAAACCTGTTTTATCTATGGTGTTTTAAACAAAATCACTTATTTCTAAGATTGTTCACGTGAGATTTTCCATGCCTGAGGTGGCTTCCACTGCTCAGCATAACTTTGGTCTGTGGTGGAGAAACGATCAAATTGGAAGCATTTCAGAAACAGTCTTAAAAATCACAAAGTTAGAAGGAAAAAATATAAAACGAGAGAGACTATATATATTTATTTATAAATATTCTTATGGTAAGGGCCATGTAAGGATTTAAGAGAAATAAAGCAAGGGGAACAGATATTATAATGCAAAAATACACTGGGAAAGACTAAGACATGTCTCACAGTAATCTAGAAAGCTAGATAATGTGACATTATAGAGCCTATCGACTTTTAAATGACTGCATGATATTAGCACAGTCTGATGTTAACCTCTGTATGTGTGAAACAAAATTAAAATTAATTTCTGTACGAATTAGCACTGTTGAAATCAGCAACTACAGTATACAAAATGTCAGGAAAATGTAAATGACAAGATTATGGACCTAAGTAACTTCAACTTTCTTCTTAGAAATATGCTCATCTGTACCTGATAATGTCTTACTTGACCAAAATTAAACAAAATAAACCTAGTTTGATCTACTAGATGTTATGCTCGATTTGTACATACACAAATTTCTCCATATGGTGAATGATAAGGGAAACCATGTTCATAATTTCTTTAAATTATGTTCCTCATAACTGAAAATACATTTTAGTATTTTTTATATGTTACTGTGGAAAAACTTAGCATAGCTCATTTCCTAAAGGTGAACAAATTCCACCATCCACAAGCAAGTCTAAACTAAAGCTGTGAACATTAAGGAAGTTTCAAGACTCCTTTCTGTGCTTACTTCAGAAGAGAGAGCGCGACATGCAAGCTTCAGACATACCTCTCGATGAATTAGCTAAAGTAACATGATGTTGGCAGTTCAAGAAACAGTATTTTCCTTCCTTTCAGTTAGACACATATTCCTCCTAGGTAAGCTTTATACTTCACAGGACTGATCATCTCACAACCGACCTAGGGAGCAAGATTCCTGGAGGCTCTAGTCCAGTGTTCACCTGGATGAAACTGGGAAGCTATGTGCTATAGCAGGAGGAGGAAGATGATGACGTAAACCAAGTCTGTAATTCATTCTGTTTCAAAGCTAAGTATTGCAAGCCATTTAAGTTGTGATACACATATCTAAAGCACTATTTGTCACTCACATTTCACTTCTTAAACTTTTTGTTTCAATGTTGAAGTTCTAAAATTGTGTTTGGGATGAGCACTAGCATTCAGCAGCTGCAAGCTGTTAACATATGATCTCTTCCTGCTGTAAAAGCAGCAATCCTACAGAAATGCTTACAAAACACATAGAGAAAATCATTTAAACAAAACATTCAAATATATTTCTTCAAACATTAGGGGAAAAATACATCCAAGAAATGGTTAGATTACTTCTATATATATTTTATTGCTAAAAATATTCCCCAAAGCACTTCTGCAAATTGTCCACAAGCGGTTCTTTGAAAACATCCGTTGTTACTGGCACTGGTTAATTTCGATCAAATATCTCTGCAGCTCCCCAGAGGGAAGATATGGAAAAGGTGGCGCCAGACTTTTCTCAGAGATACATATTGAAATGAAGAAAGGCAGTGGGCACAACTTGCAATGCAGGAAATTTCTATTAAACATGGGAATTTTTTCACAGTGAGAGTAATTCAACCCTGAACAGTGAGTCAGCTGTGCAGTGACACTGAGTGGTAATGTTAGCAGGAAATATCCAGCCAAGTTAACTAGGCACAATGAAATAACTGGAAATGACAGAGAAGAGTGAAGCAATGTTACTGTACCATGAGAAAAATGGAGAGGGAATAGAAGATGCTTTGAATGATGGGGTTGCAGAAAGAAGTATCATCAAAGAAAATAAAAGCAAAAGTTGAAGAAAAAGATACAAGATTAAGACTAAAAGGAAATTTTAGACAGTTGCAATCACATGAAAAATATAACAAATTAAGGTAATTACTGACAGTGCTAACTAATTCAGATAATCAAAACAATTACAGTGATTTGTTAAAGATGAGATCTCAGATCCAGTGGAATGTGGCCTGATGAGCATTAAAATGACAGGTATATTGATTGAGTCTTTGGGATGGAACAGAGACATGTCTGCAAGGCACAAATCTAGTCATTTGTTCTGACTGGGTTCTTGCTATAGCTGCAAGAATGCTTGCAGGCTGTTCTTGCGTAAAGCCAATGTTATTATACCAGTCTGTTTACCTTTAATTTGACTTAACATTAAACAAACAATGAAAATATCAATTACATATCCCATTTAAATGGAGTTATAAAGCTGAAAGAAAAGCTGAAATATGAAAGTTTGCTCCTGCTTTTATATATGACAACAAAAGGCATCTGCCTGATCTAAGGAAAGAACATGTTTCCAAGTCTCCATCTGCAAGTCCTTTTCAATAAATTTGTCTGTAAGGGCCAACATCTTGCCCTGCTACAGTCAGTAGGGTTCTTGAAAATTTCTTTTAATAAGTAAAAGCGGAGTCCTTGCTCTGCAAAATGAGCTCTCTGTAATGTTATTTCAAAAGACCCTTGCATTTGGGCAAATGTGGAGTCCTGTATAATTTGCATCGGTTATTGTGCAGACTTAGGCATGTTAGAAAATTACACTGCCACTTTGCATGTTATGTAGTAAGTGATTTACTTTCAATACCACTCAGAGAGGACCAGTAATAGTTCTCACACTGTGAAATAGCTGTAAATAAAGCTAACTAAATATTTACATAGTTGATCTATTTAATTTCCACATATTTTTTAACTCAGACAGCACTCCAAGTTTGTAAAATATGTACTTCAACACAAAGTGTTACTGGATTTTCTTTTTTTTTTATAAATTTCAGATGCCATGCTTCTGACAAGGCAAAGCTATTATTCATTTCTGTAGTGACAAAACAAATGCACCTGTGGAAAACAGCTCAGGTATTTTGGGAATAGAGATTGCTTGAATTCCCAAGCAAATTTATTATTAGATCGTGTTGGTTCACCAGAATTTTGTTCTTTTTAATTTCTCCAATATCTTTCTAATTTCTTTTATTTTCTATTAAGAGTTGATAAGAATTGAAATTACAGCTAATTCAAGGCTCTATTCTGCTATCACAAAGTCCTTATGGTAGCTGCTGAAAGCTTCATCAGTGTGAAGGAGTTCATATGGTACCTGTATGTTCTTACCCTTGTAACCAATTACTGTGTATTGTATGATGAAGGAGAGCTTTTTTCCTACTTATTTGCTTCCCTGGTATATTGACTCACAAACCCACACGTTCACCAAAGTACGGTCTTCCTCTATGCAGATCTTGTCCTTACACTAAGCTTAAATCGATAGCTACTTAGCCTCTGCAGTCACGCTAGGATTGGGCCCATAACTCCTTCCCTGCTCTGTTGCTATATGAAAACCGGGTTTAGTGAATCATTCATCCTTTCTTAGAAGACTGTGATCTGGATTAAAAAAACCTCTTCATTTCAGCTGCTCCTGAAGCTCTTTGTTGAAACATCCTCTCTTCTGCTGAAATGCCTCCTTCTGTAAAATTTCTTGCTCCTACGTAGACATACACGTCTTTTTCCATCATGAAATATAGGCCAACTTAAACTCCCAGGAAGAAAATTTTTTATGACACAATGTATTCCTTAAATCCATGGTTCATACTAAAAGGGCTGTAAAAATTAGTTCAAATCTTTAGCATTAGCATAATGCAGACAAAGTTATCTTCATGTGACCCAGCACTAACTTACATTTTATTGTTTCTTTTTCAAGATAATCCCTGGACTAAAGATTGTGAGAATGAACCGTAATGGGTCTGCTGAAATTCATTTCTCTTGAACTAGGACTCTCGGACACTTCTAGTGCCCTGTGTTTTGAATGTCTTCCTTGTGTGCTCTTCTGACCTCCACCTACCCTAAACGGGGATAAGAAATTTATTACATGTAAGGTGCACTCTGAGCTAAGCCTACACAATCTCACTATTGTTGTGGCATGAGTAAGGAAAACTTGCCCATTGCCGAAGAGGTATCACTTGTAAGTATTTAACTTAACTGCTTAAATCATAGACCTTCGAAAAAGAGGGAGAGAAGGAGGGAGGGAGGGAGGGAGGGAAAAAAAACACTGTAGGCATACTGTGACATCAGAAAGAAGTACAAGAAATGTTTCCATCCTGTGTTTTAGTTGCATTCAACTGGAGATGCATAAAGTAGGCCTTAAGTCATAAGGAAAAAAAAATATATAAAAATATATAAAAATTAAATATATAAATAAAATTTATATAAAAATATATAAAAATTGCAAGTACAGAATAATATACTATCTAGTATTAGACTGCAGTGAAAGGACGAAGCACAGGACTATGTCAAAAAGCTTCATAGTTGATGTAATTTCTTTATAACATTTTGTGCCACTGCTTAAGGGAACAAGTTTTCTCGTGATCTTTGCCTAGTATCTCACTAACACAACTACTGCAAGCTAAGTTAGGGGTTCAAGATTAATAGCTTCACAGATCCACTCCTCATTTCAAATTAAAAAAAAAATTAAAAAATCATACCCATCATCAATTAAGAGAACAGAAAATCTGTCTGCAAGTTAATCTGCTATAATAACAAATAGTATTACAAAAAAGTTTTCTTCCTTTTCAATCCCAAATATATCAAATAGATACTCTTTTGAAGACTACATTTCTTCTCTTTATTCTGACAGCTCATCTATGGATTTAAAATAATACAGAAATAAAGCTTTCTTGCTGTTCAGAAATTCTCTCATCTCTGTTTGAAATTACATAACTGTCTCAGTCAAAAACCCTCTGGAAAATACATACTTAGAGATTTGTGTGTGTGCAGTTTTGGTGAGTAGATCAAATGTGCCGCTCTCTATATGTTTCTTAAATCTTCCTTCTTAGAGAAGTTACAGCATTGATAGTGGGTTTTTTTCTGTGATCTAAAATAACAGCACCTCTTGAAACAACTGTAACCAACAGTCCCTATACACTGAAAAACACAAACTAGCTTGAATTGGGCCAGTTCATGTTTTTATTATCTGCCTTTTTTTTTTTTTTCCTCCTCTACATTCACCTTTACACTTCTAAATCATTGACTGATGCTGTGAGGGCTAGAAAAAGCTAATGAAACTAACTTAACATTGACCTAATAAAAATCCAGATAAAATTACAATTGTTATTTACCCAGTATTGGATCTCACTGAAGGTATTCCTGCTTATTCAGAAAATCAGTCTGTTAAA
Organism: Aviceda cuculoides; assembly: GCA_035590195.1. Taxonomy (NCBI): domain Eukaryota; kingdom Metazoa; phylum Chordata; class Aves; order Accipitriformes; family Accipitridae; genus Aviceda; species Aviceda cuculoides. Next base: position 24,727,065 of record JAVJGG010000031.1, read on the forward strand.
GTAGTCATAATCCAGGAAGAATTTCTGACCCAAAGATATTATTCAATATGCTTTAGGTCATGCTACAACCTCCTGTATTACTCATGGCCACTACCTTGCTTGCTTAGGTTTGATTTGTGGCTGTGCTCCAAGCCCAGAAAAAGCATCCAAGAATTGAGTGTGAGAGGAGAGAGTGTATGAAGGCATCAGGCAGGAGAGGAGAATCTGTAGCTGAGACAAGGCATATTCGAGAAGTAGAAATGCACTTTCAGCAGAAGCGTTCAATGTGGTGCCAGAGTGTGAACAAAAGCAGCCAGGAAAGTCTCCAAGAAGGAGAGAAGCCTGACCGTCAGGAGTCTTATTTCAGCAATGGGAAGAGGAAAGAAAACCTGAAAATTCAGAAAATAAAACAATGACATAGCCTCAGTTGAAAGAGTAACTGTTTGATTTGTTTAAAACCTGCTGAACTTTCTATATGGAAATTTCACTTATCTAAGTCTATTAAATCCTGTTCTCAACTTAGTTAACCTCAAACTTGTGCCTACATTAGAGCAGGTCAGCAGGTCTTCGGGATGATGAAGACACTATGTATTTGAGTAGCAACTGGCAAAACAAAGCGCAAGCCCTATATAGAATTGTTAGTCATTAAATCCTTGTCTATCATTTTAAGCTTAACACTATACACCTCTGAATCGCAAAGCCTATCTGGACATGACACATAGTCACTGTTTCAAATGTCAAGACTTCTGTATTTCCTTACTAACAAGAGTGCAAGTTCCTCAATGTGTTTCCCATCCAGATGGTAGCAGTTGCTAAGGTTTTATTATATACTTTCTCATTCATATTATGTGCAGAACACTGCTGATTTTGTTATTTTTTCCTCTTCTTCCATTGCAGTACAAGAGATACTTAGTGATCCAACCAAGACAAACAGTGAAGAATTTTAGAGATTAATTATCTCACTGAAGGACAGTATGAATTCCTCCCCCCACTCGTCTCCCTGAAAAATATAATAGAATCTTTTAATCACCCAGGCAGAGTGAAGCAAAGAGGAAAAGCTTTACTGAAAGCTTCTAGATAATGTCTATTATTCTATGAGAATAAGGCTTGTGAAATAGACACCAGATATTTATACCCAAAGTACTCATCTTAATGGAAAGTAGGTCATGGCTAACATAAAAGTGAATGCTTCAGAATAATCATTTTAAGAGTGTATGACAGTCTAAGAAATTAAAATATATCAATTCTAAGCAGTTATAAAAATCCACTTGTAACCAAATGTGTTCCAATAAGCTGCTTGTACCTAATATTTTATTTAAAGGCTTGCGTTCTCAATATCTACCATAATCTAGTTTTCTAAGAATAAAACAGAGATGCATATAGAACAGTTGGAGGGAGATTTGTTTTTCGTGACTGTCAATAGATAACCTAAGTATGCAGTCTTTTCCTGGGCGTAGACAGGAGGGGAGCTCTCGTTATTTCTGCTTTCAAAAGCTTGTCTAAATCTATGTTCTTTTACAAAGGATGACAGAATTAATATGAACAGGAACATTTTCAGAAGTATAATTTTTAAAGAGAAGGGTTGCTAATTTAAAGTCTGAAGGCCGAATAAACTGAGCAAAAAGCCAAATGAAAAACTTACAAAAATGAGTCAATTTAGTCTCTCTGACTTTTATTCCCAAATTTTAACTAGTTTCAGGCAAAATTTTTAACAATGGTAAAGCAATATTTTTATGGTTTTTAGGTTTTAATATTGAGCATTGTTGAAAAGAAATAACCAAGATTCCTAGGCAAATATTAAAAAAATAATAAAAATCTCCAAATAAGGCAACAATACTCCTAATTTTTCACGTAAATATTTTTATCCTGTTTCCATATGTTCAGGAAAATTCTATTAGTATAAAGATTTGTCAGAGAAACAATTGGCTGTTACAATTATTGGAAACTAACAGAAGTCAGTCAAAGGCTTGCCCCATGTTCACCAGAACTCAAGAGTGCATGAATATTGTGTTGAAGCTGTATTTGTTATGCCTGATGAATGAGCACTTGTAGAGTCTCTTCATTTTACAGTTTTCACACAGTAATATCAAATTGACAACCCCTTAGCAGTTTTTGCAAACTACACCCAGCATGTTTGTCATATCTTCTCTTAACCATGACTGGGATATAATTCACTATTATCTTGTTGACAAGGTTACGATTCATTTCACACTTCGTTGTTCATTAAAATAATATGTACCTGTGCTCTGGTTTTGTACCACTTCAAAGCTCAGCTACCAACAAATTCATGGTCAATTAGTTTAACTGGATGAATAATAGTTGGAAAACTACATAGGTTTCTCACCTTTTTGTATTTTGTGTTTATATGAAATCAGAACTTCATAAGTCAATTATGATACAGTGAATTAGTTGTAGTCCTCCATTTCTTTCACTTAGTGGAAAAAGATGCGTTATTTTCTTTTAACTTGGATGCAAAAAAAATCTTTCAAATAATTTCTTTCTGTCAGCTGGTAAATGCTGAAGAAACTAAAAAATTAAATCTCCTAATGAGATTTCAAATTAGTACATATTTCCATGGGACTTGCATAAGTGAAGAACTGAAGATTCTTTACTGTGTAAAGCCTATACTCACAAGACTTATCCCTCATGCTCATGTTATTGGCCTTTCCCTCCATGGATGTAGTCTTTTTTCTAGTAAAAAATACAAAAGATATTAAAATTGAGAAGAACATCTAATTTCTTATTCCTTAGAGATACAACCTTCTGAAATATTGACCAGAAAAATAGTCTTCTATGTCACTCGTCTTTACTTGTGTCTTTCACTTAACTTGAATGTTTCACACAGAACAAGTGTAATGTTTGTTAGTATGCACAGGTGGAGTTAGCGTTAATTTTCCTCATATTTCAGAGCAAGTATACTTCTGCAATTGGGAATGTTTGCACATACAAACAAAAACTGTACTCAGGGGGGCCTTAGCATCCAAGACATCTGTTGAGCAACAGATACACATAAACACTGATCAGTTAAGAGAATCTTAAGTCACACAGAGGGCAACACATGATCCAGAAAGTAAACAACCTGGTTAACAAAATAAATTAAGCCAAACTCATCCCCTTTTTTTTTTTTTTTTTTTTAATTCAGCAGTGCACTTTCTCAAGCTAATGTTTGGCCAGGATGAAATGTGTATCTTTAAAAAATACACCATAGTCACCTGTGTTCTTACATTATGAGTCTTTAGATAGCTCCTCCTGCAAAAACTGTAGTTTCTGGAATAAATTTCAGAGAAGGTTAACACAGAGGTATCCATCTGGACATCATTAGTCAAGTGAAAAATGGTAAGTGGTGGTTCTTTTCCTTTAAGCCCTGTTCTTCACAATCCACATTTATTGCTCTTCTAAAACATAACAGTCTTCAAGAGACCCTCTTTGTTCAAGTTTTTTACATTCATATATGGAAACTAGGCTTAGTTGTTGGGTTGCTGACACAGACTATTACAAACGTAGAAAACAAAAACTAAAACAAACATACCAACCCCCCCCAAAAATCACAGCCATAGCATTTTAGTTGAATTTCAGATATGCCAAAGTAGTTTTGACAAGATTTTAGAGTATAAGACACACTCCCTTTAGTAGATGCTTTACTGGTAACAATTCCTAGTTTTTTCTACCTATGTTTTAGTGGACAAGGTTCCTGAAGGAATTTCAATATCCTCTGTAAACTCCCATTACCTATGCAGAGAAACCATTATGAACCCAGATTCCTCAGAAGACCTTGTGTTTTAATTATTCAGCTGGTGCCTAGAGCAAGACAGCAGAGACAAGCCAAGCATTTAAAAGTTTGACTGGTTTTGGTTGGTTTTTACTATATTCATGATTTAAGTTAAACAAAAAGAAGGAAAAATAGGGCAGAAATACTATCTGGGAAACTTTGACTAGAACTGTTCTGAATTAGTTCAAAATTAAATTGCTTGATGTTACACCACAACAGAGTTTGGGCAATTTGAATGTCTGTCGTTCATGAGTAATTTTTCTATGATACAGGCAGTATCATAAGATGCCCTGCTATATCACACAATTTGGCAAAGAGAACAGTCACCTTACAAAATAAATAATGTGGATATATAGCTTGGACCCTAAGAGGAAACACTGCTATCCCATGAATATTTTCCATGAATCATGGTGGCCAGGATGCTAATTAAAGCTGAGCTATTATTGAAGTGAAAGATGTTTAGGTATTTCATTAGATCAGTCCAGGTTGTAGAAAAACTCTCAATTTTCCTCATATAGATATCATGGAAGCAACACTTCTTTCATGGGAAAAACAATGTGCTTTAGAGGACATTGGAGTGTGCCTGAATAAGGATTACAGGGCTAGAATAAGACTGAAGAAAAGCATAGTGTTAATAAAACAGATTTTTTTTTTTTTTTCTTAAGAAGACACTTCAGAAGAATCACAAGACAACAAGACTCCCTAAGGAAAGACCAGGATTCAAAATGTAAAATTTAATGATGGGAATGCTAGTTACTTATTTATTAGATTTGTAAAGAATTGTGTCATATATCAATTTGTACACACATTTAAGAAGACCTGATTTTAAAGTAATCATTTAGAATAAAATCATTGCACTTACTATCATCTGTGCTTGCAAGCTGGCAATGACAATTTGGGGATGACTGCACATGCTCTTAAGACTGGGAGCTTTGGAAAGTGTGACATAAAGGTTATTGGAGTCATCACCTTGCTTACTTCTTTCCACTGTCTTAGGTATGTCCTACTACAGGATTCAGTGAGGAATTCAGTCACAGAGAAGGAAGATATAAACAAAACCAAAACTTCAACCTTAGGTATGCAGAAATTGTGGTCTAACTGTATTTTGGTCTCTTAAACAAATATCCGGATAGTTTTTCTCTGATTGTCTCTGGAAGGAGAGTCAACTATTCCTCAGCCAAATGTCTCTAGTCATAGTCAATTATTATCACAAGTTATGAACAGCCATTATTTTTGTAGCACTTATGTATGACCCAAATATCAACAAAAGCTAAAAAAGCTTTAAAAAAAGATATGTCTTTTAGGTTGCATCTAATTCAGAGACAGAGAATGAGTAATAGCCGTAAAATGTCTTCCTAAAAAAAATCTAAATCCCTGAAGCAATACTATAATAGGAAACATTCTTACAGTAGCATGGATTTCTGGGGGCAGGAAGTAAAGCTTCTTAAATATTTCAGGGTGATTCCTCAAGGGAAATACCTCATACTTCCGTGACCTTCAGGGAAAGCACAAACAATGAACTCACAGGGAAAAAAAAAAAAAAAAGAAAAAAAAAAAGAAAAAAAAAAAAGGCTGGTTTGTCAGTGCCAAAAAAGCGCAGATGTTGGGTGTTTATAAACCTAGCCCAAAGAGACCTTTGATCTTGGGTAGGGCATCTGGCAACTTAAATATGAATTTAAAGCTTAAATTTAAACCTACCAGAGTTGATTGGCTTGCTGGCTTCAGACAAAAAAGCTTGATTTTCCCATGCCCAAAGAAGCTGCTGGTTCCAAGCTAGGACACCCTGCCAGGTATGACTATCATAATTTCAGGTCCTGCCCTCTCACATAGATTACACTAAGAAATTCCAGTTTTGGCAATGTTGAAGATCTAAGAGGGATAAGATTTTCAGGTAGCTTGACTGACAGCATCTCCTGCAGTGTTGGAGGGAAGCGATGGGCTCCTGCAGAGTCTTCCAGAGTCTCTCTTTTTGTACTCCTCAGTGTCATTTCTTATCCACCTGAATCATAGCTGTCACTGCTACCTTGTCTACTGTTCTCACTCGATACTGAGCCCCTCGGCTTTTACTGTGGCTCTGCCATGAAAGGTGATGCATAATCCCCTATCTCACATTCCCTATGAGGAGATTCACTTGTGTCATTTGTGGGGACATGACAACTAACACAGCTGTGTCATAAGGAGAAAGGGTGCTGAAGGGGGATCTTTACTGAATAAACAGCCAAAGAGCAAGACAACAAGATCTCTGGAGACATGCATCGCTATATGGCATTATGCTGGCTACTCTAGTCCTATGCATTATAAAACAAGTAAACAGTACTTCTGTACTTGCAGAAAGTCAGCATTTGGCTCAACATTGCACAAGAACCATTATGAAGAAAATTAAGGCAGAGTGCTTGCAATCTTACAAATATGACTGCAAGTCCCTGCAACAACTGTGGTGTGCAGATAACATCACTCCCAAAGTCATTATTTGTTACATCTCTATGCTTTGCTTAGTTCCTGTGAATGTGAGTCACCAACATGTGTTTTTAGTGTTAAGACAACAGCTATAATTTTTTTCCTGAGATATATTGTTTATGAAATATCTTAAATTGTTGGAAGGAGTTATCTGACCTAAAGAGATTGGGCAGCAATATGCATAACTAAAGCAGGGAGACTCAGCCAGCCCCTAAGAACAAGAGAAAATATCTCACTTCCCATTTATATTTATTAGTGTTAAATGAAACAGAATTCTGAAGACTAAAAAGTAAATCTGAGCTTTGAAATGTCTTTTTCATACTTTTCTATTCTCATACAACTCTTATGATAAGTATTCCGTAAGTCTGTCCTAAAGATCAGTATTTCTTTTCACATTTACCCTGTAAAGAAAATACACAATGTATTTTGATGAAAACACATTTTTTCATAAGACTGATGCAACAACCCAGAAGAAAAAAATTGCTGCTATAGTCACCAAGTATCTCAAGAGTATAAACGAGAGCATACAGGCAGAGCAGAGACAGTGTCTCAGGCTTTGCTCTCTAGGGACGATGTCTATAAGACACTCAATATGAGAGCAGCAACAACTGTTAAGATTCTCCAGTAACACCTGGTGACAGAGATAAGCTTCAGGACACTACTGACAATACATTTTGTTGCTTTTTGTACCTCAGTTAATCAAATGTTTACTCTCAGAGAATAAACTAGACTTACCCTTTGTTTTAGAAGCTATGGAATTATCCTGGTCCCAAACTGATCTGGGAAACACTGGCGATGTTGTTCCTACAAGACCAATGGATGATGAGTTATAATGGCTATTACTAAAAATAGGATTCAGAGCTGGAGTACATGATTTCCACCAAGCTGCCAGAACTGGTTTAAAGACAGATACCAGAACACTGGAATGAAATCTCCTTTGGCAGGCACAAGCTTTTTGGCATCACAAGAGATATGAAGACAATTTGTTACTCAGAATATTCATGCAAATCACAGAAACCTACTTAGAAATGTTGAGAAAATTTTGATTCCTTACTCTTCAGAAGAGGATGATGAGACAAACAATATTCAAATGCTTTTATAAATGATGAAGAGAGGAAAAGAATAATCTTTTATCCAAGTCTGTAGAAGATAGGACAAGAAGCTCTGGCTGTGAAAGTATCAAGAGAGATTTAGGTTGAATGTTACATTGAAAGGAAAACTTTCAAAGTGATGATACCAAATGCATCCATTACTAGTGTAAGGTAGACTTTTCATTGCTGGGAGATCTTTAAAAACAGGTTGAATGAGAGCTGCAGGTCATGCTGCCATGATAAATATTGCATAATCATAAGATTTTATGGGCATTTTGTCTGCACATGCAATATCATTTTAATAATTATTTACATCGTAAGCTGTATATTCCTTCTTTTCCTACAGAGTGTAAGTTTTACATAACCAAATTCTTCAAAAAGCAATACCACTATATTACATTATTATTATTATTTGTTGATGACAACTAGATGATGTCACTTAATGATGAGCTTTGTAAAAGTTAATAATAGATACAGCACATTCGACCACTGTCACAACTCCAGAGAGCTTACCACCCAATAAGGAATGTCAAACAAGTTTAAAATGAAAATACAAAAATATAAAAAGTAGACAGAAAGTAATTTTGAAATTAAATCTTGCTGTGGTACTTCCATAGAATGGCAATTATCTTGCACCCTAGTGCTCATCTGGTTTTAAAAAACAGCGCTTTTTTTGTGCTAAATTTTTCCATACTGATCACAAACTTTTATGCATTTGAAAATTTCTGCCAAAAAATTTACTATATGCTGTTTCTAAACAGTTATAAAATTTCATTTAGAGGATAACATGATTATCATAGTGCCTCAAAACATACACAGGGACAGAAAATGTTAAGTATCAATGCTGGGATTATACAGCAGTTAAAATAAAGTCATTCTTTTCCTCATTTTTTCATAGTTTATATCAGCAGTTCTACACTTTTTAATGGTTACCTAACTGCTAGGGTAAAAATAAAGAGAAACCCATGCCATTTCATATCCCCTTTTTCGGTCACTGTGTGTCAGGAGAGATACAGAAATAACATACAAACCAGCAGAAGTACTTGCATGATTGAACCTATACTAAATTCATTTTAGTTAATGACTCACCTCCATCATGCCTAAGAATTCATGTGACTGTCAGCAAAAGCATAGCTAAATTAGATCAAACTTGCCTGTGAGAGTGGGTAGAGGGAACAACTTCCTGATTATCAGGAGGGGAGATAGAAGGCTGCATATTAGGATTATTGGTAGTAAATGTGTTTTCAATTTTTATAGAATACTTTGCACCACTTCTGCAAATTCTTATTTATAAATAGCTTTATTTCTTACAACTAATATTTCAAAATATTTATGTGTGTATTTTTAATAAAACCATGTAATTCCTATGTAGAACAAATCTGTCACAACTTCAGCTTTTCTAGTTGACTAATGAATAATCATGAGCTAAGGCATTTATTGTAGAAAAGCATACAATCCTAGTTTAAAGACTAGAAGTGACCACCATGTCCCTACAAATTCTTCCAGTTGTTTCTTATCTTCACTGTTAATAATGTATATCCTTTTTCCAGTCTTAATTTATATAGGCTTGAATTTCAGCCACTGAACTTTATACTTCTTTAGTCTGGTTAATTCAAGTGTCCTGTTCTATTGGAAATCTTTTCAATTACTGATGACTGTAGTAAATTACCTTTTTAACCTTCTTTTGGATAAACTAACAGAACAGTAAATGTTAAGAACATACATAGATTGACCAGATGGCATGAAGGAGATATAACTCCACCTTCACATCTCTTATTAGCTCTACTCTGTATAATGTAAATTTTCCTAATCAAAATAAGTGGTCCAGAATTGTATAGTCCTCCCATTCAGACATTGCCTAAATGCATGCAGCTCAGAATAATTTAATGTATCTAATGCATTTCATCTAAAATGCTGTATAATTTAAATAGTTTTTTCAGTGTCTCTGAAGTTCTGTTGTCTTCAAGAGATTTTGAAATTAAACCAACTTAAAACCAAGATTATCTCATTTAATGTCATTTCATCTATAATGTTTTCTGGTAATCAACTTTCCCCCTAATCTATGACCAGTAAGCTACCATAGAAAGTCAAATTAAAATCAGCGATACAATTATCATAATATACATAGAGGGTTTTTTTAAACTGTAGATTGTAATTCAGAGATGTGTTCCATCCTGCTTATGACAGTTTAATATCCAAACTCCTGTATGACCACTTCTTAAAGCACAGCCTTGCTTTATTTTGTGTTTTCTCTGACTGATTCAACAGTTCTCCAGAAGGAGAATGTTATGTTAGCAGATAATATTAAGTAATAAACATTGTTGAACTGAGGTAGGGGCATGCATCTTTATCTTAAGAAACAAGCAATGACTTGCCTTTTCCTCACTCTCCATGGTCAGTTTTCTTGGTTCTATGGCAGCTGCAAATATTCTGAGGAACAAAGAGAGTTTGTCATCTACCCAGAAGCACTTGGAATTCACAACCCTGAGGAACCCAAGTGTACTGGTTGTGAGCAAGGGCTAGAGCACCAATCCTGTGGTTAAAATGTGTCTGAATCATGGATAAGCAAATTATATTTAAAGCGCTGGGAGCAGATTTGGGCAGAATGGTTCAAAAGCATGTAGGTACTACTACTAATGTTCTTTAAATGAGAAGTTCCTAGAGCGTATCACATAGGTGCTGAGTACAGGAAGTACATATATGTGTATTTCAACTTACTGGAAAAAGTTAAATCCTTCTGTTCAATTAGAAACATACTGCGTTTTTCATATGAAAAGTTTTTCTTATGTATCTTTTCTTTGTTTGTTTTACTGCACAATCACTCCTTAGTTATATTTTGTTAGAGGGGAGGACTTAGAAGGACAGTCATTTTTCATTATTATATGAATTATTATTATTAGAGCCTCATGATGTTCAACAAGGCCAAGTGCAATGTCCTGCACATGGGTCAAGGCAATCCCAAGCACAAATACAGGCTGGACAGAGAATGGATTGAGAGCAGCCCTGAGGAAAAGGACTTGGGGGTGTTAATTGATAAGAAGCTCAACACGACCTGGCAATGTGCACTTGCAACCCAGAAAGCCAGCTGTGTTCTGGGCTGCATCAAAAGAAGCGTAACCAGCAGGTCAAAGGAGGTGATTCTCCCCCTCTACTCCACTGTCATGAGACCCCACCTGGAGTCCTGTGTTCAGCTCTGAGGCCCTCAACATAAGAAGGACACGGACCTGCTCAAGTGAGTCCAGAGGAGGTCCACGAAGATGATCAGAGGGCTAGAGCACCTTTCCTGTGAAGAGAGACTGAGAAAGTTGGGGTTGTTCAGCCTGGAGAAGAGAAGACTCCAGGAAGACCTCACAGCAGCCTTCCAGTACCCAAAGGGTGCCTACAAGAAAGCCAGAAAAGGGCTTTTTACCAGGGCATGTAGTGATAGGACAAGGGGTAATGGCTTTAAACTGAAAGAGGGTAGATTTAGATTAGATGTAAGGAAGAA
>JAVJGG010000031.1:24743483-24757195 GCA_035590195.1 Aviceda cuculoides
CTGACCTTGGTGTCTGCAGGGTTGTTTCTCTTACATGTTCTCACTCCTCTCTCCAGCTGCTGTTTCTGTCTGTCCCAACAACTTTTTCTTCCTTCTTAAAAATGTTATCACAGAGGCGTTACCACTATCACTGATTGGCTCGGCCTTGGCTGGTGGCGGGTCCGACTTAGAGCCAATACCTACTTAGGCTGATATTGGCTCTGTCAAACACAGGGGAAGCTTCCAGCAGCTTCCTACAGAAGCCACCCCTGTAACACACACCCCACTCCACTCCCCCCACTGTCAAAACCTTGCCACACAAAGCCAATAGAGGCATCCACAACCTCTCTGGGCAACCTGTTCCAGTGCCTCACCACCCTCACAGTGAAGAACTTTCTCCTTACATCTAATCTAATTCTACACTCTTTCAGTTTAAAGCCATTAGCCCTTGTCCTATCACTACATGCCCTTGTAAAAAGTTCCTCTCCAGCTTCCTTGTAGGCCCCTGTTAGGTACTGGAAGGCTGCTATAAGGTCTCCCCGGAGCATTTTCTTCTCCAAGCTGAACAACCACAACACTCTCAGCCTGTCTTCATAGGAGAAGTTCTCCAGCCCCCAATCATCTTCATGGCCCTCCTCTAGACTTGCTCGAGGAGGTCCCTGCCTTTCTTACACTGGGGGTGCCAGAGCTGAACTCAGTATTCCAGGTGGGGTCTCATGAGAGCAGAATAGAGGAGGAGAATCACCTCCCTTGACCTGCTGGTTACACTTCTTTTGATGCAGCCCAGAATGCGATTGGCTTTTGGGGCTGCGACTGCACATTGCTGGCTCATACTCAGTTTTTCATGTACTAATACCCCCAAGTCCTTCTCCACATGGCTGCTCTCAATTCAGTCATTGCCCAGCCTGTATTTGTGCTTGGGATTGCCTCAACCCATGTGCAGGACCTTGCACTTGGCCTTGCTGAACTTCATGAGGTTTGCACAGGACCACATCTCAAGCCTGTCGAGGTCCCTCTGGATGGCATCCTTTCCCTCCAGGATGTCAACCATACCACACAGCTTGGTGTCATCATCAAACTTGCTGAGGGTGCACTCAATCCCACTGTCCATGTTGCCAACAAAGGTGTTAAACAGCGCTGGTCCCAACACCTACACCTGAGAAACACCACTCATCATTGCTCTCCACTTGGACACGGAGCCATTGACTACAACTCTTTGAGTGTGACCATCCAACCAATTCTTTATCCACCAAGTGGTCCATCCGTTAAACCCATGTCTCTCCAATTTAGAGACAAAGATGTCATGCAGGACAGTGTCAAAAGCTTTGCACAAGTCCAGGTAGATGACATCAATTGCTCTTCCCTTATCCACCAATGCTGTAACCCCATCGTAGAAGGTCACCAAATTTGTCAGGCACGATTTGCCCTTAGTGAAGCCATGTTGGCTGTCACCGATCACCTCCTTATTTTCCATGTGCCCCAGCATAGTTTCCAGGAGGATCTGCTCCATGATCTTGCTGGGCACAGAGGTGAGACTGATTGGCCTGTAGTTTGCTGGGTCTTCCTTTATTCCCTTTGTAAAAATGGGGATTATGTTTCCTCTTTTCCAGTCGGTGAGAACTTCCCCAGGCTGCTACGATTTCTCAAATATGATGGATAGTGGCTTAGTCACTTCATCCGCCAGTTCCCTCAGGACTCACAGATGCATCTCATCAGGTCCCATGGACTTGTGCACGTTCAGGTTCCTCAGATAGTCGTGAACCTGACCTTCTCCTACGGTGGGCAGTTCTTCATTCTCCCAGCCCTGCCTTTGCCTTCTGTGTCTTGGGCAGTGTGGCTGGAGCACTTGCCGGTGAAGACTGAGGCAAAAAAGTCATTGAGTAACTCAGCTTTCTCCACATCCCAGGTAACCAGGTCTCCCATTTCCTTCCAGAGAGGGCCCAAATCTTCCTTAATTTTCCTTTTATCACCAACAGACCTATAAAGCTTTTGTTGTTGCCCTTGATGTCCCTAGCCAGATTTAATTCCATCAGGTCTCTGGCTTTCCTAACCTGATCCCTGGCTGCTCAGACAATTTCTCTGCATTCTTCCCAGTCTATCTGTCCTTGCTTCCACTTGCTTTGTAGGCTTCCTTTTTGTGTTTGAGTTTGTCCAGGAGCTCCTTGTTCATCCACACAGGCTTCCTGGTATTTTTGCCTGACTTCATCTTTGTTGGGATGCATCTCTCCTGAGCTTGGAAGAGGTGATCCTTGAATATTAACCAACTTCCTTGGGCCCTTCTTACCTCCACAGCTTTATCCCATGGTACTCTACAAAGCAGATCTCTGAAGAGTCCAAAGTCTGCTCTCCTGAAACCCAGGGTAGCAAGCTTGCTGTGCATCCTCCTCACTGCCCCAAGGATCTTGAACTCCACCACTTCATGGTGACTGCAGCCAAGGCTTCCCTTGAGCTTCACAGTCCCCACCAGCCCCTCCTTGTTGGTGAGAACAAGGTTCAGCATAGCACTTCTCCTCATTGGCTCATTTAATTGTTCTAATTTTGGTGGGAAGAAATGAACCCAAAACAAAGGAAGATTTTCATGCACCTTCAAGCTCTGTGGTAAAATGTACTACTGAACTACATATAGTCTATCTTAAAATACAGATTTATAAGACTTCTTATCCTTTAAAAAAACCCCATTTTTTCTTTTTGTTTAAAATAAAAACATGTAAGATGATGGTGAAAAGAAAGTGTAAAATTTAAATTTAACCTTCTCTGATCCTTCCTCAATGACTTCGAAGATGTCACATCACCTTTATTTCAGTTCCAATCCAATCAGAGTCATAACACAAATGGAAGGTGTAGCAGTACTTAATCTCTTGCTAAGGTTATAAATTGTGGCATCATATAAACACTTGTTTATCATACAGCTCTGCAAATTTTGTACATGGCACTGCCACCACATGCACATACATATAAGCCATATATGGGATAATCAGTTGAATAATTTGACAATATATAGCTATGTATCTGTCTGTCATACACTCATGCCACAACAGCAGAAAAGGAAACATGCTTTTTCTTTCTCAAACTGATGAAGGGGAGAGTAATAAAGTTAATGTTTTTTCTTCAGGTCAGGTTTTTTGGATTTCTTTTTTTAAAAACATGTCATCACTCAGAAATATGGATCTTAGAAAAACTATACTCTAGAAGTCATATAAGATTACAATATTTTAAAATAAATCTTAAGTGTATTTTTACAGATGTTGTCTGTTGTATACTATGCATATTTGTCCTTGAACATCAGTTCTGACCATCCTAGGTTTTAAAAACTGGGTTTTTTTAATAACGCAAAGTGTGTTGACTTTGTAATTGCTGTATAATTTTCCCTATTGTAGCTACTCAGCTTTGCAAACTCTTACACCAGCTGTCCTTACATTGCGGGAAAGCTCGCTGTGACTCTAACAATTTACAGGCATGCAATCTATAGAAAATGATGTGCATGGTATACCTAAAAATGGCTTATCATGTGGTATATCTTTATATATACCTATATATATATATAATTTTCTTTTCTCATCTAGTTTCTGAACACTCTCTGAGAATATCACTGTGGTTTTTGGAAGAGAAATTACCCCAGGGAAAATTTCTGCAGAGCTATTTTTATATAGTAATAAATAAAACATATCTGTGTTTACTTCATTAATTGAAAAAAAATTAAAACATAAATACCATCTGTTTGTATTTGGTAAGCAAGTGACCAACTGCTAGCAGTGACAAAACATCAGACCTACTATCCAAGCTATATACTACCAAATCACATGTAAAGTAATACTTAATCCTTAATCAATGATCTGTAAAATTGCTAGACTGTCTCCTAAGTTATCTTAGTCTGCAGTTGTCTTGCTACCTTCCCTTTCTCTCCTTTTCCCTTTGCACAGACTTATGTCTCTGATTCACTGATCAGTTCCTCAGTCTTTTTAATTACTTTCAGCATTCCCCTACTCATCACACACATCAATTTTTGTTCTTTCAGAATTTACTTTCACCATAACTGGTCCACAAATAGAAAAACTTCTCCAGAAGTATTTCTTCAAAAGACATGGAAATTCTATTTCTCTTCACGCATATGCAACTTCTCTTCACACATATGCAGGCTTCTGTGCTCAAGACCCCCTTCCACTCACCATCTGTAGTCTTTTCAAACTCAAACCCACCTATATTTGTCTACATAGAGAAAGCATAAAAAAATACTGCTGTTAAGAATTTGCAAGAAATTTTATATGCTTACTTTCTTCCTAACACAGAGGAACATCTGCACTTCACTCAGAGGAGTTTCTCCTAGTAATTTGCTTTCTATAAGCCTCAACTACTTGAGGAAATGAACTATAAAAATACATGCAAAGAGCGTTATGACAATTTGTGTTACCACCTGTTGCAAAACCAAGAAACATGTAAGAAAGAGAAGCAAGAAATACCTTTTATAATGAAATGGCTGGAAAAAAAGTTACTTTGGCTCCAAACATAGTCATGCCACGATTTTTCACTACAGTACATTTAAAGTGTGTGTGGCTGGGAAGATTCTATTAGTTATTCCTTTGAAAAGATGTGTGTGTCCATGTCAGCCAAAACCCAGCTGTAGCACCAAAGCTAAGTCTACTTCAATGTTTAAGGTCACAATAAAATATTAATTTAAGAGGTGATATACCTCTTAAGATCTAAACCCAGCTGAATTTTACATAGAAATTTAGCTGAATTGCAGTGACTTAAAACATTCACGCATTTGACATGAGCTTTCCTGCCATGGATTTGGAATGTACTCACACATTGCAAATTCTCTGGTCTTTATTACCCATTACTAGAATCAAACCTGGAAATACATGCCACATGGATTTTTTTCTGTTCTGTAGTACAACAGAGCACAGAGAAAGAATAATTTGTACTGAATCAGGCAATTTTCAGAACTGTTGGTAAATGAAAAAGAAAGAATAGTTGTTTAAGCCTCAAACAATCTTGTATGTTCTTTCGGATTATTCATCCTTTTCATATACTCAATGCAAGTCACATTTTTTGTTGTTTAAAGCGAGGCCCTTTCAAACAGAAAAGATGAAATATTTAATTTCCAGCTAACTAAGTAAAGATTTAATCACATACTAAATAGTATATTTTTCTGTGAAAACAACAGAACAGAATATTTCAGAACAGGGGAATTCTACGTTTCAAAATACACCATCCTCCTCCTATTTATTCCAGCTAAAACAATGCATTGTAGCTGATCTAATTTGAGACTCTAAATGGTTTTAAATATCCTGCAACTCAGTTTCCAGATATTTTACTATTGGAAGAAAAATGAACCTGAAAACTGTCAAAAAATCCCACCACCAAATCAAAAAACAACCCTCCTCCAACTCTTTACCTAAGTTTTCAATGCACATCTGAAGAAAGTCATCTGAAATCCTCAGATTGGCTCTCTGAACAGAGAGCAAATGGTACTACATTTGCTTTTCTTGTCTACCATTAACTCTGGTAATAGAAAGTGAGCTCTGTAAAGAGCCTGTCAAATTTGTCAGATTTATAATGCTATTGTTTAGCTTGCAGGCGCTGCCAGACTTTAAAGCAGAGGAAGCTAAGGTGCTTTCAGAAATCAGGGTTGCAGGTTTTTTTCATCATACACACCAACAAAAAGACTGTACATTTTTTTTTTCTTTTTTTAAGCAGAATTTATAACCCCTGAAATGGAGCTTCATGTCTCATTCTCTTTAAAAAAAAAAAAAAACAAAAAAAACAACCATCTACCTGCAAAGCAGTCCAGAGCAGGCAGTTCTGCCGTTTCCAAAACACATTACGCTTTCAATTTAGCATGCCGTCCCTCTCTATTCCAAGTAAACCTTGAGATCTTTCCCATATTGTTGTAGGACCAGTCCATTATGATTACAGCAGTGCTAGGAACAGAAGGCTAATTACACTTCTAATACAGTGTAATATCTTTAAGACCTGCTGGAGGAAAAACAAACAAGTTTCTGAGCACAAAGGTAATTTTCAGCTTTTCAGGTGAAATTTTTCCTACAAACATTTTCTTAAGATATTTAGGGCCCTTACTAAACTCTCTGGATCTTCTACATTAAACAGAGATTTAAGGATATCTGTGCCAGATGTAAACTCTCAGACTCTTGTATGTTACATCTATTTTTGGATGAAGGATTTTTTTAAATAGAGAAGAACAAACAGTTTATTGTATCCTATATTTCAAATCCTATAAATGTACCAGATCCTATTTGTTTGGGTTTCAGTCTTCCTTCTCTAGGTTTCACATTGAAAGGAAATAGCTTCATTTCATGCCCTATAATGTGTAAAAACGTATTTGTGATGTAACAACACTTTAACATCTTCTATAAGGAGTTCTGTGTTTTCATCAGAAGTTGTCTGTGAACTAGCCATTCCCTCCATGAAATCCATCTCCTGAGACTATTGCTTTCTTTGCCTTCCTCTACTTCTTCACCCAATACTTCAGACTAAAATAATAATTCAAAATTATGAGATCAGTAGCTTTATGCTGCAATCTCTAAGTTGTTTGGAGTTAGAAGCTTTTGACTCATTTGCTCTTCACAGAGAAATCTATCCTCAGTTTTCAAATTAATAGAGAGGTCAAATTCTTCTGTATATATATATATATAATTTATTATCTAATTATGATTATCTAATTCTCCAAAGTGACCACAGTACCTTCCCTAGTGCTATCTGGAAAAAATCTTTATGGTGATTTATATTAATAATGCAAATCTATTGTAATCTTAATTATAGATGGGTATCACTTCTCACAATATAGGATGAGAATGGGTTGACGGATTACTGACAATTAAGATCTTACTATCAATTCACATTACTCAGGCAAAGACCTGAGTTTGAGGCTTACACCCTGTATATTGGGTTTGCATGGCAAGGTTTTGGTAGTGGGGCAGCTACAAGGGGTGGCTCCTGTGAGAAGGTGCTAGAAGCTTCCCCCATGTCCCACAGAGCCAATATCAGCTGGCTCCAAGACAGACCCACCGCTGGCCAAGGCTGAGCCCATCAGTGATGGTGGTAGTGCCTCTGGGATAACAGATTTAAGAAGGGGTGTGAGAGACTGAATTGTTATCTCGAGCTATTTGTCTCAAAGATTGTTGTGAGACACTGGACTGTCATCTCAAGCCATTTGTCTCAAGGATTTTTTGCTGTGATTTATCCCAGAGATGGCTTATTTAAGCAGGACACTCCTCTGTCCATAAGGACGATTACCAGGCCACTGAGGCCTCCAGGGGAGGAGACAGGCCAGAGCTGGCAAAGCATGCAGGAATGCGGAGACTACCATTCTCATGGAAACTGTAGTCTTTGAGACAAGGTGCGGTTTTCTGGTGTTGATCACACAAAGGCCATGTGATAGATGAAACCTGCAGCACGTGAACAGTGTGTGAAGAGTACGTATGTGCATGCATCATCGAACCGTGCCTTATAAAAAAACATGGAGACAAGCTGTGGTGTGCACCCATCACTGAAGAGTTGAAGACTGAGGACCAACTTGACACTGCTGGATCCATGGTGGTGGCTATTCTTGCAACTCTGTCCCAACTGCTTGCGTGATTTCTGCCTTTTCTTCCATTCTATCCTATCACTACTATTTTCTACTTTTGATAATAAAAGCTCTTTTGGGTATACGGTATTTGACCTCATTTGTGTCTTAATCTCACTCTTGGGATCATATCAAAACCTTCCCCGACATTGGATCAGGACATTTAAAGAAGGATGAGTTAAAACTCAATTTTATGAGTCAAGTTTTCCAAGCACAAGAAATCTTCTCATAACTCGAAATTCTATGTCCTTTACTTATATAGGCCTATTTTCCTATGCAACAGCTACATGAGCTGTAGGTGTAAAACTAATTTTTTTCAAATGTTTGTTTCTATAACTTAGTTTCAAAGTATTTTTTTCCCTGAAACCTGAAAGCCCTTATTTAATTGGAAGTTTTATTATTTAAATTTTATTCTATTCAGTTCTGTCCATGTTGGAAATTTGGAAGATCTCACAAATTATAAGAAAAAAATATATGCATTACTTCAAAAGAATCAGAAAACATGATTCTGTGCATTCAAAGCATGCTTCATTTCTATGACAATGAAAATGAAAAGCAACCAAGGGCCTTCTAGACCCATCACATTCTACTCACACCTGAATTTTAGCTTAATTTTTTGAGTTCTGGTTTCCTCAGAGTTTCCGCAAATGTTCCAGGAAGTCCCAACAGTGTCAGACCTCCTCCAGTCCATCCTAGCCAGTCTACCATCTCACAGCAAACCAGATGCAGAGTGAGCCATAACTGCAGCTGAAAAGAAGACTAGCTGTCCATATAGATATGGAAACAAGTTGTCCCAGCCTAGCACAGATATGAGCATAGCCTCTTATTCATATTCCTCCAGAGATCAAAATGAACAGAATGCAGTTTGACAAAAGCACTAGACAAAGATAAATGGAAAAATAGGATAATAAGTAACAGAAAACAGTGAAGAATGAGATAGTACAGAGAAACAAAAAACAAAACAGTATTCCATTAAATTGGACTCAAAGGAAGGATGGGAAATAAACAATGAAGTAGGATATATTAAGCAATAAATAATACAAAATATATCTTAGTATACACATGTAGAACAGTAAACTTAACTGTAGTGAGCAGTGGTTAGGGAAATTAGATCAGGAGAAAATGACAGTATGACCAATTTCCCAGCTGAAAATTGTGGTCACTGTAGTGACTTGCCTGCCCAAATAACATCAAAGTTTTTACTTATGGCCCTCCATCATTTTCTTGAAAGATCTTTCTTTGAAGACTGTACTTTTAGAAATGACATAGCATGTAACTCTAGTATTTTGCTGACACCAAGATGTCATTCTCAGAAATAACACCTTTTCAAGGTGCCGCTTCCAGAGTGAGGCAGTGACAGGGCACTCCTCCAGATTTCAGTGGTTAATACACATGTGTTAAGAGAATGGTTAGCACATAGGCAGTGGCATTAAATCATCTTAATACAGTACTGACTTAGCGCAGTTTCAGTAGAGTAACAAGTTACAAATAACACTTGTACGCGTACACCTTTAATTCAGAGTTCAAGAACTACATTAAACGAGTTTTGTGACCCTGATCCAATTGCAAGAAGCCAAGTATAAACATCAATAAAACCATGGCCTCAACTGAGACTAATTAGCACACTAGCAGACAATGTCAGTGCACTTGCCAGGCACTGAATGGTCAAAAAGCTACATGTCTTCTATCTCTTTTCAGAAACGTGCCATGGAATGAGAAATTTTTACCACCATTCCTCACGTTGAATGTGGTTTTTTGACTAAGCAAAAGAATGAAGTCTTCAGGGATATATATCAAGCATTTTTCTGGGAAATTAGATCTTTACAAGTAATTAAGCATATCTCTTACTGAGTCCAATGTTAAATGGAGTTATTGTCACAATAAGCAGAACAGTGTATTTTTGCTTCTGAATTCCCACATCAATCTCAGAAGGAAAAACCTGCTTCTTAATACATGCATTTTCATTTTCTTTTTTAATACAGATCTAATTATCCAATTATCCTCTATTTTTCAACATTTTATTCAATTTATCTGTAGACTATCCAAACAAATACACTAAATGATGGCACTTAACGAAACTTTTGATCACACTGTTTCCTTATGAAATTGTAAATATTTCCCAGACCAAACTAGCAATAACAGAAGCCTTTCCAAGCACACAGTTGATAATATTGAACAACACAAGAAATGCTTTAGGATGTAACATCTTATCTACAAATGTACTTATTAGTTACTCCTTCCCAGTACCTCTGTAACAGGATGCTTAAGAGGAGTGGTCAGGTGTCAAGTCCTCAAATGTCTTTGGAGTTCAAGGTTCTGTAAGCAGGTCAACAAAGACTACTTCTACTTTACCAAATAGTGCAGAGCAACAGGGCCTTTAGTAGTACTAAGCCTGATCAGCCTCACCTGGGATCTCTACCCACACCAGTGGACCTAGGAGCTCTCAGCTTGGCACCTTCATTTTCCACCTGAGCTGTGTTGAAAGAGTGCTAGCTTCTGAGCTAGAAACAAGCTGAGCATGAGCCAGCAGCCTACTCTGCCAGCAGAGATGGCCAGCAATATCCTGGGCTATTATGTACAGAGGCATAGATAGTAGGTTCAGGGAAGTGAGTCTCCCTTTTATTCATTGCTCATTAGATCATACCAAGATGCTGTGTCCAGTTTTGGCCACCCAGTACAACAGAGGCATGTATAAACAGAAGCAAGGTAAGTGGCGGGATGTGAAGTCCATCAGTGCTGGAGCACTTGCCATGTGAGGAGACGCTGAGGGAGATGGGCTTGTTCATCCTGGAAAAGAGATGGCTGCAGGGAAGGGGTGGGGGTGTGTGTGCACATGACAAAAAAAGTCGGTAGAAATTTAAACAAGATGCTTAAGGACAGTCAAGCATGGGAGTAGGTTGCTTAGTGAGGTTGTGTGGACTCCATCCCTGGAGATTTTCAAGACCAGGCTGGCCCTGCTGGCTCGAGCAGCAGGTCTGACTACAGACCTTCCAAAGGCCCTTCCCACCTGAGTCACTCTGTGATGCTATGACTGTAAGGTAGGAATGACTAGAATGTTTGCTTCAAAAGGACACCACTAGTGCTACAGAGCTAATGTCAACAGATTCAGGCTGTTACAGTGGCTGTATTGTACTGGTACCACCATAGCACCATTTCTGACTAATTTATCTCCATTTGAGAAGAGGATTTCTAACCTTGAGAACAAGCAATCCCAAGACAGAAAGAAACCATATAGATTGTCTAATTCCTGACTTTCCATCTGCTAATTATTTCTTCTTTTACTAAGATAAGCTTCTAGTATGAGTAAATGATGGATGTAGAGAAAAGAGCTAGCCTTAGTGGCAAATTCTGCATTTCAGTGTTTCTGCAGGATCTATATGTGTTTGCTCTGTTACATCCAAAATCTCAATATGGGTGAAAGGAAACATCTTTTATTCATAAAGCTATGAGTATATTAGTACAATTAATGCTGTAATGTTCTAATAGTCCAACTTATGCAAGTGAAACAGAAAAGCCTTACTAAAAAAATATTAAAATTGTTATTTGAGTGTTTCTAGTATCTGCCCATTTTCTCTGGAGTTATGGTCACCCTTTCAAGGTTCCGGTGTGTCCTAAGGCTGACAGTTTCAGTTGTCTTGAAGAAGATTGAGGATGTTTGAGTTCTGAGTATCCTGAAGTCTTCACTGGGAGGCGTATGGTGTTGATGGTAGGATATTTTTCCTCATTAGTTTGGGGTCCTCTTGGCTTTCTTTTAATACATTTTCCCATCTCCACCTGCTCGCTTCCCCCCACTACCACTGAAGGGAGTGTAAGCTGCCTCACAGCCCTCCAATATCCCCAGGGTCCATTTAGACAAAGTAGGGACTGCCTGGGGCTGTGTTTTGGGTTTGTGTGGCGGGGGAGGGGGCCGCAGGGGTGGCTCCTGTGAGACGCTGCCAGAAGCTTCCCCGGCTCCAAGGCAGACCCGCCTCTGGCTAAGGCCAACCCAGTCGGTGATGGTGGTAATGCCTCTGGGAGAACAGATTTAAGAAGGGGAACCTGCAGTGAGTAGGGAGATTGGAATGTGATAGGAATCCCTCTGTAGATACCGAGATCAGTGAGGAAGGAGGAGGAGGAGGAGGAGGAGGTCTGCTGGAGGAGGGAATGCCCCTGCAGCCCCTGGTGGGATGGCAGGCTGTGTCCTCCCCAGCCCATGGAGGGGAGTGGGGGAGCAGATGCCCACCTGCAGCCTGTGGAGGAACCCATGCTGGAGCAGGGGGATGCCCCCAAAGATGGCCGTGACTCCATGGGAAAGCCTGTGCTGGAGCAGTTTGTGACTGAAGATCAGCCCACAGAAAGGACCCACACCAGGGAAGTTTGTGAGGAACTGCAGCCCATGGCAAGGACTCACGCTGTAGAAGTTCGTGAAAGACTGTCTCGCGTGGGAGGGACCCCATGCTGGAGCAGAAGAGTGTAAGGAGTCCTCCCCCTGAGGAGGAAGGAGCAGCAATGTGTGGCGAACTGTTCCCCTGCATTGCCGGGGGGAGGAGGTAGAGAAAAACAGGAGTGGAGTTGAGCCAGGGAGGGGTGAGGGGTGGATGAAGGTGTCCTAAGGTTTGGGTTTACATCTTGGTATGTTTATTTTGATTTGATTTGTAGTAAATTAAATCGATCTTGTTTCTTCCCCAAGTCAAGCCTGTCTTTTGCCTGTGACTAAAAGTGGAAAGTGATCCCTTCCAGTCCTTGTCTCGACCCACGAGCTCTTCTTTATATTTTTTCTCACCATCATCCCACCTGGGGCTGGGGAGGGAAGGAGTGAACGAATGGCTTCGTGGTGCTTTTTTACCGGCTGGGCTTAAACCATGACAGGCTGTCAGCCCCTTCCCTGGCAGCACTCAGAGCTGGAGCTCAGACAGGCTGGGCAATGGGCACTGGTAAACTCAGCTCAGCCCTGCTCAGGCCAAGGGCAACCCAGCCACCGCCTGGGACCTGACACAGCCTGATGCCTGCCCCCAGCAGTGGCAAAACCATATTTACAGGGCTAGAGCTTGCCTGTGGTCTATGCAGAAAATAGCATGTATTACAGTCCCTGATTTGGTATGTATCTGCTAGTGAATAAGGTAGCTGGAAACTGTTTAAAATTTGTGTACCGAAATGAACATTTTGTTTCTCTTCAGATGTGATTTCTTGAACTATGTTCACCTGTCAGTAATGTGAAGAGGAGACTTTGGTGCCATGTAGGTGGAAGACATAAGAGAGAATGAATACTCTATCAGGTGAAGTTTCTAATAATTACCTGTTTTAATTACGTGGAAAGGGAAAGCAGATATATTATGTGAAGTATCATGATGAACACTGAAAATTTTTAGGACTTTATGAGTCAGATTTCAGAACCTCTTCCCTGAAGAAGAGGGAGATAGGTGGAGAATATTATTGAAAGCTTTTCAGGACATACATTATATGGGGACTGAGGTTGAGAATGTACTCACCTGAAAATTGTTCAAAGCCATATGTACCAGGGAGGTGTAAAGGTGACAATATTTCTGTCCATAAACCATGGATCTTTCTTATTGTATAGTGACTGCAATGCTGACCTGCCAGAATTCTTTCTTCTGCTGGAGGATGTTAAAACTTCATGACAGATTAGTCATAAACTTTGGGAGCAGAGGTGGGGATCATGCCCATGCTGATAAATTAGGTGTGGATTTGTGATCTAGACTGTTTCCTTAGTGGATGATTGAACACAGAATCAAAGAAGAGATGAAAGTTAGTGTTTTACCCTCTGAGCCACCCTGCTTCTTCATTTACTTTTTTATTTTCCCAATATTCTGTTCATCAGTTGCTATTTTGCAAAATTCAGGCATGGATGAACATTTTGAACTATGATGTATTAATTACATTTCAACTTTTGAAGTATTAACTAACTAAGCACCTTTTGTGAGTCACTGATTCTTAAGGCTAACTTGATTTTTAGCATTAGATTTTTACCTAATTGCATTTATTTGACAATGTATGATAAGCAAACTTACAGAATAAAACATACAGAAATGTTTTAAAGTTAACTGTAGGAGATCTGCCCGGAATGAACCGCATGTCCTCATTGAAGAGATGTTGGAACTTCCGTTTATTGCCTATATTAGCACTCTTTTATACAGTAGTCCAAGGTTCA
>JAVJGG010000031.1:24780081-24791649 GCA_035590195.1 Aviceda cuculoides
CTGCACATCATTTGTACATTCCAATCCTTTCATTATTACTGTTGTCATTTTATTAGTGTTATCATTATCGTTATTAGATTCTTCTTTTCTGTTCTATTAAACTGTTCTTATCTCAACCCACGAGTTTTACTTCTTTTTCCTGGTTTCCTCCCCCACCCGACTGGGTAGGGGGGGAGTGAGTGAGCGGCTGCGTGGTGCTTAGTTGCTGGCTGGAGTTAAACCACGACAACAGCAAATTGGTACTTTCCAATTATTCTGCCACATCTTCAGATACTATATAAAAGCATTCTGAGTAGAGAGAATGAAACAGTACCTAAGCATTTTCATTAATTGTATTCAAACTCATTGATTTTTAAACAGATTGATGTATTTGATATTAAACCTGTCAGGTCTGGGATTTTGGGGTTTTTTTTACAGTTCAAATTCTGTGCAAAAATTTGTAATACTCATATTTTGGTGATATGTATGCCATGCTTGGCACAGGCTTCTTAGTTTCATGGTTTTGATGCCTAGAGACCATTTTTATTTCTGTAAGTGCTTCTGCACTTCAATATTCTGAATTGCTTTTAAGTAAATTTACATAGAAAAAAAAACTAGTTTTCCCATTTAGACCCTACCTGCCAGTTGATTCAGAAACTGATATCATTAGGAGTATGGCTGAATTTTAACAGAAAATAACATTGCATGTGAGCTTAATAGTTCTGTATCTGGTTAAATAGTTTTGTGTTTCTTGGTTATCTAAAACCTGTTTTTCTATTGGAGGGTAACTCAGTAGCTGGGTTAGAAGCAGATTTTAAAGTCCTACGTGTTTGGATTGAATGTATAGTCCAGATGATTTCTAATGAGTGTAGACGGGAAGAGGGAAACAAAATCCCAAACTAAGCAAAACAAAATACAAAAACACACACACATAAGACAAAGAACAGCAATAGCAAAACCAGCAAAAGAATCCTAATTTAATTGCAGGTGCTATTGCAATGAAATCATACAAGTTTCTGTGAGATGGTAACACCTTCAGAAATAAAAATCCAGCATAAAGGAATCTGCTTCCTCAAAAAGTAAGAGCAAGTTCAGCTTTTCTTCACATTCTTGTTTACAGTACATCCCATCTGTAATGAATGGAAGGACAAACACAGATATTTTTAAATGGGATTTTTTATTGGGGTTTTTGTTTACTTTTTTTGCAGTTTTAATAATAGATACCTGTCCTTCCAAAAATTGTAAACTTCCTAATTAACATATTGCTGGAAAGAGAAGGATATTCTATACCACTTCAGTCCTGCATTCTCATATATCCTCTGAGGCATCTACCTCTGGCCACTATCAAAGACAAAACAGTTGGTAAAGTTGCTGCCTAACACAGTGTTCTTCTGTGCACAGGATCAAACAGTTAATTTAATACCTTAGTCTCCTGATGTGTTATGAACTGTCATGACAATGGTTAGTCATTATCAGCATGTCCAGTTTTTAAGATGATAAAGCCAAATAAAGCTTCATTAGGTCTCTAGCTATTATAACTTGCAAGTGATAAAGATTAAACAAATCTGTTTAGGTTTAGAACTGCTCTTAGCTGGTAAGTCATTTGAGAACCTATGTTAAAAATACATAAATGTGAAAAAATGTAAAGGAAATGTATGAGACTACCAGGAAAAAAAGTAAGAATGTTATTTTTTATAGCTGAAGGTGCAGTGTTGTTACGCCTTGCAAATTAAACATTGTCAATCATGTTCATTGACTGGGGAAGAAATCTATAGTTCCTTCAGATGTGAAGATTTACTGGTGAGAAAGTGGCCATTAATTGTTCTATCATTGTTGTGTTTTCATTACTAACATTAGAGTATGGTGATTGCAAGGAAAAAGAGAATTGCTGGGATTGTTTTTAAGGATTCGTATCTGCATGCTAATCAGACCACTGCAGAAACTAAAATTCCTGATTTCATTGGAAATTACATGATCTGTTTTTATCCCAAACCAGGACACGGTACGCTCTTACAGTACCAACTGCAGACATAGAAGGACTATACCTTCAAACCAGAACTGATTATAAAGCTGTGTCTAGGTTTACCAGGACAGCCCAGTTAAACACCCTCTCTTTTAGTTGGTAGGAAATTCATTTGCAATTTTTCAGGTGAATTTTCTTGCTGATTGGACTATAAAGTGAGATCCTTAATATAAGATTAAGAGAAAAAAAAAGTTGTTTTAGAACAATACATAATTATAAAATTCAGCGCATTCAAATTACAGGAAAATTGTTTGCTGAAATACGTTTTTTCATAACATTTTTATTAACATATCAGTTCGGTCTCTTTTTAAAACCTATGTATAAATTAATGTATCTAGGGTGACTAAATGAAATGCAAAGTTCATCATGCTATTTTAAACAATATAAAAAGTTCTGTCTTAACAAAAAAAAAAGTGTTATAAAACAAATTCCTTTTAACAATACTAGTATCATGAGTCCTCTCCAAAGTTGATGTAGCGTTCCTTTAGTTTTGATATTATGACAGAACCTTAAATACTCCAGCACATACTGTCTTTCACTATGTTTTCTGGGACTAAAAAAAAAAAAAAAAAAAAAACAAGGAGAAGAAAAGACTCAATCAAACCCAGACCTGCCATGCAAACTCCAGCATCTCCTGACAGATTGTCAGTGAAGTCCTAGGCAAACTTCACCTTGAGCTAACCCAGTAATCTGCAGGAACAATAGATTGCCATCTTCTAGATGTACCACAACTAGAGGGGAACAAAGTATGTATTTTGCCAATAGGTTTCACTGACATTTACTGACAAGAGAAAGCAATCTGTTCAGCCTTCTGTCATTCTAAGTCCTAGTCCCTTGCTCTAGATCCAGTTCAAGTTGCAATTCCCGAGAAGCATTTTCTCCCTTCTCAACAGGCATCACTATTTATCAGTTCTCCATCCCCAGCCCTACAGATGAAAATACTAAAACAATACACTGAAATATTGAGAGTAAGAATACATATGAAAGCCAACTCTAGATTGAACTACTAAACAGACCAAAGTTAAACCAACGCACATTCTTACTGCTAATTGTGCCTTATAAATAGCATAGCATTGTAGTATTTTGGACTTGCTTAGTCCTCCTAGATGAAATATACACACATACATGCATATTTCCATATTTTTTTGTATATATACACAAAACCACAGAGGACCTGCCTCCACACAGTCTTGAAGTAAATACCTGTCACTTCATGTGCACTGTTTGCAAACAGCTTGAATGTGAAAACACATACAAAACCAGGTCTAAAGAAGATATTACACACTCTTAGCTTGCTGCAGATAGATCCACAGCTAGAAAAGGCTGTCCATGACTTTTTAGTCAGCTAAATTTCATTTTATGTACAGAATTATGAACCAATTATGTTTATTTACTGCCTTTATCGTAAGAAATATCTCCTCTTAAATAATCTATTTTATAAAACCAGACTCTGACATATAACTACAGCAAATAATAGCCAAGAGAATTATTCATGAAGTGTGCTTTCACAGCTAATAAAATAGAACAATCACAATACCATGTTTCCAAACACCTCCTTCTCTGACAACAATCTGCCTGAGTTTTAGAGTTTTAACATTTTCTGAACATCAATACCAAATAATCTGTGAACAATTCATGCATAGTGTTAGCTTTAAGGGTTATATGAAGTATCCTAGACTTAGAGAACAGTTCCTAAAAGGAGAGAAAACTCAAATACTCTTAAATTATCATTAATCTCATATATTTCAATGAACTCAAATGATAAAAATTCTTTTTTAAGGGCTTTTTGCCTTCAATTTTTAAGAACCTCAATCATCATAGTTATTAGAATGTAATAAAATGGTTACTCCGTGAAAAGATCATCATAGCAATCATCAGTTGTCAAAATGCTGTTGTTTGAACAGTGGTTCAATAGCATGAGCGATTTTAAGGAGCAATTCAGATTTCACTAAGCTCTGACATAAGGTCTTTTTAAAAGTCTACCCTCAGCTTTTCCTTCCCTTATGAATAGGAGAAGTTTAATTTTAAAAAGCTGGAAATTACTATAAGACTTTATAGGTTTTGTACTACTTTTCAGTGAACGTGTATCAAGAATCCCTCTACTAAAATCACACTAGTTTTACATTGGCATAAGTGTTAAGCAAAATCAGAGTTAAGCTCCACAGGTTTTTTAGGTGATTCTGTTATATTTCATTTTCTAATTGACAGTAGTGAGAAAAAGGGAGTAAGGAAGGAAAGATTTTTTAAAGTCATTTGCATTGTATGGAGAAAAATGCTGACTGCTTTTCTTGGGGAGGGGGTGGGAGGGGTTTGAGTGTTCAATACTGGGATTTGAGGGAGGGGGGGTTAAGCTCAGGAGAATAGTTTCTTTTGTGAAAAACTATCCTTTTACCTGATTGCACTATTCTTCTATACTATCAAGTCTGAATCATACTTTTTAGAAGGCCATGCCTTAATAAATAAATAAAGCATACCCAATGTCTGCAATTATGCTCTGAAATAATAATACCAACTCCTGATATCCTTCTTTCTCTGTATAACAAAATAATTCATGATAGTACACCTAGAAAATTTGCCGTCTTGTCACGTCACAGGACAATAGTCATCCCTGAATACTGTCTGCAGATTGGAAAACTTGTCACAACATTTATTGTGCTACTTGCAACCAGTTTTGAGTTTCTTTGGTCATTTAGTTTCCACTGACATGAATCACAGTTTTTGTTCACTTTAAGGATGATCTACGGCTATGATGAACATAAAGGCCAAAGACAGGCCTAGAAAAACATTTGTCTTTTATTTATATCAGATTGATTTTGCCAGACTAGTTCAAACACTGAAATTGCCTTGTTTAATCGGTTTAGTCAATGTCCTGAAGGCACTCCATGCTGCATGTCAAACTCTTTGCTAACCAACATAAAGTTGTTGTATGAGGTTAAACAAAAGGTCTATCTACCTAACCAAAAGTGAGCAGTAAAGGAGAAAACTGCTTTGTTGTTTTCCTGAGAAAAGCTGACCAAGTGCTTTGTGAGATTATTTCCTGCTGCCCAGGAAGGACTATGCAGTC
The DNA here is from genome assembly GCA_035590195.1 of Aviceda cuculoides. Classification (NCBI taxonomy): domain Eukaryota; kingdom Metazoa; phylum Chordata; class Aves; order Accipitriformes; family Accipitridae; genus Aviceda; species Aviceda cuculoides. The sequence continues at coordinate 24,785,148 of JAVJGG010000031.1, forward strand.
TGGCTCCTGAAAAAAACTTGTTTCTGCTATCAATACCACATGAACCACTGAGCCTTCGACTGCTTGTGTGAACATTGTTATCATCAAATATGCAAAAGAAGGTGAAGGAGTAAAGGGAGGAAGCAGAATAGTCAACATCTTCCTTTCTACTCTGGCATCCTTAACTCTCTCTCTAGTCCTCATCCTCATGTATCTTCAATTTACCAAGCTGACTTTGCATCCTTTCTTCTCCAGCTATTTAACGGGTAGATATTTTAACATTGTGTCTAACTACTTTCCCCTTTTTTATTTCTTACTCCAGAATTCTTCCTGGCTTTACCCCTTCTTGGTCCTGCTTCCACCAGGATTTATCAGGGGTTTTTCTACCTTTGCTATTGTCTATATCTTTGCCTACTGTAGGCTGGCTGCCTCCTCATCTGTGCACCATCTGCATCTGCTTAAAACTTGCCTCTTACAATATGACCATGCATACCATCTTACTAAGCCTGTGCACACACAGTACGTGCTTACCTTACCACCTTATGCAGACCAGCCAATAGAGTATCTCCCTTTTTTCCCTGCCGAGAAATGAGCCTCCTCTTCATTCATGTGAACCCCTCTCCCATCTCACATCATCTACTTCTTCCCTCTTCCGGCTCTTCCTCATAAACTTTGCTCTCATCAACAAAGAGAAAAGGGGAAAAAGATACTAGCCAAGATATACAGAAACTGAAGGAAAACCAAAATTGAAAACCAAAAGCAAAATCACACAATACACACAGCTAGGGACTGTTACTGTGCTCTCAGCCTAACAGCATTCTCACTGCTCTGTCTTCTGTGCTGGTAACTAGCAGTCTCCATTGGTTTGTATTATTGTCTATTTAATATAATGATCTACTTAATCCCATTAGTAGTGAAATCATTCTATACATTTATCTTGTACCTTTTTTATTTTCCCTGCCCATATTTTTTTTTTTCCAATGAAGGAAACTGCAATGCCATCAACATCAAAGCATAGACTTTCAGAGAGGCATTTTTCTGTTTATATTTTGTGTTCCATTTTTTCCCTCCTATCTTTATTTATTTGGGTTTTTTTGTTTTCTTACTGGTAGCTGAATGTTGAGATCATGTTTTCATAGAATTTATCAACTCCATCTGAGATAATTTTCCTTGGTGGTAATAGGTAATTTGGAGTCTAGCAAAGCAAATTCATAGGGTAGTTTTGTCTACAAGCATTACTTTGTGTTTACTGACACTAGATTACATCTGCACCCTATGCCCTATCCACTCACTATCCTGCTGCATCTCCTCACTGCAGGATTTGTGTTCTGCCCAGAGTAACTGTAAACCATTCAGAAACTGTTCACCTTTTTTGTGATTGTTTCTAAACGTATGAATAAGCATTCAACAAAGCAGATATCACAGTGTGATTCCAGTGGTGGAGTCCCTTCTTTATAAACACAGGCCACATTTTTTGTTTTTTCTTTCCAGGTTTTATTTAAATATGAATACAAGATTAGACTCATCTGGGAGTTTGGCAGCCCTTTGGAGTAAAGGCATGAGAGGCAATGAATGGGTATTAGGAAAAACTTTTTCACCATGAGGGAGGTCACACACTGACACATGTTTTCCAGAAAGGTTATGGAAAGTCCATCCTCAGAGGTACTTGGGTTTTGATTGAACAAGGCCCTATAGCCAAAGCAGAGGTTTACAACTCCTATAAATTAAAAAAGTATTTATCAGGATATAGCTAATTCTAGCTTGCCATGAATCCAAATATAGATGTACTAAACAGCAGTATGTAAGTATCCTGCAACACTGTGGTGGTGTGGCCAGACAAAATGTACGAGCATTTTACACAAGTATGTGGGCAATGGGACCACCAGAGATACGTAGTTGCATGTAGAAGCCATGCAAGCAACAAAAAGTTGTGAGGTAAAGCAGCAGCATAAGGGACTGCAAATATCCAGATGCAAGAGCTTTGAGTAACCAGGTCTAAGCTGTCCCTGCTTTGAGCAGGGATTTGAACCAGACACCCTCCAAAAGTTGCTTTCAACCAAAGTCATTCTACAGCTGAAACATTTTTGTAATCTGAAGTTTATAATTATTTACAAAGCACAGTAAATATGGTTTCTATGCTTACCTCCCCTTTTAGCATACGAAGTAAACACAAAATTCAGTTTGGAATTATTACTAGAGTAAGTGTGTTCATATTTAAGATAATTGGAGTAGCTTCAGTTCACTAAACTCCCCTTTTTTAGTGAACACATATTTTGTGTAGCAAAACTTTAACATTAAATATTCACACAGAGCTTAGTATCAATTAAAGGTAAAATAAAATTTAAAAAATGTTTTCTTAGGTCTGATATATAATGTAATACTGTGACATAATACAGATAATTATACAGGTCTCATCTCAAGTGTGATCCAAAGAAAACCACCTTAAATTTCTTTAGAATTTAAATTAAAATAGTCCTTTGGCAACATAAATGTGAAGCTTTCTAAGCTTATATGTGGATCTTGAGTGCTTCTGACAAGATACATAAGAAATAATCTATTAAGAGATATAACTAATAACCTTTGATTTTAAACATCTTTGTCTTGAAAGTTGACTGACTTATGAAAACTATGGAGTGGTATTAATAAAAATTATAATGTTCCTGTTGATGATTATCTAAGTCAGATAAACCAGTCATTAGATCTACAGACTGAGTTTCACTTGACTCAGAGCAACGACATTTACAGAGTATTTTATCAATTCGTCACACATTTCCCAATTTACTTTTTTCTTTTAGCTTGCAACCCAGAATCTTTCCTAGTATTTGTATGATAAAATATTGTACGAATGGGCAAATTAGCAGGAAGAAAGAAATTGAAGACTTTTTCCTGAGTAACCTGCAATAGGTGCTAAGACAGGAAAAGGATTAAGGGGCTTCCAGGTGGTCTAACCTAGCATTATACATCTGTTATTTCATTACCATTTAACACTAACTAGTACTCACTACGACTAAGGCAGCAATCCAGTCTGAGAATTGTACTAACATATTTCCACCTTCTCTGGATAACATGTTCTCTGTCAACAGAACATAGTAGTGGTCCTAACTGGAAGACTCTTGTACAAGGAGGATTTAAGGACCCACCTTACAGCTGAGTAGGTGCAGCCAGTGTTGTGCTACACATACTACTTGGCTGCTGGATGAACTTTAGTGCATCGATTGTTAGCAAAGAAGCCTGGATGTGGCTCCCACTTAGCACCTGGTGATTAAGCTACCTGAATGTCTCATCTTATCTTGAAGTAAAGCAGCATGTTTTCAGATACCATCCATTTGTTTGACAGTAGAAATGATTAATAAAGTTGCTTTCTTCTAAGGACATCCTATAAAAGCTCTCAGGGCTACAATGCTGGTGAACCTTTGCAAAGTTCTGCACAGTGCAGTGTGCCATGTCCTGACTGAGGTCCATCTGATGCTGCACATCTCAGGCTTCCCAGCATCTGAAGGGATGTTAGTTTATCTATGCTATCTTCTTTTTCTTTCTCATTTTCTCTCCAACAAATGATATTTTAATCAATACATTATGGGCTCTTAGTGCCTTTCTTACTGGAATCCATAACAAACACTTGGAACAGTGTATTATGGTATTAAATATTTAGTTTTGAAAACTCCAAAAGTATGGATGATGTATATACACCAATATACTGTTTGACTTAGTAGTATCAGAATTTGTGATGATGATTATTCAGTGTGTGGCACAGGAGACTGCATTAAAGTATAGGGACCACAATGCAACTCATTTAAATTTTCTCTTGAAGCTTTTACTAGAGTTTATATATGCTATACTAATAACTCCATATCAGACACCAAAACAACTCCTCTAAGCCATCTCAGCTGCTATGTTGATGGCTGCATGGCAGAATCCACCATATCAGCTCTGGAAAGCAGACTTTCTTTTTTTTTCAGATATTTCTTGGTTTCTGAACATAAATTAGCTCCACCATTCCTCTATCTAAACCATTTTCAATTTCATTTTAATTTAATTTCATTACTAAAGGCATAACAACACATTATATCTTACAGAAATAGGTTATTTTCTGTAGCATGAGGAATTGCATTAAAAATCTAGGAAGCCTAGCTAGAGAGATTTGAAGAATGATGTTGGAACTTACAGGTAAAATTTCTAATAGACAGAAATCCCTTCTGAGAAAACTCAAGTATGGGCATTTCAGGCACTTAACATCAATCCAAATATAGAATTCAGAGTTAAATGTTCAGATTCACAGTGAGGTATTTAGCTTTCTAGTGAGGTATTTAGCTTTCCAGTACCATCAGCCTTTCTTTGTTGACTGTACCCTAAATCACCATTCCTGAATCCATTGTCAATGGATTTTTTATTTTATTTTATTTATTGAATGGTGAAAATGTCAGCTGACTATTTATAGTAAACGTGTTTATGTGGGTAAACTAGTGACTGACAGACTGAGGTGCAGTTCCCTCCCTTGTTTCTGCTGCAGACCTGAATGAGCTAGCTATCCAAGGGCCTCATGCCAACAATGGCTACTTGCTCAAATGCTCCTTGGTTCAAGGGGGTGAGGTGGGGGGATGGAGCAAGGGGTGAATGTGAATTTACAACTGCAATTTTGGGGCACATAAAGAATTATACAGAAGGACTCCAGGACAGGACTATCCAGGAAGAAAATTTCAATATATGAATCACAATAGTGAACTTCTATGTTACTCAGTTATATTAAGACAACCTACTAAAATCCCTGATTGTAGTTATGGCCAGTGCATGGAAGCAAATAACTCCAGCAGAGCACCATGAAGCAAGAATGTCTGTCTGATAATATGTCTATAATACAGAAATGCTTTAAACTTGTCATTGACATGTTTAAAAGGGCACTTACCCTCCCTCTGCTTCTTTTTTCCTCACTATTGTACTATTATATTGTTGCTTCTTTTGTGCAAGTAAAAGCATTAGTGAGACAATTAAATACGGAAAAACTAGATCAGGAAATCGGTATGAGTTGAATTTAGAGATTTGGTTATTTTTAAAAGATAATATTCAATTCCATTCAATTCTGCAAGGTAATTCTCTAAGCAGAGCCACAAGCAACTAAAGTAACATAAAAGAGAGAAAGGTATAAATCTCTGTTGATGGTATTGATACATGAAAGAGATCACTGAACTACAGCATAAATAATCCTAGTGATATCACAAAATTTGAGTCATGCTTTGCTTAAGCAAAGCTGAAAAACAGTTAAGTGTCTTCCAAAGAAATATGGCATGACATTGTAGACACACCAACAAATACTTTAAGCTGTAATAGTTCTACACTCTGAAGTCACTCAGCTAAAATCTACTCCAAGTGGAAGTAATCCTCACATAGATTGTATTGTTTTCAGTATTCACATAAGAGAAACATTTGTACTTTCCATATCAGGTATGCTACGTCTGGTTTTAAATGGCTGCATAGGGATATATGCTAAAGAGAGGGGAAAAAAATTCTAATTTAGAAAATAAATAAACAAGGTAATAAATAATTCAGTAACATATAACTGCAACATGATCAGAGGGCAAGACATGAAAGAAACAACATGAAAATAACCATGGAGAGTAAGGATTTGAAACGAACTTAGGATCAAGAAAGAAAAATATGTAAATCTAAATAACCCAAGCAAACAGAAAGTCATATATCCTGCTTGAGACATCACTGCACAAGGCATTTCACAACAAACATCAATGCAATTTATTAAAAAAAAAAGTGAGGAGGGAGGTATATGTATAGAGAGAGACACAGAGAGATTAAAAGGAATCTATAACAAAGCAAGCAAGCAAACTTACATCAGAGAAGTGCCAAATCATTTACTAGGATTATCCTAATTTATAACTCTGAAAAAATACTGAAGTGCAGTGAAGGAGAATAAATAAAATAAAAACATTCCTCTATCATAAAACTGAATTGTAACTAGTTTTGTTTTATTTATGGGCATGAGGTGGCTTCTTTTTTAGGTGTTTGAAAATTCATTATGGAGATTGGAAGTTGAACATTGAAATATCACAATAAAATTCACCAAATTTATTTTGCAATTTCTGAAAAATGTAGAAAATTTTAAACGTAGAAATGTGGATTATTTCTACATATGCCAATACAGTATGTCTGTATCTTACCTATAGATCTATTCAAGATGATGAAAGGAAAAGAGAAAGGAGTAACTTTTACACTGGCTTCTCATATAGGCATTCCTAGGATTTGTACGTATAAAGTCTTTAGCCACACAAGGGTGTTACAGAAAGATTGGAAGGGCTGAATGTCAAGCACATGAGCTCTTCCACAATAACTTTCCCATTCAAAACATATTCTGCACTAAACAGGTTTATTAGTCAGGGTAACCTATATCTAAACTGTTCCAAACTAAACTACTGTGGACACATATTTAGCTAATGCCAGACACAAGAGCATTGCAGATGCCTTTAGAAGACCTTGAACAGTATGAACAAGAAAACAAAACAAGAAAGATGATAAT
>JAVJGG010000031.1:24791749-24803287 GCA_035590195.1 Aviceda cuculoides
TAAATATGTGTGTGTTTTAGCAATAAAGGGTCGTCTGCTTTCAACTTTACAGGCGTCCATCTGCATCAATCTCCTCAACTACCACAGACACGTTTAGTCGATAAGAAGCATTTAGATAGTCAGGGTGAAATAGATCTTTCCCTCAATGTCTTTCCCAAAATTTTGGTTTGGTTATTTGGATTTTTTTTTCAGCTGCTCCCTCATATAGATACATCCTTGGCTGGTATTCAGTTCACTGGGAGCTACATCAAGAGGAAAGCACACCTCCCACCAGAAAAGCTCAAAGACTTGAATAATCCAGAAAAGCTGTTACCTGACTGTTATTTTTGGATACCCAGAAGTTATTATTTTAACCTTCAGCACTGTAAAGAAAATGTTGAAAACAAGACCTACAAATAATGAATGATTTTACATTAATCTGTGGAGATCCAAAAAATAATAATGAAAACAAACCTTTTTATTTCAATGGATGTTAATTCCAAACATGATATTTAAAGCAACAGCTCATCACTTTTTATCAGAGCAAAAAAGGAGGCAGGAAAAAATATGTTTACCTATTAGGAACATGGGCATCATTTTGATGAAATAACCTGATTTTCCATTCAGTTGCAGTGTCACGTCCCAGTTTCTCAGGACCATGACTCAGGTTTGCTGATTCCCAGGTCAGGATTAAGGTGAAATGACACCAGGGATCCTTTAACTCGCAAAACTCAGCTTTTATTCACTCACAACAAGAATTGGCATGCTCACCACAAAAACTGTCATGAAACTATGTCTGTAAACTGTGTAACATGTGCTAACCATGCATCACCAAACATATGCTACAGGCCTTGCTTATCTGAGAATCAGTTCAGGGCAGACAATAAGGAGAGCCCTCCCATTGAGTCACGAGGTTCAGAGGAGACCCCCTTGCTTTCTAGACAACTTCTCAGAGAGGAGCCCAGGGGTGGCTGGATCCGCTCCTAGTCCCAGACTTGGTCAACAGTTTATGTCTAAAAGGATGAGGTGTAGGGATTATGAAAAAGGAAGGAGAGAACAAGACAGAGAGAGAAAAAGGAAAAGAGAAAGATCATACTGGTCCTGGGTCCAGCATTGGTTGAGTCAGCTGAGGAACCCAGTTCCCATAGGCTTGTACACCCAGGGCTTCAGTTTGTGTCCTTTTATCATCCTTGCCCTTCCTTCGGGCGGGCACCCGAACTCATTAGGCTAAATAGGTGTCATGAGCAGTTTGTGAGCCTTTGGGAAACAGGTTGGTGGGCTTGGGGGTCATCTGGCGAGTAACTTCCCCTTCCCTGCACAGTGAGCTGCCCTGTTCAGCGTATCAGAACAGCACATCAAAACAGGGAGCTGTGCGCCCTCCTGCACAACCTCTCCCACCTGTTGCTGATGTGCTCTGATCAGTTTCTCTTCACCTGGGGTTCCTTGCTAGGCAGAGTTCATAGTTAGGCAGAACTTGCGCCACCACAATGTTTGAGACATTAACTCCCTCACACTCAGGACCTGATTATTATGGTGAAATATACCTTGCAGGAGGCAGAGAATAATGTGATTTTCTTTACAAAGTATTTTTCAATGTTGTAATAGTTAAGAATCAGCTTGAACTTTATAACATTTTTTGTATAAACTTTATATGACTTTTCCCAGACCAAAGTCTATTATAGGTCTAGATTATAATTTTGATTGTTTCACTGCCTCCAGAAAACTTATAATAGCTTACTTTTGGGGGTAGCTTTAACTAGTTTTAGATTATGTCCTCACACTGGACTAATTGCAACATCACTGAGATGTCATCGATTCAGCTGGGAGAACCAATGGGGATGAAAATCTTAAACTCCATTTTTCTCTCCAATTACAGGGGAACACAGACATAGAATCACAGCAAATACAAAGATTGCACAATGCAGTCTTTTGCAAGGACCCCATCCTAAACCCTTAATCACACCATTAGTTCCATTATTGAGCAATTGCATAGGCATTAACAGGCCTTTCTCTCATCTAGATACCAAAACATCTTTCTCTTGGCACCAGCTGATACGATGCTTATGCTGTATGCCTGGCTATTTGAAAAGAAATTTTCAGCTGGGTAGTTGTTTTTGACAGTCCAAATATTCACAATCAAGTAATTTGTTAATGTATGGATATGATATAACAGTGATCTCAGCAAAAATGGGGTGAGTTATACACTCCCAAGGCCATACTACTCAATTTACTGGATATTAGTGAAGAATGAATGCCCCAAAACTAAAAATAGTCACCAAGACCAAACCTATGTGAAAAGGTGTTCCTTCAACTTCTCATCAGGGTTTGGAGTGAACAGAATCCCTGAAAAGAGAGAAGAAGAAGGGAAAACAAACAAACAAACCAAACAACAACAACAAAAACACACACACAAAAAAAAAAAACCAAACCAAAACAAAACAAAACAAAACAAAACAAAACAACAGATGTCAACAGACATTAGTTCTGTGTCTAAGTCTGAAAAAAATTTTGGATGGCTGTTCACAAGGACACAGGAAAGCAAATTAATAGGTATGTTTTCTAAGCAGACCACTCAAGGAACAAACAAACAGCAGATAGCAAACATGCTGAAGGAAGACTAAGAAAAGCTGTGTTCCCAAATCAGTGAGACTAAAAGACATTGGGGTAAAACATATGTAAAAGGATGCTGTGGCTTTTTAGGGTATTTCTTTAGCCAGCTGAAGTGCAATGTTACTGGGTCTTGGAAAGTTATAAAATTCTTATTTTTCCCTCTTTAAATACTGTGCGTCATTAAAAAGACAACAAGACAAGGTGGCAGAAAGCCTCACAGAAAGCATGTGAGGAGAAAACGCAGGACTGCATGGCACCCAGAAGTCCGGTCAAGGCACGCTGCCTATGGAACAGCAGGCATGCACCTTTCTGGGTTCAGTGTGCATGAGCTGGAGCTGAAAAGAGCACTGCAGCAAATGTAGTCTGTAAAAATGAAAACAGTTTGAAAGAGAAGGAATAACAATGCATTAAAATAGCAACTGATGTGTTGCAGGATGAAAAAGAAGATGGAACAGTTTGGATAATGTACTGCAAAAGAGAACATTAGTCTGATGGAAAGAATTAGTATTCAAGGAACATATGTATTCTTACCTCAAGGCCAGACATATTATTTCACATCCACAGTGCAAGCTAATTGCACCATTTATACTAGAAATGTTGCCCTCCTTCTTGCAAGAAAAAAGGAGTACTGGGCACCAATGACAGTGTTCATTACCTCTAATAAAATTACAAATGACAAAAAAGTGTTTGCTGTCTGTGAGTTTGTCAACACACAAAATGGCTGTCTAATTTTATTTTCTGCAGCACCAATAATGTTTCTTTATCGAGAAATAAAAATGCCCCCATCTTAAAAATAATACAGTAAAGAAAGTGCTTTTGGTTTAGTGTTAATGAGCAAAAAGTAAAAGTTGTAAGTAGGAAAAAGTGATTCAGAGCAAAATTGTGCATTAGGTGGGAGGTTCGCTAGTTATCAGTTTTTGGTTCCGATGATCATTTTACAAATCCTCAGCCTGCTTTTACCAGTAAAGCTGCAACAGCATCCTCTTCCTCATGCTGTTATACACAACAGTCCTGCTTCAAGCAGGACTTTGTACCACTACAATTGTAACACTACAGTTTTAACAACAGGGTCACATGCAATGCATCTCACCTTTCATGCCTTTGCTTTAAGTCCAGATGCTTTAAAAGCTTTTCAGTATCATTGCATTAATAAGATGTATCTAGAAAATATATTTGTTAAAAAATACAGAATACAATAGAAGCCTGTTCAAATATTAACTTAACAGAACGAAAGCTTGAAGGTTTTGATTTCTGAGCACTAATAAATACTTTCAGAGTTTGAAATACTGTCAAAATGTTAGTAGCATTTAAAGAAAAAAATGCCTTTTGAAGTAGTGAGATGTTTACATGTATTCCCCAGTGTGGTTTGTGCTGCATATCTGCACCCTAGTGGCTAGGTTTTGGCAGACAGTTTCAAAGAAATCACAGGAACTCTAAAAGCCAGATGAAACCTGCACAGATTTCTGTGCATAGATTCCAGCCTGCTGCCCTTCTTTCTCTTTAGAAATACGCTGAAGTTATAATTTCTGAAATTTAATTTGGCTAATATCCGTTCATAATTATGCACAACAGGCTGTACAATATTGATTTGACTGTTCACATTTATTAAGAAGAACCACTCTTATAATCCACAGCATGAAATTTATACCATTCTGATCATGTCCCACTATGAATACAATGTTTGGGGTTTACTGTAGGTGTTAGTTTAGTTCAACATGTGGAGACTCATTTCTCTGCTCCTAATGTCATGTTAGTCATGAATACATGTTTCTGTAACTGATACTTAACTCAGCAGTTAGAATAAGGTCAAGCAGAAATATGGAAGAAGGTAATGACAGACTGCATTATTTAAACACCACTTTGTTAGCAGGTAAGAAGAAAAAAACTACAGTTCTAACTTGGCTCTTTAAGGTATAATCATTACCAGTCCATAGCAAATTCTTATCCCTAGCAAATGGTTATTGTGAAATACCTTGATGGTCAAATTTGTTTCAGTGTTCTCTGAAATGACTCTATTGTATTGCGAGAACACTGAAACAACTTTCAGAACAACAATAATTTTAAATATCTGTCCTCTTTATACCCTAATTATGCAAAAAAATGTTTGTCAAAAGGAAATTTTGACTTAATTTTAAAGACTCTGAATGGCAAGCTGCCAATGTAAGAGACTGGTCTAAGAGAAGAAAAAAATAACAGAAACTCTTTCTAAATATTATACAATGTGTATGTGTACTCATTCAGCTACAAACCCAACTATCCAGTTTATCCTGAAAAGCAGACTCTCATATATGATGTCCTAACTAGATGACTCAATGCAGGGAAATACCTGCTTTCAGAGCAATCAGCAAAAGAACTGTTAGAACTCACTGAGCCTCTGAAAAAAACCCCCAACCAAACATGCTTTAATCAATATCAATAAAGGTAACTAAAACAAGATACTTCATGTTTACTGTTTTATTTTACCATCACAGCAATACTAACAACCAAATTATCTTAGGCTATGTTTGTGAGATGGTACATGTCTAAAGATATCTTCCAAGAATCGAGCAGATGGACACAAGTTCAGGTGCTGAACACTAATGGTTCCCTACTGATTTTAGTGGGAGACGTGTACTCTACAGCCCTGTAAATAGGTCACCTTTTCAATACTTAGGCAAGAATTAGATTCCTAGCTGTAGCTATTTAATGTAACTGCAAGAGCAGACTACCAAATAGAGCATAAATCCCTTTAACTGTGAGATCTTGTTTCTGAGACATGAGAAATAATTCAAACACAAAATACAGTATTTCAGGGTTAATGCCTAGATTTCATCAGAAAAAAATCACGGTTGTAGGTACTACAGAAGGTCACAGTTCTTGGCTGCAAACCAGCTAATCTATTTATCCCAAAAAGCAAACTCTTGGGTATGATGTTCCAACTCAGCTGAATGCAGAAGAAGCCTGCGTGAATGAGTCTATCCACCTCAATCACTTCTCTGATTCTGAGGCTGTAAGAGTTCAGATTCTGCAGAACATAACCTCCTGAACGACAGCTGAATGCAGATAACAAGTCAGCATTGCTGTGCAACCACCCAGCAAGTGGGTGGCTTCCCCAGGCACCTTTGGAGTGTGACTGTTTTTTAAAGAAGTTTGAGGCAGAGCTTACAGGTGTCATGGTTTAACCCCAGCCGGCAACTAAGCCCCACGCAGCCGCTCACTCACCTCCTTGACAGTGGGATGGGGGAGAGAATCTGGAGGGTAAGAGTGAGAAAACTCATGGGTTGAGATAAGGACAGTTTAATAGGTAAAGCAAAAGCAGCGCACACAAGCAAAGCAAACCAAGGAATTCATTCACTGCTTCCCATGGGCAAGCAGCCATTCTGCCATCTCCAGGAAAGCAGGGCTCCACCACGAGTAACTGTTACTTGGGAAGACAAACGCCATCACTCCGAACGTCCCCCCTTCCTTCTTCTTCCCTCAGCTCTATATACTGAGCATGACATCATATGATATGGAATATCCCTTTGGTCAGCTGAAGTCAGCTGTCCCAGCTGTGTCCCCTCCCAACTCCTTGTGCACCTCCACCCTACTCACTGGTGGGGTGGGGTGAGAAGGAGAAAAGGCCTTGGCTCTGTGTAAGCACTGCTCAGCAATAATGAAAACATCCCTGCGTTATCAACACTGTTTCCAGCACAAATCCCAAACATAGACCCATAGTAGCTACTATGAAGAAAATTAACTCTGTCCCAGCCAAAACCAGCACAGAGGTCATAAATATATAGGTGAAATAGTGATTCTGTTGAATAAGAGAGGAAGCTAAATAAAAGCAAATTTATTTATACAAAATGGAAAATCTTCAAGACCAGCTAACCAAAAAATAATTTCAGAGTATAATGCCAGCCTAATTATAAAAATATACAGTGAAACTGAAGATTGCATGTTGGGTGTTGAAATACCCTTAGCAAGAAGTAAGATGTAGAGTTCTCCCACTCTGGGTTGTCACTCCTATGACAAACTAAAGAAAGGACAGATGCAGTGTTTTTTCCAAAGATAGTTATTTATTTTTCTTTTGTTGCAAAGTAGAAATTTTAGCTTATATATATATTTTTTTTTCCCAAAATGAACACAATGAAGAAGTTTACACATTTTTTCACAATTTGGAAAGAAAGCAGTATTTTATTCTAGTTAATTTCGTCCCCACCCCTATGTTCAGTTTGTCAGCTAGTAAAACAAACATAAAATGTTATTAAAGCACTTATTCAGCAGGCATTTCATTAAAGTTCCAGGAATTTTCTTCCTATTAGAAAACTTCTTGCTACATCCACAGCTGCAGTCAGAATAAGGGGGCTGTTATAATTGCTGTGGGGAAATATTGTGGACAATATTTTTTTGGAATTATTTTGATTTATTGTTTGTTAATTTGATTTGGTTTGACGTCTTTTTTGCATCAGACTCTTGAACAACACTGAAGAGTACTAAAGTAGAGGGAAGGTAGTTATGTTGCTTTTAATGTTGACCTCTACTATTCCTAATTAAACAGCTAAGGTCAAGAGAGCTGCTTTATAAAATAAAGCTCCCAGATACCTGGAGTCTCACATGTACACAGACATATATATGTTTAAAGTGTGGGTTTTTTCCCCACATCCCATTACACAATCACCTACAAAACAGCCAATAAGGGAAAGGAACATTCATTTCATGTCCACTTCTACAGGTAGAAACATGTCCTGAAGTATATAAAAATAAGAAGGTATTGACATTGCATAGGGGATCAACAGTTCTGATTACAGTGCTGTTTTCTACTGTGTTTGTGATCTTAGACACTTCCTAGCCTACTTTCTAGGGGTCAAGTTGCAGCCATCTCCCATCTCTACCTACAGTGTTGGCAATCAAATGTATTGGGATCTTTGTTCCTTTAGAACCTCACCTTACCCTCAGTAAAACAAGAGCTAAACATTCAGTGCAGACCTGGAAGTAACATCTCCTAGCAATGCCTCCATTTTTTTCTTCTGTTAATTCCTTTGAAGGTCCATTCTCAACTGTTTGAACTGCTTGATTTTGGTTGCTGTTTCTGCCAATTCAGTTTATCTCCTTGAATATAAGTAAACAAAAGTCTTCTTTACTCACTTGTTGCACAGATATTCATAAGAAATAATAAAACCAATATTCCAGTTCATCATAAGCATTTATAGAGGACAAAGTAGCAGAATAGTAAAAGATGTATGCAACTGAAGTGGGTGAAGGTAAATTAAATAAGCAACTAAGCATTATTCACTATCCTAGTGAATTTTACCTGATATCAACTCATTCTTAGAAAAAAACCTGGAGCTGTTCTAGGATCACAAGTTCTACAGTCTCCACATTTCATTTCAGGTGTCATCAGTCTTTCAGGAGTGGTGGATTAGCCTGTCTTTATTCTTGCCTAGACTAGAAGCTATCTATGGAGAGAAAACCAAACATGAACTGAGACTCACTCAACAAAAGGCAAGATGGTGTGCATGGTGCAATGACGTGTGTCTTGTTTCAGTGCAGAATAATGGTTCCCAGTTCCTGATGACTTCACAACATACAAGGAAGCAGAAATCTCTGTTGCTTTTAGCTTTCTTAACACATCCTAGCGCTCAGATTTCAGCTCTACCCTGTACCTACTGACTGCTGGTCAAAGTTTGCAGACAGAATCTGTTCAAGACTTGCAGCATAAGTATCATGACACCACTAGCTTTTTTGATATCAGCTAGGAACGATATCTAAGTAATATATCATCAAAAAGACTACAAGCTACTCAATTATACTACCTTTTTTTCTGCAGTATGACAGCATTCATTCAAATCTAATAATTGGGGATTCCTTAATGTCACTGATGATGTTTACCCTATTGAAAATGTCCATGAGAGAGAGATATTAATAGCTATGTCTAAAGTAGATGATCAAATGAAAAGCCCAACTGAATGAACTACAGAGATTTCTTGCTGAGAAATATGGCCTGATATTTATTTCGTATGAAGATATTAAAAAAAAAGAAAAAACCCAAAGTCAAGGAGGCAACCTTAAAAGATTCAAGAAACATCTGAATTCTGTGCAGCAGAACAAAACCATAGAAAATCCAAAAGATTTTCTGTGTCACAGCGTTCCAAATTGTGTGGAGGGAACTCTCGAGGGTCTAATCTATTTCATTCTGCTGTCAGACTCTTCAGTAGCCTTTGCCTGGACTGTTTTGCTCTTTTATATCAAGTTTCCTTCTTTATCCTTCTCTTTCTAAACCTTCCCTGAATTTTTTCTTCTAGGGTGGACAAACCATTTCTTATGAGCAAAGGTGCTTCACAAACTCTCAGGCCATTTTCAGCTACCTTAGACAACAATTTCATGACTTCCAAATTTATACCTATATATAGTGAACATGCAGATCAAGGTTAAAGCTAAAAAAATACCGGAAACATATCAGAGTGAATATGACAACACATTTCACTGCCATAAATGAAATGTATTAATGTGTTTTTTTAAATTAATAAGACTAATGTACAAGTGCCATCAGTGCTTTGTGGGTGTTAGCAAAGCCACCCAAGCTCCTGTCAATCCCTTCAAATTCTAACTTTCATCACCTCTTTGTTCTCTTTTACTTCCACTCCTGAACCAGTGATGATTATATGAATTGAATTATTTTCCCATGGAGCACTTGTTTGTGAGCAGCTGGCCTGCTCAGGAAGCAAAGTGCTTTCCGTTACCTTGCCTACCAGAAGACTTTCCATTTATCAGTAGCCATAGCTTAGATCAACCACAGTTTCACACAGCTCTGAATTCATTGTCTGCAGTAAATGAGAAGTGTGACAACGATATCTTCAGCTTGTTACATATCCAGCACTGAGTAACTTACCCTTGATGCTTTCAACAGCTACCTGGATAACTTTTTTTTTTTTTCTTAAAAAAGACAGAAGTTAAGTGTAGTTGGACAGTTGCAATGATGTTTGTATTCAGAAGATGCAGCAGAAATGTTTGATTTTTGTAAGTTTTGTTCCAGAAAGAGTAAAGAGGATTTCTGCGTGCAGCAAGTGGAATCACAGCAGAGTTTAAGGTCCTGGTCCAGGCCTAGAAATTTAACTACATGAATGCAACACAGGTTAGAGTTCTGACATAGACTTGTCATGAAAAACAAATGTAATCAGAATCAGCTAACTATTCTACAGAACTTAATTCTACTCTACTACGGTTATCTACTACACTAAACTTACTACCTGCTATGGCCCCTCCTTCATTTGTCACATGATTCTTTCATAAAATGCATTTGATGCTTCAGGGGGTAGGGGTAGCCAACTCCATCTTTATATTTTTTGCCCTAAAGATTTTTAAAATGATACTCAGGTTTCTCATTGAGGGCATGTTAGGAATTCTCAGCTTGGGAGGGGATTATAGTTGTCTTAAGCATCTTTAGGCCAACCCAGTAAAATGATTTAAGTATATTTAGCTTTGTTTCACACTACTGGGATGAAGCAAAAGAAGGCCAACACATGATCATACTTTTAAGAAGTTGTTGACATTGCATCTCATCTTTTAAAATTTCTTCAAAATAAATTAAGTAGTTTAGATTTTAATAGTTTCTGGTCTACGACTTTCTATTAGAAATTGGAAGAAGCTGTTGTTTATTCATATCACTTATACCAACCTACGATAGACAGCCTGTAAAGTACATTTTCCTATTAAAAATGTAATGCTGCCTTCAGTAGCAGTCCTTATCCCTATCAAATTGCTGAGCCCTATAATACACCCAAAATTAAAATAAATTTGCGTAGGATACATGAAAGCATTTTGAAAAGAAAGAATAAAACCTAAACAATTAAGTTTCAATCAATTTTGTTAAATGTTGAAGGACTAGTGATTGCATCTGTGAAACATGTTAAAAGTTCTTTAAAAATTACAACTTCTGACAGGACAGTAAGCTCATCCAGCTAATAAGCAAATAAGGCAAAATACCTCCCTACATACCATTGTCCACGCATTACAATATAGTTATTAGGTAACAAGTCTACACATTAAAGAGATCTGTATCATCCACATAGTTCCAATAAATATAGCTACAAATAAAATACACTTTGCCTTCTCATGATCATCTAGTGATATTTCTAAAATATTCAAGTATACTTAGTGAAAAATGTAGTTATGCTGAGAGTAAGACTTGTTAATACATAGAAGCGTTGACAACAGTTAAATCACATGACTTCAGAAAAAAAATTTCTCTTTCTATCATAAAGAAAACTACCGAAATTGCTTCCCTGTTTGGCAGCTCAGTGAATCTGAGTTACCACTGCTCAGATACTGTGTTGAATGTTTCTTCTGCAAAAAATTACCACATAAGTCTCAAACAAAACTGACTGCACTAGGGCCAAACTGGCTGCTGTTGTGGAGACTGTCTAAGGTAGGAAAGCCAAGTACATCTGTTCTTGTCACAGCAATTTCATTTGTTCATGTTTCAGACTTAACTGAAAGGTTTCTGAATGCTCAGAAAATTTCACATGTTGTTCCCCTGGTTTTGAGGGTATGGGGGCAAAATCCCAAAGAGCAACCCTGCAAAGTCTAGTTGTAGGAGTTCCGTCAAGTGAAGTAGAATGCCAGGATACTTTAAGCAAACAAGAGAACACATTCTCCCAGAAAAAGCAGTGCTCAAAGTGAGAATTGTATAATGTATTGTCAAAAAATACGAGTTCATATAAACAAATTAAAACAAAAACAAACAAAAAACCAAAAACAAAACAAAAAAAACCACTCTAAAAGAACAGACAGAAAAGTATGTGGCCATAATACTGTCTACTGATATTTTTCACAAGTTTACAACACAAACCCTCCATATATTGGGTTCATCCAATGCTGAAAGTAACTGAAAGCACTAGTTAAATTTAATTTTAAAAAAATAGTAATCCCAAACCCCATACCTCATGTTATTGTCTTGGTTACTAGTGACTTAGCTTTCCTCCTTATGTT
>JAVJGG010000031.1:24819895-24836855 GCA_035590195.1 Aviceda cuculoides
ACTGAACTCAAAACACAGCACAGTACCAGCTACTAGGAAGACAATTAACTCTATCCCAGCTGAAACCAGGACAAAGATGTTCTATACCTAAAGACACAATGCTTCATATAACAGGACCCTGGGTCACTCTTGCAGAATCTACTCCCCCAGCACATTTGTCCCGGAAATCCTCTACATTAACAAAAAGTCTTACTTGTACAGAAGATGCACAGGCTGGTTTGAGATCTAAAACTTCAAGAGTCTTAAAGTAAGCAACAACAACAATAAAATTGCTATCTTCTGGCAAGGTTAGTGGAGGAACCTGAAACTACAGGATCCTAGGGAAGTTTATGGGATTTATGAAGATAGAAGGAAAGAATGAAATATTTCTTAGCAAAAGTAACAAACAAAATTATCTACCAGACAGTACACACACCCCTTTGGTCATGACATGACTTGCTTGCTTACTTACTTGCTTTGGACACTGAAGTAACTGGGATACTTTGTGAACAATTTTTCTTACCTTGGTGTTGCACATTCATTAAGAATTTGATCTCTGCTCTTGAAAGTCATCCCTTCATCTTCCTTTTCTTGTACATAGCTAAACTTCCTCACAATAACAAAAGTTGCTCTCTGTCATGACTACTGTTCATTGCATAGCTTTTATATGATGTTTGTTCATATTAGTGGCTTTCTGAATACACTTGACATTTTCTCTTTCCAATGAGGCAATGGGAAAACAGAGGGCAAAAGTCCACCATGGTTGCCCTTCCTCTTTTTACCACATAGGCTAGCTGCCTATTATCCCACCAATTACATAGCAGAGGAGTTTCATCATCCAAAAGCCGTAAGGAATGCAGAACTTATTCCTGCAACTTGGTACCATTTGTGAGAAGCCAGCTAGGAAGATAAAGAGGAAAGCAAAGACCAGATGTTCTCCAGTTCCTTCTTAAAAGACCTCTGACTGAGTGTTTTGGGTTGTGTGGTGGGGGAGGGACCGCAGGGGTGGCTCCTGTGAGAAGATGCTAGAAGCTTCCCTGGCTCCAAGTTGGACCTGCCTCTGGCCAAGGCCAAGCCCATCGGTGACAGTGGTAACACCTCTGGGAGAACAGATTCAGAAGGGGGAAACCTGCAGTGGGGGAGGAGATTGGAATGTGAGAGGAACCCCTCTGCAGATACTGAGGTCAGTGAGGAAGGAGGGGGAGGAGGTCCGCCGGAGGAGGGGATGCCCCTGCAGCCCATGGTGGGGCAGCAGGCTGTCCCTCTCCAGCCCATGGAGGGGAGCGGGGGACCAGATGTCCCTGAAGAAGGCCGTGACTCCATGGGAAGGCTTGCACTGGAGCAGGCTGTGACTGACGATCTGTGGCCTGTGGAAAGGCCCCACACTGGAGAAGTTTGTGGAGAACTGTGTCCCATGGCGGGGACCCCATGCTGGAGCAGGAGAAGAGCATGAGGAGTCCTCCCCCTTAGGAGGAAGGAGTGGTAATGTATGGCGAACTGACCCAATACCCTGTCCCCCTGTGCCAGTGGGGGAAGGAGACAGAGAGAACCAGGAGTGAAGCTAGCTGGGGAGGGGGAAGGGGTGGAGGAAGGTGTTCTAAGGTTTGGTTTTACTTCTCATTATCTTTGTTTTTATTTGATTGGTAGTAAATTAAATTGATCGTGTTTCTTCCCCAAGTTGAGCCTGTCTTTTGCCCGTGACCAAAAGTGGAAAGCTATCCCTCCCTGTCCTTGTCTCAACCCATGAGCATTTCTTTATATTTTCTCCTCCTCATCCCACTGGGGCCAGAGGGGGAGGAGTGAGCGAGTGGCTTTGTGGTGCTTTGTTACCAGCTGGACTTAAATAACAACACTGAGACCAAAGCGTCCATTGTGTTCACAGTGAGTGTGAATTGTCTGACTCTAATAAATCCTAAATACTCTGTTCCAGGTATCATCAGTAACAGGAAGTCTGGGAAGTTACTCTTCACAACTTCAGTAACAGAAAATTAATAAACTAACAAAAACTTAAGTTTTGTGATATAGAAAAAGGAAGACCAAAACCAGAACACAAGAGCCTGAAAAGGCAAAGAAACAAATCAAACCATAGTTTAATCCCTTTCCTTCACATCATGACTTTGAATTGAATTAAAAGGTTTCCACCTAAGCATACTCAGTATGATAATTTCTCTATTGTACCCAAATATAGATGAATGAACAAACTAGAATAGCTTGAATTTTTTGTAAAACCAGTATACCATAACTTCCTTTTAAATGGGAAAAAGGAAGAATTGGAGGAGGATATAATCAATAAAGTGATTCTCATAAGAATTTACTATAAAGATTTTTCTGAAATACAAAATGAAGTGATCACCAAGAGACAGAACCTCATCAAATATATATTTTGCTTAGAAAAGGGAATTGATGTCTTCCTAAGGGGAATAAAATATGAAAAACTCTAATACAAAACAGAAAACTATTTATCTGAATCAGGTGCTTCTCATAATACCTTAAAACAAATTCAGAGGTGGCAAACATAACTATATGATTATCTATTTCTGATACTTTCAGTCTCATTTCTGTTTAAAGACAAAATACAAAATGAAAATTATAAGCCCAGCACTCCAATTGTATTATTAGAGCATTGCAAGATATTTAAAATTTAAAAAGATATCTTCAATCTCTTCTAGAAATAATACTTTCAATCTTTTCAAAGAAATGCTGAAACCCAGACAAAAGAAATTAAAAAGGACCAGAGGAAAGATAAAAAAATTCATCTGATGAGAACATGGAAGACAGCAAACACAGCCTAGACCAGTCAGTGGGTTCAGTGAGGTGAAAGACAATCTCATTATAAATCCCTAGTTCACTATAAGGATTTATGTCAGATTTGGGCAGTTTGCTTAAATAAAAGTCATGCCTCAATTCTCCATTCCTTAAATGAGAAAATAAATGCCTTCATTTCAGGGATTAAAAAAAGCTAGGATAATATAATTAATACTGTGAAAGTACTTGGAAGCTACAAAGTAACACAAAGTATTGCTGTCTTTAAGCATGCTATAGCAAGCAGCCCATCAGAATGTAATAGAAATAACTAATTGTGAGAATAGGTGAATGAGGAATAAAGACAAAAATGGGGACAAACAGCTATGGGGAGAAATATGACTAAATCAGCTAAATTAAAAAAAAAATGGTAGTATAAATCAGTAAGCAAAGTGAGCAACTAAAAGGCACATGGATTTTTCAGAGTAAGCATGTATCTTCCATAAATAACAGAAATGAAAGGTAGAACCAGACTCACGTGTACATTGGCTTCTTTGTGCCACCCAGTGGTTTAGACTAATACACCTTTCAGTTCCAGCTGCGTAAACAGCTGTTGGTAAATGATAAACAATTTGGGGTCTATTTGGAATAAATAAATACATAAAACCTGAGAGACATAGTAACAGGTAGCCTTGAGGCCCGAGGAAAGTTTAAGGCACATTGTATACATGTCCTATGCTGTGTTATTTCAGAAACAAAGGTCAGGGCCACATATCATCTCCTATTTGACTTCTAAGACCCCCCCTATTCCATTTTTACACAATTTGGAGGAACTTAATATGGCAAGATAGAAAAATATATTACAGATGCCTTACATACAGCACTTTCCATCGGCAAGTTGAGACTGCCTCTGAGAAGTACAGACCTAGTGAATATGATGAAAACTAACAGTTATGTTCCAAAAAAAATCATAGTCTGTTAGTGTAAATTATACTGCAAAGATTAATACAGCTATGGTTTAACAGTGAGTGTCAGATTTCCACATAATGCTTTGGCCTACTTTCTAAAGAACTTTATCTGGCCATAGACAGACTGTGAGATTTGAGCTGTCTTGAAAGTCTGACTCAATATGGTTGCTTTTAAAGAGAAAAACATAAACAGAATTAGCTTATTTACAGTCTGAAACAAACTGCAATCAAATGCAAAGTAAGATCTATTCATTACAACTAAGCTGCATTTACTTTCATTATATCCGAATTTACCTAATTGCTTGTATAATTCCATTGTTCAAAGATAAGTAGATTTAAAAGGTTGAAATACAAGTATTAAGAAAGGCAAAGACTTTTTGTTATAAATAAGAAAAATCCAACAGCGGGTTACATCAGACTCATTTTTTTCGTATCACATTTGAAAATTACTTTCAGCTGTTGTTTGAAAAAAATATAAGCTGATGGGGTAGTTTGCTAATTATTGTTAGAAAATGGAATAGAAGAAGGTTCTTTTGCTTTTTAATTATCATTGTTATAGTCAAAAATGTATTTCCTTGGGCAATATTGTATCTGTATCAGGGCAAATGAAAAGCACAGAATACCTCGTGCTGTATTTGCTGTCTGAAGTACCACTACCTTAATAAACTCCAGTCACAGAAATTGTTGAAGCAGATGCTTCTTTATTTGTATTTTGTGGAAGAGTCAATCAACTGATAAAGATACTAGGCCTGAAAAAAGAAAAGGTACAACATACACTAACAATTTACATTCCAGAGAGTTTTGTATTTTGAAATGAGAAGGGAAATAAGACTTTCTTGTACTGGTTTGTTGGAGGTTTTTTTGGAGGTGGGGTGAGGCACGGGTCTGGGGTTTTTTTGTCAGATCAGTAGGTTGAGACTAGGGAACCGTGACAGCAATATCACTGAAAGGCTAAAAAGCAGAGCAGTAGACCAACAAAGGAAGGAATCATGGATATATCTTCCAACAGCTTTTAACATATCTCATGTGGTTATTTTATGCAGAAGTAGGAGCAATTGCAGTGGCAGTAGAAGAGAGGAGTCAGCTCACAGAGTGGCAGTATAAGTAGAAACATAAACAAAGAATTAGGTGTTACTAATATTCTGTTGGTTTTAATGAACTAATTTGAATTTTTGACACACATTCTGTAAGGATAATAGGCCCTATTTTTCATAAACAGTAAGTCTGACCCCACCACTGGAGTTTTTCTAACTCTGAATGCAACCTGATTCATTACATGTAAGTAGGTTTATGTAAGCACATTGCTGTGATACATATTGAAAGTGGGGATAGGTTCTACCAGAGGCATCAAGCTTGTTGTGACTGCTTTCAGTTAAACTTTTCTATTCTTTCCAGTTTATTTATCATAGTCTACTGAGTCCTATTTACCTCTTGTCAAAAGCTGCAATATATAAAATTGAATTCAGAATAATTCGCTACTAATTATATAGTTTATAACTAGCTTCTAGTCAGGTTAAGCCCTACAGTCTTCTTTCACTCTTAAAGTCAGGATAAAATAAACCATGTCATGAAATACATGCAATTGCCTTTGCAAACTTAGTTCCTTATTAATGAGAACTGAAGCCTCAGGCAAAGCATGCACTTGTTTGTACTCTTAATCCAAACTACACTTCAAACGCCTCGAACAATAAGTGGGACAAATGTATCAAGAGCCAGGAAAACCTCTCTGTCACACAAACTGATCTGAAACCTTGTACTGAGATCTACTATGTCTTAAGGTATCTCTGCAGAATGGCATAATTAATAGAAATTAATAAATCACAATGAATTCTTCCTAAAAGCTTATGGACTTGTATTAGCAGAAATTCTATAAATAGGTTCTCCCTCACACACTGTCTCTTTCACAAGTTGATTAACTTTTTTCCTCTTGTCTACACAAAAGCCTCACTTGAATTTCTAAGTTATTTTTTCCTTTCTGTTTCTTGCAGTACCAGAAATATCCATTTCCTCCATTACTAAAGGTTAAAATATTCTTTCTAAAACTTGTTAAGACATTAAATTGGCTTTTCACATTGCAAAAGGCCAGACTTCCTGGAATTGAAGCTTTTTGGTTTGTCTTTTACTTTCCAGGAAGGGCGAGTCATTATACTGTGTAGACATCAAGTGCATTCACAGATTCCTTGCTCTCGCATATTAGCGATGTTCTCTCCTAAATGAAGGTACAAAATGTCAATGCTGGAAATTTCTACAAAGGAGACTCTTATAGCCCAGAGAGAGTGGTTATATTCACCACTGCTGGGGGCAGGCATCAGGCTCTGTCTGGTCCCAGGGGGTGGCTGGGCTGCCCTTGGCCTGAGCAGGGCTGAGCTGGGTTTACCAGTGCCCATTGCCCAGCCTGTCTGAGCTCCAGCTCTGTGAGTGCCGCCAGGGAAGGGGCTGACAGCCCCAGGCAGTGCCTCCTGGACAAATGGACCCTGGGGATATTGGAGGGCTGCAGGACAACAAACACTCACTGTGTCTGGGTTCTTGGTACCTGTCACTGTCACCATCCCAGCCCCACATGGGGCTGCGCCCTATGGGGACAGGGCCTGGTTTGGCCTGCACCAGGTCACTCTGGGGAGCAGCCCCACTCCCACTGCTCCTTGATGGTCTCCTCCCTGCCCAGGCATTTCTCTACTTTCTCTCTTTCACACTCTTAGTGAGCTGAGAAAACAATGTATTGTTCAAAGGCTGCTACACATTTAGAGATTAGAAGTATTTTACAAGTCTCAGCTATGGACCCAGGCTCTTAGTTCAATCTGTAGGGCAGCACTTCCCAAGTTGGAGGTCATGGCAGTAGCAAGTAGAGTCACCAGCCTGGCAGAAATTCAGTGGTTTATGTCAGCATTTTAGATTGCAGAGCTGATGAAAGTAGCAGGCATAATAGGAAAGGATGGAAATGTTTTCTGTGGGGCGTGATGGTTTTCACCCTGGAGAGCCTCTGTTCAAACATGAGTCGCAAGAAGAATAGCTATTATTTTCACAAATACACAGAACGGAGTATTTCAGCCTCTAACTTACCTCCTCTCCACTGTTTGGCTACCACTCCTGCCCTTAAGGGAAACCAAACTCCCCCCTGCAAGTGAAACTTTAGTCCGTTTGGAATAAGGGTCATGTTCTGGTCCCTATTAAATGAACCTATTAAATGAACCACTTGCTTTTATAGTACCAGTATTTTTGGTTACTCCTGGTTCAGCTTGCTAACTTCCTGAGTTTTATGTCATGACCAGTAGCTCATCTCGCTATTTCCTCTGTAGGTGTGTCTGTCTGCGTCCCTTCATATGCAGTGCACTACCATGCACTGCACTACCATGCTCTGCCAGTGGGGAGAAATATTACTTAGGAAGGTATTTGTTGTGTTGAACTTTTTAGCTATAAGTCTGCCACAATGTCACTGTGGAGTTTGAGTCTTTGGTTTAGGAGGTCTCAGGAGCTTGCTATACCTTTCACAGAGACTACCTTCGAGAGCGCTGCTGGTTGAAATCATCGTGCTGTAAGTGCTAGCGGGCAACCTAAGAAACTGGTACAAGTCATCTTTTTTTTAATCCATCTAGAGTCATCACCATTCACAAGCTAACACAGACCTACATCAGTTGCAGATTGATAGACTTACAAAGCCATCAAGATGTGACACAGGTACTCCTGGAGATCTAGAGGAAGGACGTAACACTGAACCTAGAAGAAACTTTATCACCTAATCAAATGAACAGTTATGAATGCCTAAAGCAGATGTCTTCAGAGAAAGGCAGCATCATCCAGCACAGTCATCTAGTATTTTAAGTTACCTCAGATTTAAGAGAACACCAGAACAGGGACCCAAGCCTTGATTTCCCCTGCAAAAGGTAGTGACCTAACCAAGCTACATGTTATTCTAGGTCTTCCCTTTTCCCGGAAAAGTTAAGAAAGTTTTGGGTTTGGCCATTTGTGGGAAAGGATGGTGTTTGAAAACATGCAATGAAATTTTCCATTTAGGATAAATAATTCTTCTGTCTAAATCTGCTGGATACAATCTGAACAAACTGTTGAGATTCATAAAGGACGTGACAGAAGAATGCTTAATGGGAAGATGTTAAACTTCTGTGAAGCTAAACAGTCAGCAGCAGGACCCTCCTACTATTAAAAAAAAAAAAAAAAGACATTGTTCATGTCAAACTTTATCCCAATAATTCATCAGTTCATTTGACAATCAAGTTGTCAAATACACCCGAGTAGAAAATGCAACACAAATTATATACTTCAGCGCCTTAGCCACAACACTCAATACTCCATTACGACTCATGAGAAATTTGCTGAGATTTCATCAGAGGTGGAATTTCACCCAAGTTTGCCCAAACATTATCTTTTTCTAGATCAGCATTTACCACTTGTTCAGTGTACGCTTCTCCTTCTCCAAAGAGACTAGATGTTTATTTGACATTAAGCACGTGCCTTTTCTTCTTAAATGGTAACGAATAATTGCCCAGAAGACGGAGATTGTTCAAGAAATGGAATTTAGTACCGAAAACATAATGAGAGTCTGCACTGTCCCAGGATGTTTGCAGAAGATGTTCATATAGCTAATTCTCTAAGCAAACCTCTCTGTTTATAAATTTAAAACATTTCCTTTTCTTCAGAATGTGCATACATCAATTTCTTTGGAGAGCATGCTATTACTACAACTTGTATTCCATACGAGTTTTTAATTGAAAATGTAATAGAAGTTTTAATATTCTGAATGCATAAAAATCTCAACATTAAAATGCGATCAGTGACACTTACAAGCCTCTGGCCAAAGTGCTGTAGTAACATCCCTTCCTATCTTCCTTTCCCTTAATTTCTTTTCTTTCTCTTACAGTGTAATGTAAAGATAAGCTAATATTAATTTACAATGGAACATTTCTGTATTAAAGATTATTTGCATTAATTTGCTTGTCTTGATTTGTGTTCATGTCTTCTTGCACTTTACATCAATGGCCCTTTTGGATTGTAGCTGCATTAAAGAAATGCATACAATACAAAAGTGATAGGTTTCTGGCATATTAAAGACAAAATTATTCCTCTTGCTGTATCTATAGATCAAAGGCAAGTAGGAAAAGGAGAGCTACGTGTAATTAGATTGGAGTTGGACAGAGGGCAGTCAGAAGCTACTGCAAAATTTTGCTACAGGAGGTGAAACATACCTTAAACTATCATTAAGTAATTATTTTCAAGCCAAACGTACTGTATACTTAACAGTATGCACACAGAAACAGGTCTATGCTTAATTATGTCTGTCATCTTTCTTTAGGTTGACTAGTTTTTAATGGTATCCTTAACACTTCTAGTAATTCTACTGCGTCTTCCTTTTTCAGGCTTCGTATGTTATAGCATTTCTCCTTGTGAAAGTTTAAAAGTTCAGCAACAATTGCCTGCTTAATTACTTTAATTACTACCTTATGTCTCTTAGTTTTATGAAATATTGACTTTCAATCAGAGGTTCAATTATAATATAATTCTATTACACTTTATGAAGTGGAAAAAGGTTAAAATAGGATCCTTTTCTAGGAATTTACAAACTCATTTACATTCACAGGTTTGCACTTTCCTGTTTTTCATCTTAAGCTGAAGGTATTTTGCTATTCACTGCTGAATGTCAATGTTAGAGACAAAGTAATTGAACCTCTCAATGAGGACAAAACACAGCAGCAGAGAAAAAAATTGTCTTAGCAGAAGGAAAGGTGAGCATCAGTAGGACATTAGGCACCTGAATGCCTTTGGGAGCTAGTTGGTATCATTGCGAGACAAGCTCCTGAAGGTTCAGCTGTAGCATTTCAAGTTGCTCCTGCATGAGATTGTCTTCTCTGTTCCTGGTCAGAGACTATTGTCCATTGCCCAGCTGTGCCAGCTTAGTCTCATGATTATGCTTAAAAGCTCTTGGCACTTTTTTGCCTCTTGTGGGACCTCTGGGGAGAAAACATTGCAAGACTGAGGAGGTCAGAAATGTAGTAAACAAAGAGATGGGCAGGCATATCTGCCATGAAACCTTCAGTCCTCAAGTCACTCCTGCTGCCCTGTGCCTGCCACAGAATTTCTGCCTGGCACTTTCTCATGATACTTTGATTGAATCATGACTTGGGTTTCATGGTTTGCCTCTCTGAATGAGTCCCTTGCAGTTTAGTGAGGGAAAAACCTGCAGAGATTGTAAATCGTTAACACCGTGTTGAGTAAAAGGCACACTTTCACTAATTTTACACTTTCGTTATGTCCATCACATACCATGGAGTGGGATATCAATATTTGCAAGATTAACCTAAATTCATTTGTACTACCAGACAAGATTTCAATGCAGCTTAGGGTATGTTTCAGTCTGCTAAAATGCAAAATCAAATAACTAATTAATAGATTTAGAATAAAATGAAGAAAGAAGAATGATACGCTTTTCCTTTTTGAACTTATTTCCAGCATATCTTCTGTATTTTATTGAGCTAAGGACTGACAAGGACAGTTCCATATTTTTAGAGCTGCATGCCATTTTTTCAGAGTAGTATAATTCCCAAATGGGAATCTCTAATTTGGAGAAACTTCCTTATGAACTCCTTCATACAGTGAGAATGCCACTGTGCATAAAGCACCCTGGGGACTTCCTGTAACTTAAAGAATTCTTTTTTTAAATTAGAATATTAACTTATGTTCCTTTTATGAAAGTAAAGCTGTCTGACACAGCATAGATTTTGCAGAGCAGAGAGGTTTCTGAAATGCCATCTTGATCTTCAGAGGCCAAACATTGTTAGCACCCAACTAATTAGACAGCCACTCAGACATGAAAATGAATCTTTTTTTGATAAATGTGTTGGTGAAGAACTGTATCATATCTGACTTCATCCAAGTTCAAGGCTTATTTCTTTACTATTTAACTTTAGAACCAATTATAAAAAAAATTTCAAAGATAAGTGGAAAGATGGCTTTCTGTTTTCTGGTGATTGACTAAATACAGCAGGTAACGAGATAAGCCTGTATAGAACCTGAACCAGCACTGTGGCCTGTGGTGTTGGAACACCTCTCTCACAGTAGGGAAGTCTCAGTTTAAACACTGGAATAATATTTTTGAGGAATCCCTATTACTGAGCTAAATCAAAGCACAGACAAGCCCTAGAGAGATTTTACTGAGTACCTGACTATTAGCACTACCAGTGATCCAACTCAAGACCTCTCCTGAACAGAGGATGATTACCAGCTAAATGGTACCAATGTCTGTGGGGGTTTGTGTTGGAGATTAATCAAGTCCAGAGTATTACAATCAAACTCACTTTCACTTCAGTTGTTATCAGTACCACTGAAAGGCCAAGTCAGTTTCTTCACTGTTGTTACATACTCCCTGCTCTCTCAAGATATTTTTTACTCTCTATAGCAAAAGGTGAAATGATGAAAAGCTAGATCTTTAGAATTATAGACAGAGTATCCGTACTTCAGGTTACAAACAAACTAGAAGATACACACGTTTTTCCCTTACAGACCATTTGAATTGCAGTCACATAGATCTGGTTGTAATCAGCAGCTATTTGATATGGTTTTCAGGATTTTTTAATTCGCCATGCAAATCCCATCATTTCCTCACCAAATAATCAAGGCCTGTGCACTAAGGTACAAGCTAAATAGCATACATTTCTAAGAGTAATTTTTACTTTATGAGATCAAATGGTGTATCAGTTGAAAGTGGTGTTCGTGTAGGCTTCCTGAAATGCCTTGTTAAGGTGCAATTGTTCCAGAAGTTCCTTAGGTACATTCATGCTTACTAATGAATGCATACACTTTTTGACTGTAACAGAATAGGGAATGCATTTTTCCCTTTGACTTGAACTTAAAATATTAGACCAACGCATAATCCACCCAGAGGTCCCCGGCTTCCCTGCAGTCTTGTAGAAGAAACACATGGCAGGCATCATTGATATTTATGATTCTGTAGATCATGGTAGATAGCATTAATATAATGCTCAATAGCTTTGATATCATGAAATC
The DNA here is from genome assembly GCA_035590195.1 of Aviceda cuculoides. Lineage (NCBI taxonomy): Eukaryota > Metazoa > Chordata > Aves > Accipitriformes > Accipitridae > Aviceda > Aviceda cuculoides. The sequence goes on from JAVJGG010000031.1 coordinate 24,831,598, forward strand.
TGTAATTGTAACAAGGTGTTAAAAACATAAGCAGTTTAAAACTTATCTACAAAAACACCTCAGGAACCTGATAGAATGAAAAACAACTGAGGAGATATAGTTCCAACTTGCATATACCTTGTTATAAAGAGATATCTCATATTGTAAATTCATGTCCCTGAGGAGTAACTGCATATATTCTGGTGGAAGAAATTTTATTTTCATAGTATTTAGCAGCTTCAGAAATTTAAAATGGCAGATTTGAAGTAAAATGGCAAATAATTGTCGCAGTTACACTTTCCTGCCCTGACAGGAAGGGATAGCTAATGATAGTAAGGCCTAAAAGGATGCAGTAAAGAAATACGGAAATGCTGATATAACAGCTTGTAATCACAATGTGAGCCAAAACTAAGCTATTATTTATTTTTATTTGTTTCTAGATACTGTACAAGCTGAAAAGATGTTATTAAACAAAACATTAGCAAGATCTTTTTCTTTACAGGTATAACATTAAAATCACCTGCTGGAAACAGAGAAACACACTGTGTTGGGGAGAAAGTACACCTGTTCACTCTCTGCAAAGTAGACTAACAGAGATATAACATGTCTACCACAGCCCTTGCAAACAGGGCCAAGAGGTCACAAGCAAAAAAGTGCATTGCTTACAACGACTGAAGAGGGAATATAGGAAGAGCATGGTTTTTGTTAAGTGTAACTGGCAGATGCTGTAGAGGAAATAATGTGACATAAATAGGGTAGTAAGGAGGACAATAAGCCATGGGGAGCAATTCTGCAACTATTCAGCCATTGCTCTGGCAATGTAACAGAGAAAAAATGCCAAACAGTATACATTTGTTGACTTCAAAATAAGAAGAAACTGGCCTAATAAGGGACAAAACAGACAAAACAGACATCAATTTAGTTAATACACACAAAAAATGACTGAAATTCAGGGCAAACCATTTAAATCAGTCTTCCAATTGCAACAACCTTCCAAAATGCAAAATTTTAGTATAAATATTTAGAAGAGTTTAGTATAAGTCTTTGAAAACAGCAATGCACCACATCCACAAGTAATACTTACAGAACATGGAAAAGATGTGAATGTTGGATTAAAACTTATGCTCTCAGCAAACATACAAAATGATAAGCAGTGCTGTATGTAGGAATGCATTCAGATCTCTACAGGCAATCACGTTATTCAAAAAAGGATCAGACAAGAACTTAGAAAAGTAATGCCACATTCATACACACAATTACTTGGTGAAAATGTGACATGAGTGAATGCAAAGTCTGCCAGACAGCCAGTGAATCAACATCTTTCAGAATGCCTGTGGAAAGAACACAAATATAATTAGATCTAGGGTCCTCCAATGGTACTTAGCCAAAAGCTCATTTTTGTCTTAAGGCTGCAAGATGAAGATTTTAAAATGTCCATATGCCCTTAAGTCTCCAGCTCCTTTTCTTCCCTTCATCCACTTTACATGAAAGACTCAGGGTACCCTTTCTTTTGCCAAGTTTATGTTCCCTAATAACAACCTAGAAAGAATTTTGTACATCTGGCAAAGCAGAAAACCACTGAGTATTTCAGAAATGGTTTTGGCAGCATTTTCTTCATGCAAAAAATGGGTTCTCCCAACAGAAGTAAACTGAAAATAAATTTTTGGTATTGTGGGCTGTCTGGAAGGTAATGTACAAAACAAGCAAAAGCACAGCATTTTTTGAACACGTTATTTGTTTGAAAATGTTCATTCAGCATTAATTAGAACTCAAGCTGTTGGCTTCTAATCTTGTGTTCAGACTCCTGCTCCCCCTTTGCCACCCACTGGGGCCTGTTATTCCCATTATAAACACCCATAAATCTCACCAACTCTAATGGGTTTATTACAGTCCTGCATATGCATCAAGGGGAGGATAAATGTCTCTACTTGTGCCTTCTGATACCCATAATTGTTTAGTATCTTAATGAGATAATGTTTCTAAACCAGCAAAAATCAGTGAGTGTTTTTCTATGCCCTTTAACATGACTTAGTGAGCTTTTCAGCTGAAATCATTCTAGATTTCACATGAGGTTAGTAATTTTTGCAGGCAAACTAAAGGCCAACTTCTACCTGAAGACAGTAGAAGTAGGAGGTAAGGGGGAGCATATAAGAACTTTCTGCTCATTCTGCTACCTAAAGGACGATGAAAAAAATTCTCTGTCACCATTAAAGTGAGCATATAAATAGAGCAATGAATTTGAAGAGGAAAAGGTACAGCAAAGGACGATCCACAAAAGATTTTTTTCTCATGAAAGATGAATAAAAGTGCTTATTTCTCTAGACCAGAAAAGCAATGGATGAGGAGGAATAGGATTGCTGTCTTTAGACACAACAAGGAGATGAACACAAGGGAGAGAAAATAACCACCTGAGCTAAAGGAGAACGTTGGCACATGAACAAATGGACGTAAGCTGAACATAAATAAATTTTGATTTAATTTGGAAACAGACCCTGGGCCTTCCTGCCTATCAGATTTTGAAACAGTCTTTTACTGAAAATAATGCAGACAAAAAGAACCTCAATGCTTGTAAGAAAACTCAGTAAGTTTTTAAAGCAGCTGAATAGTATGGTGCCTGAAAGGGATTGTTTTCATAACCTAGAAGCTTCCTCCCTACCTTGTGTTCCTATTGCTTCCCCTTTCTCTCCCCACCACAGAAAGCACAAAACCTGAAGATATTAACACAGTAAAGCAAAAAAAAAGCCCCTTCAATAAGCAGAACTTAGTGACACACATAGTTACAAGGGATAATGGCATTGCATGTTTGCTATAATGATGCTCTGAATTAATAACACTTTGATTTGACTGAATATAACTCTGAAATAAAATACCATTTTTAAAATTTTGGTCTTGGTACTCCTTTTGGTATGAATTTGTACTGTTTCATTCTCAGGCCATGACAAACATTGTCCTGCTAACTAAAAAATTTACTTTAAGGGTCAACAGGATCTGTCCCAGTGCTATTAAAACACCAGATGTATATCTTTATACATTTATAAGCAAAGTTTTGGTGGCAGTAGTTCCACTTATGGGATATCATCAAACTGCTGATATTTAACATTTGAAATAGATTAAATTAATGACAGGAATTAAAATTGTTCTTTAAGTACTTAACATTAGCTCTATGCTATAGCTGCTTGAAGAGACATAAATACCATTAAAAAACACTGATTGATCCTTTATAAATTACAGCTGAATGTAAAACAATGCTCAAGTTAATTGACTTTGTGCTTTCAGCAAGCACTTTGACAGGTAATTATTATTTATCTAACAACAGTTTCAATACAAATTGATGCTGCATATTTGCTATTAATCTGAAGTCATTGCAAAATACAAACAACAATTACTTTCTAAAATTAGAGAAACAGAAAACAGAGAAAATAATTTTGACCCTGGTTTACACATTTAATTCATTCAAAAAGCAAACAAAAAAACCCCAACCCTAAATATTACAATTTGCCATCCCTCACTGGCAAATTGCTATGTTAAAAAATAACAAAGATAAGCCAAAGAAAAAAAACTATAATGTGTGCACTTTCCCATCAAAACAAATGCATCAAAGATCCGTATGTGCTACAGTATCTTAGTGATCACTCATGCTTCTCAGGAATAATCCAGTAAAGCTTCTGGATCTCAAAGAGTGTTGTGCTTCCCAGCAAAGAGGAAACCACCAGACCATGGAATGTCAAACCTTATTCAGAGGAGGTAACTGTATTTAGAATATTAATTGCTTCTCTCGAGGGGATTGCATTTAAAATACCTGAGGGAAGTTTTAAAATATCATTGGGAAAGATTGGTTCAAATTTCTAAAACATTTCCGGGGAGAGTACACCCTATAATCAGCACCTCTCATTAGATATAATCTTTTGATAACAATAAACCTGAAATATAGAGTAGAATCACTTTGTGTATGCCCTTTGAACTACTCAAGTTTTGTCAGATATACTGATAGCTACCAAAACTCAGTTGCGATGCATACTAGTGTGGTCGGTTGAACCTGGCTGGATGCCAGGTGCCCACCAAAGCTGTTCTGTCACTCCCCCTCCTCAACTGGACAGGGGAGAGAAAATATAACAAGAGGCTTGTGGGTCGAGATAAGGACAGGACAGATCACTCATCAATTACTGTCACGGGCAAAACAGACTCAACTTGGGAAAATTAACTTGATTTATTACAAATTAACCGGAGTAGGGTAATGAGAAATAAAACCAAATCTCAGAACACCTTCCCTCCACCGGTCCCTTCTTCCCAGGCACAACTTCAACTTCACTCCCGGATTCTCTACCAACGCCCCCCAGCGGCACAGGGGGATGGGGAATGAGGTTTATGGTCAGTTCATCACACGATGTTTCTGCCACTTCATCCTCCTCAGGGGGAGGACTCATCACACTCTTCCCCTGCTCCAGTGTGGGTTCCCACCCACGGGAGACAGTCCTCCACGAACGTCTCCAACATGGGTCCTTCCCACAGGCTGCAGTTCTTCACAAACTGCTCCAGCATGGGTCCTTTCCATGGCATGCAGTCCTTCAGGAGCACACTGCTCCAGTGTGGGTCCCCCACGGGGTCAGAAGTCCTGCCAGGAAACCTGCTCCAGCGTAGGCTCCTCTCTCCACAGATCCGCAGGTCCTGCCAGGAGCCTGCTCCAGCATGGTCTTCCCATGGGGTCACAGCCTCCTTCGGGCACCCATCTGTGCCGGTGTGGGGTCCTCCATGGGCTGCAGGTAGATATCTGCTCCACCGTGGACCTCCATAGACTGCAGGGGGACAGCCTGCCTCACCATGGTCTTCCCCATGGGCTGCAGGGGAATCTCTGCTCCGGCGCCTTGAGCACCTCCTCCCGCTCCTTCTTCACTGACCTTGGTGTCTGCAGGGCTGTTTCTCTCACATGTTCTCACACTTTCTCCAGCTGCCATTTTCCTTCTGTCTCAGGAACTTTTCTTTTCCTTCTTAAAAATGTTATCACAGAGGTGTTACCACTATCACTGATGGGCTCAGCCTTGGCCGGCAGCGGGTCCAACATAGAGCTGGCTGGTATTGGCTTTGTCGAACACAGGGGAAGCTTCCAGAAGATTCTTACAGAAGCCACCCCTGTAATCCCCCCCCCCTACCAAAACCTTGCCACACAAAGCCAATACAAAGGGTCATTTAGTCCAACCCCCCCCCAGTGAGCAGGGACATCTTCAACTAGATCAGGTTGCTCAGAGCCCTGTTCAACCTGACCTTGAATGTTTCCAGGGATG
>JAVJGG010000031.1:24836955-24847854 GCA_035590195.1 Aviceda cuculoides
AGCTGAGGAGGGGGGAGTGATAGAATGGCTTTGGTGGGCACCTGGCGTCCAGCCAGGGTCAACCCATCACACTGATAATTTCAAAACCTTGATGTGTTCTGAATGTTTGAATATTTTATATTCTAAAAAGACAGAATGATATAGGTTCTGTTGACGGTCTGATGGGTGCAGAAAGATCCATGATATGCCATCTATGGTCTAAGCTGTCTAGAAGTCAGACAGCTCTTACCTGGTAACAGTATTGCTGCGTGAGAACACTACCGTGATCTCAGCAGGGTGTATTAGTTTCATCGCTGTGCAGTTAAATATCCATACGGTTTTGAGGTTGCAGCAACTGCCATGAAGAATAGTCGTGCCATGGTCAAAGGGTGGCTGAGCCTGCCTTTAATCATTTTGTGTAGATGCGTCCTTTGACTCTGCACACATCTAGTCCCTTTAAATCAATACAGAGATGTATCATCCTGCTGCTTCCAAATGTATACTTGTGAAACAGTTTTAGTGCTTTTTAGCTAAACAATTCTGTATGGTCAAGAAATTGCTTCTATTCTATTGCTTCCTCTTTAAGCTAACCTCCTGCCTCTGAAAAGTGTCCCTCTTTAGAAAGAGAGTGTATTGCAGCATTGGATGAGGTATTTGCAGGGTTTCTGCAAGGTAATTGCATCCTACCCTTCTTAGCTCCTAGACTGCAAAACCAGTCCCTTCCCATTCCTCCAAAAAATCAGGAAAAAAAAAAAGGTGTAGTTTTGACTCCTGTGTTATTTAAGATGGCACAAGGGATAAAAACAAACTGTTCAAGTTTTTCCTCTAGTTTGCAGGCACATAATAAGTATCATGGTCCCATAGGAGCTTGACAGACCAAATATTAAATGTTTCTGGGTTAGCGAATGTTAAAGTACATAAAAATTGACATTTTCTTCCATTCTTTATAATTTGCTTGTGCACCAGCTGTTCCTGAAAGAGTGAGCACTTGGCCCTCTAAACTTGTCTCTCAGCTGCTCGTTTTCCTGGTCTCAGGGCTCTACAGACAACTTTTTAAAAAAAGAGAGTGAAAAACCCTAACTATACCAAACTCCAGCTCTCAGATTGCCAGCCTGACTGACTAAAATGTGGTCTCAGTTTTTAATATTGTTGCTTTAAAAGGCAGTTGTCCTTGTTTGCACCCAGTACACAACTAAGCCCCGCCAGCTGCTCATTAACTCTCCACACCCCCCCCCCCGCCCCCCAGGGGGAGGGGGAAGAGAATCAGAAAGGGAAAAGGGGGAAAACTCCTGGGTTGAGACAAAGACAGTTTGATAGGTAAAGCAAAAGCTACATATGCAAGCAAAGGAATTCATTCACTACTTCCCATGGGCAGGCAGGTGTTCTGCCATCTCCAGGAAAGCAGGGCTCCATCACGTGTAACAGTTGCTTGGGAAGAAAAAATGCCATAACTCCCCCCCTTCCTTCCTTCTTCCCTCAGCTTTGTATGCTGAACATGACATCACTTTGGTCAGTTGGGGTCAGCTGTCCCATCTGTGTCCCCTCCCAACTTCTTGTGCACCCCCAGCCTCCTCGCTGGTGAGGTGAGAAGCAGAAAAGGCCTTGACTCTGTAAGCACTGCTCAGCAGTAATGAAAACATCCCTGAATTATCAACACCATTTTCAGCACAAATCCCAAACATAGCCCCATAGTAGCTACTACAAAGAAAATTATCTCTTTCCCAGCTAAAACTGGTACAACAGTATACTACTAAATTCTAAAGGAACATAAGTTCACTACTGATCTGTGAATTAAGTGCATTTTTTTCAGTAATTGATGAGGAACTGTTACCTTTCTCTCTTCACTTTTTTTCTAAAAGTGTTCTGTGTCCAATTCTACTTCCAATGTTCATGCATCTTTTTCTGTATTCAGTTGATTATCTAGTGTATCTTTCTCAGTAAGAAAAACAGTGGTTTATAATAGAAATTCTGAAGTCAAGGTAACAGCTGAAGATGCCTACTATATAATGTGTTCTTTAATCGATAAAGAAGGTTTTTTGCTTATCATTGGGAGAAACATTCTTAGAGAGACAGTAATTCATACATGCACACGCACAAACATGTAATTCCCAGTTAACTGCTACCATAAGCCATGATTCTGCACTTCATTATATGAGTTCTGAGTCTTTTGAGATTCATGCATAAAATTAAGAACATCTAAGATGCTAATAAAGAAAGTGTAGTATAGGGGAAACAGACCATATTTACTGGGCAACATTTTATATACAAGAATTTTAATAGGCATGTCAATAATGAAATTTAGCAGTACATTTTATCTTTTTCTCTTAACTTTCTACACAGTATGTGACATGGGTAAGAAAACAAAAGCAGTTATCAGATGGTGTGTATTGGAAGAAGACTAATGAAATGCAATTGCATTTTTTAGTTTTCATTCCAGCATTTTTCTTGTCACTTTTACAGTCTTAACTATATTTTTGTCCTTTAACTGGAGTGAAATCTTGCAGTTCGTTCCTTCATGCTGCGATTCACGAACACCTGCCCATCTGAACCAATTGTTTACTTCCTTGACGGTGTGAGTATTTTAGGAATCTGTGCTTCATCCCTTGAGATAACTATGACTAGTGGCACAGTGACTGACAGCTGTCTTGACAATATATTTTATTTAACAGAGAGAGAGAGAGAGAGAGAGAGAGAGAGAGAGAGAGAAAGGAGGATTTTAAAATATCAATATTTGAGTGTCTCTATCATACCTGACGTATTACGATCGTAAGAGTGAACCTGACAGGCCTAACATTTTGTGCATGTTCCCATGGGTTCCTGTGTCCTGTGCTTTCTTTTCCTGCTGACTTCCCTCAGGAAAATTTGTGGGTTTAATAGCTGTGTATGAATTTATTCATCCACATAGGAGTGTTTTAATCCTGAACTTTTTCTGACTTCCTCCAGCATATTGAACTAGTTTGTAAGCTTCTTAGAAGAGCAGAGTAAACCCATTAAATTCTTTTGTCTGATAGTGTCTCAGAACAGTCCTAAAGCATTGGCACCAGATGACTATCAGAAAACGAACCTGCTGCCTAGTAGGGATGTTGCTACTGTGGTGGATCCCAGCAGTGGTTCTTCTGAACACATCACTGATAACAGCTCTGAATATATGTTAATAATTTTGAGCCTTCCTTGAACGATACATGAATGATATGTCTAGGATGAGTACCTGTGTTTGCAACTAATGTAATTAAGAAAATTAGTAAAATTCAGAGGAACCCTGACTACACTATAATGAACAAATCATCGTTTGACTTAGTAGTGTTATAAAATAAAATGGGAATAAAAGTAACAGAAGAATGCAGCATAAAGTGCAAGTGCAGGCAGGAATTGTGAATGTTCTCATCTAAAACATTTATGTGCCTACAGTCCAATGTCTGGACCAGCAGACATTTTTCTCCACAGTTGCTTCAGGTTTAATCCACAATTGGTGACCTGAACTCCTGCTTGACTCATAGTGAACGTCCATAAAGTTTCCTTTTGTTACAATGATGAGTAACACATTGCTGTTATGCTATCTTATTTTTTAGAAATAGAACAAGACATTGATGTTGTTATTAAATATTTCAATAATTCACCTAACAATAAAAACCTAAACAGAGGTTCAATGAGTCTCTATTTTAGGGACGTGCACTATGATTTAATAAGTCAGCAAATATAAAACATAGGATGATGATTAATATTGACATATTAATCTATTCTTATGTGACAAATAGCTTATTACAGAGTGTCACGGTTTAACCCCAGCCAGGAGCTAAGTACGACACATCTGCTCCATCGCTCCCCCTCCTCAGCTGGACAGGAGAGAGAAAATATAATGAAAGGGTCGTGGGTCAAGATAAGGACAGGGAGAGGTCACGCAACCAATTACCATCACGGGCAAAACAGACTCAACTTGGGGAAAATTAACTTGATTTATTGCAAATCAAACCAGAGTAGGGTAGTGAGAAATAAAACCAAATCTTAAAACACCTTCCTCTCACCCCTCCCTTTTTCCTGGGCACAGCTTCACTCCTGAATTCTCGACTTACGCCCCGCAGTGGCACAGGGTGATGGGGAGTGGGGGTTACAGCCAGTTCTTCACACATTGTCTCTGCCGCTCCTTCCTTAAGGACAGGACTAATCACTCTTCCCCTGCTCCAGCATGGGGTCCCTCCCACAGGAGACAGTCCTCCATGAACTGCTCCAACGTGAGTCCTTTCCACGGGCTGCAGTTCTTCGCGAACTGCTCCACTGTGGGTCCCTTCCATGGGGTGCAGTCCTTCAGGCACAGACTGATCCAGCATGGGTCCCCCACGGAGTCACAAGTCCTGCCAGAAAACCTGCTCCAGCATGGTGTACTCTCTCCACAAGGCCACAGGTCCTGCCAGGAACCTGCTCCAACGCGGGCTTCCCACACAGTCTCAGCCTCCTTCGGGTATCCACCTGCTCCGGCGTGGGGTCCTCCACGGGCTGCAGGTGGATATCTGCTCCACCGTAGACCTCCCTGGGCTGCAGGGGGACAGCCTGCCTCACCATGGTCTTCCCCACGGGCTGCAGGGGAATCTCTTCTCCAGCGCCTGGAAGCATCTCCTCCTTCTGCACTGACCTGGGCGTCTGCAGGGTTGTTTCTCTTACATGTTGTCACACTCTCTGGCTGCCGTTTTCCTTCTCTCCCAAGAACTTTTTTTCCTTCTAAAAAATGTTATCACAGAGGCGTTACCACTATCACTGATTGGCTCAGTCTTCGCCAGTGGTGGGTCCAACTTAGAGGGGGCTGGCATTGGCTCTGTCAAACACAGGGGAAGCTTCTAGCAGCTTCTTACAGAAGCCATCCCTGTAACCCCCCTCCCCCCTGCTACCAAAACCTTGCCACACAAAGCCAATACAACTAGCAAAGAGTTAACTACCAGTCTGAATTTAGATGGTGAGAGAATATTTACTTGTAATTCAAAATTAACAGTAAGGAGAGCAACCTCATTCTTAAAGGAATGGTCTAGATTAATGTCATGGTTTAAGCCCAGCTGGTAACAAAGCACCACGAAGCCGCTCACTCAATCCCTGCCCTGGCCCTGGTGGGATGATGAGGACAAAATATAAAGAAACACTTGTGGGTCAAGACAAGGACAGGGAGAGATCACTCACCAACTGTGATCACGGGCAAAAGACAGACTTAACTTGGGGAAAAAACAAAATCAATTTAATTTACTACCAATCAAATCAAAACAAGGATAATGAGAAGTAAAACCAAATCTTAAAACACCTTCCCCCCACCCCTGCACCCTTCCCGGCTCAACTCCACTCCTGGTTCTCTCCACCTCCTCCACACCAGTGGCACAGGAGGATGGGGAATGGGGGTTGGGGTCAGTTCACCACACCTTGTCTCTGCCGCTCCTTCCTCCTCAAGGGGTGGACTCCTCACACTCTTCTCCTGCTCCAGCATGGGATCCCTCCCACGGGAGACAGTTCTCCACAGACTTCTCCAACCTGGGGCCTTTCCACAGGCATCAGATCGTCAGTCACATCCTGCTTCAGCGCAAGACTTCCCATGGAGTCACGGCCTTCTTCAGGGACATCTGGTCCCCCGCTCCCCTCCATGGGCTGGGGGGACAGCCTGCTGTCCCACCACAGGCTGCAGGGGCATCCCCTCCTCCGGCAGACCTCCTCCCCCTCCTTCCTCAGTATCTGCAGAGGGATTCCTCTCACATTGCAACCCCACTGCTCACTGCAGGTTCCCCTTCTTGACTCTGTTCTCCCAGAGGGACTACCACCATCACTGATGGGCTCTGCCTTGGCCAGAGGTGGGTCCAACTTGGAGCCAGGGGAGCTTCTGGAAGCTTCTCACAGGAGCCACCCCTGCGGTCCCTCCCCCACTACCAAAACCCCGTCACACAAACCTAAAACTGTTAACAACTGCACATGGTCAATGACTCACTATATTGAGATACTGGTTATATAGGGCCACCCCTAAAACAAGGACAAGACACATTCAGTAGCATTTTTAACACATTGATGATCTAAACAGAATGTCTTGCAACTTTCTGTTTGTGAAACCTAGGATATGGGAGCAGGATGGTCAACCATCAGACTCACACTGCTGTAAACATAGCCATAGCAACTCAGAGGAAAGTAATACCAAATACTCACTTACAGTCAGTACTATGGGAGTATCTCTTCAGGGCTGTGATCCTACCATCATTTTAGGTTGGTATATGTACCTGCTCATGCTGAAAAGAGCAGTCCCATACTGACTCATTCATCCCCACAATTCTCTTTCAGCTAGGCCAGCAACTGTGTCTTGAGCCAATTCAGGGAATTACTCCAGCTGAAAACCTGTTTTTTATTATTTTCTGTTCAGCTATCAGCTGGCTTCCCTCTTAGTGCACCTGCTCTGACCTTGCTCACCTCATAGATACACTAGATACTACAAACCTTCTTGCATACTGCAAGTTCAAATTCAGTCTTGCTCTTTCTGGGAATAATTTTTAAACATCTTATTTTGCCATTTCTGAGCCTTTGTTATGTTTGAAGAATTTCTAACTTCCCTTAAACCTTCCATTAAAAAAAGAAAGAATCTATTTCATCTGTGTTAGCCTCTTTGCAATTCCAGTTGTCTAATCAAATAGCTACTATTTCAATTTGCTGTAGTAACTTGTGCTATGCTTTCATATTACCTAGTCAGCAAAGGCATAGATTCAGTTCGCAATGCAGCAATCATCTCCAGGACAACATCTGAAATGTTAAATTACTGAGGGATAGATAACTCAAGATATAATAAAATATAATCTAGAGATTTCTGTCCACCAGATAAATCTCTGCAAGAAGAAAAAAAATATGCACTAAAATCTTGAATAGTCATTTATTTCTAGAAATATACCCATTATGCAATTTGTATTTGTGGTGCAATTCATCCCTGACATTGTGTAGTTGAAATTGCTGGGAGTTTGACTTCATCCAGCCAATTATACAGAAACCAGACTGAATTTACCATTCCATACAAAATAAATAATTAGCACTTAGAACGGGTATACAAACTGAAGCATCTTTTCTAAGATAAAATAGACATATTCAGAGACAGGAAATAAAAATTCCAGATGAGCAGGTATTCCAAGTACTGCCCTGTTGGGTATGAGAAAGTACATCTTACTACCATTGCTTGCATTGCTTTGCCAGATGAAATCTAACCAATCTCTGAAGAAAAAAACGAACAGAACACAAAGAATTATATGCAAGCCAGTAATGTAATGTAAGAATTCTATTAGAGTTTTAGCCAGCATTGCAGACGAGTTGTTTATTAAACTCCAGTCTTAATGAAGCAACAATTGGAGGTATCCCAGTGTTGGTACTTCATTAACATTTCTGATGAGTAGGGTAATTGAACAACAAGAGGGGACAAGAGGATGTTTCCCTCCCTTTCTCTTTTGTTTATACAGGCAGGGTTGGATGCTGAGAAAATAGTTTGAAAGAATGCTTTCACAAAGTGGAAATAATTTCTCTTTTCTTGGCCTTTCATGCTGTGAAGTATTTAGTACTAATAATTTCATCCTAGAAAAAAAAAAATTCAGACATTCATGCTTTGATTCCTCAGCCAAACTTACTGCAGGAAAAGCTTGGAAGAGAATTTTATTTCCTTCTACAAGTTTTCTTTTTTCTTAATAGTTATTCAAATGAATATTCAAATATTCAGTCCAGATTAACTTCTACTGTGCAGACTCTGGATATATTTTAGTACTGTGGAAGGAATATTGACATACATTGTGGCCCATTAGAGGTTGTAGGTGTTATGAATCACATCGTATCAAATGGAATGGAGAAATATAACACATGCATGTTTCTCTGACAGGAAAAGTTTGTGAAGGAGGTGTACATTATGGTCAAAACCACCTGTAAGTCATAATACCACTGAGACAGACATATGGTATAAGGCATTTACATTTGTATGTTGTTGTTTTTTTCTTTAGAACTTATTAATGATAGCTGAAAGTCAACTAATAAAGGCATACACAAAGTACTCTACCTACTGAGATGGCATCTACTGGTCCCAGAAAGAAAGATATCACTGCAATACATGGGGCAGGTGTTTCAATATGCTATATGACATGGTGTGCATACATCTATATGTAAGCACACAAATGTATACATTTAAAATGTTTCTTGTCCATTTCATAAGAAAGAGATGCCAAAAAAGGATTCTTTTCTTGTCTTCTTTCCATCTGAAAAATACCTAAGAACAGAGAAGCGTGGCCAGAAGTTCATCAAACTTGGGATCTGTTGGACCTGCAGGAGGAATGAATGCAGGAAAACTAAAGCCTTAAGAACCATCCTGCTTACAGGCAACATCTAGGTTGCAGGCATGAGCGCCCTCACAGAGCTTAGCTGTCATGATGCTACATGACAGCTTTCAACATAACAAACATTTTTCTGGACAGCAATTTGATTGGTTCTTTACAGAAATAAAGATGCTTTGTGGGTACAGATTTCATGGTGTATTCTGATCAGGCCAAGTAAAGTGGACAAACTCTAACACCTTTTACCAGCATGAAGAAAGACTGCAGACTCAAGAAGGTTATTTGTTTATCAGAAAGTCACTCCACAAAGCAGATGCTCTGACAACCTAAACATCTTCAGCTGTTAAGAGTAATTCATGAAGATTTAAATTACAATGATACTATTTGTATCCCTTTCGGCTTCCTATACATCAGCATAATGGCAAGTGGTGTATTGGTAATAAATCTAATTCAACCTGTCACTCAACTGCTTAACTTCATTCTCGGTATTGTATCCTGCACATAAAAGGAATGATCCTAGTCTCTAGGATTCAAAAGAGAAAATCAGATTCACCTGATTTGTGATACTTTGTAACACAGTACCCACAGAAGCTTAGAAATGAACCAGAATGGTGTTCAATCTTCAGTCTTGTTTTATTCTGCTTTGAGCACAGTTTTTTCTTTGAGTTTTGAGTGATATATGAAAGCCCATAAAATTGGACAGAAGATACACGTAAGTGGCATTCAGGTTTCATTTCTAAATGGGGACTTTGCCCTTCTGTGAATCTGACAAATGTACCTCTCTGTCTGCCAGCCATTTCCTCTGGTAAAGCTTTTATAAGAGCTTTTACCAATCACTGCTGGCATTCCTAGAAAAAAAATTTCTGTGCAGCGTGAAGGGAAGCACCTGAATGTTTCAATGGTATCTGCCTGAAGGGATATGTCAAAGAAGAGGTGTTTGAACAACAAGATTTATTAAAGTAAATGTCCAATTTCTACCACAGAAAGCTTGACATCCCTTAACCACAAACCATTAGGGAATATTCCCTTATTCCTTTCTCACTCTCTTTTCTAAATCTGGATTTATATGTAGAGGGAAGGTATGATGACTGAGGTCTGATATGACATTTATCTTCACAAGTGAGGAGACTAATAAATCATCAATGACATTACCACAAGCGAGTCCTAAGGTTTCCTCACAAGTGAAGATAAATGACATATCAGACCTAAGCCAGCATATATTACATGAAATACCTAATAAGTCTCACTCTCAGCATAGCTGGATTTGATGGAGATGACTGAACTTACGTTACATCTCAAATCCGCCACCCAGAGAAAAAGAAATTAAATTTGCCAGCCAAATAAAATCACTCACCACTGCAACAACCTTAGCACATTTCAACCTTCCACCATTCTATGGCTCTGCAGATCTACAAGTAGCACATGATAGTAAAAATCAATTAAAAATGCCCTTATGAAAGAGTATCATTAACTCATTTTTCTGTGCATGAAATATACCTCGCTTTCAGGCCTTGGACAATATCAGGTGCTTATAGAGCTTTACATATCCATATCTGTATGTACATTTCCATGTACCTGAAATATGTACAGCTGGCTTTTATTTTAGGCATTACAGAGGGACTGTAAGTTTTCACAACAGCTCATGGTCTTCCAGGAGGTTGTTAGTGGCAGCTCTGTTGAAAAGCTGAGAGTTTTTAGAATTTCTAATTAGTTTCTAGAATATAAGAACTGCAATTGAAATATGCCAAAAGCATGTCTGAATCAGGGTCTGGCAGCAGATGTTTAGGGAAAGTGTATAATAATATACTGGGCATAGAGACTAATACTTCCTCTGCCTTTTGAGCAATTAATGGTTGAGAAACTTCCTGAGCTGGACATAGCATCTGGACCATCGCGTCGAGGAGGCAGATGTTTAATCTATATTACGGCATTTGAAACCTAAAGTCTAATGCTAATCCTAGCTTATTTTGGTGAGCGTGATAAAATTCTGCAGTGGAAAGAAACTCATCTGAAGCTGAATTGTGTCTTGTGTGGAATTTGCTGGGATTGGAGCTAGTTTCAGAACATTTCAGATATTAAGGTTGTAGGTCTGTGAACAGAAACATTGCATGAATGTACATCTCAAGTCTTGTCCAGGTGCATAAATCATCATGCTATTACCCTTTCTAACACAGTCCTGTCCCATTTCCAGATATTAAAATATTTCCAAGTTTATTCTCAGGTTTTAATCTAAAAATCTCCTGGGGTAACACTCCACTTACTTAGAAACAATTTCTCTGCAATAATACTGTATTTTGCATTAATTTAGTGTTGTGGTTTAACCCCAGCCAGCAACCAAGCACCACGCAGCCGCCCTCTCACTTTCCCCCCCACAGTGGGATGGGGGAGGAAATCGCGAAAAGAAGTAAAACTCGTGGGTTGAGATAAGAACTGTTTAATTGAACAGAAAAGAAGAAATTAATAGTGATAATGACAACACCAATAAAATGACAACAGCAATAATAAAAGGATTGGAATGTACAAATGATGCGCAGTGCAATTGCTCACCATCCGCCAATCGACACCCCGTTAGTCCCCGAGCGGTGAATAACTCCCCTCCGACTTTATGTGACAT
>JAVJGG010000031.1:24861307-24874747 GCA_035590195.1 Aviceda cuculoides
CTCCCCCATCCCACTGGGGGGGTGGGGAGTGAGTGAGCGGCTGCGTGGTGCTTAGTTGCTGGCTGGGGTTAAACCACAACATGGAGCTGCCCTTTAAGTACTGGAATACTGTGATGACATCCTGCCTGAGCCTTCTCTTCTCCAGGGAGAAAAGACATAACTCCTTCAGCCTTTACTCATAGGGCAGGTTCTCCTAGTCCTTTCATAATCAAAAGGATGCTTGACTGGAATGGGATTACTGACAATACTCAAGATTAGTACTCTTAAAACTTTTTTGTATATATTCCTCTCAAAAAAAGCATAACATGCAAATGCCTTTTGACTTGCATTTCTGCATGATAATTGCCATCCAGTGAACTTTGTCACTCTTTCTTGATAGGTTCTTCAAATTTAAGTGTGCCCTGCACCTCTGAGCTCTTGACACTACAAAGTCATGGCATGTCCCAGTATCTCGTAATTCTGAATTAAACTGATATTTTATATTATTAATATATTTAAATAATTAATATAAAATTAAAGAGGAAAGCCTACATTTTGAGTCCTTATGCTCTGGGTGAGTTCTGAAAAAAAACCCAAAAAACTTGTTTCAAATTTTTTTAAGTACTTCTAGTTTTTGTTTGTTTTTAAGACACAAAACTATCATTTTTCATTTGCATGTTTAGCACTAAGGAGGTAACAGTGGAGACAGTAATGCAGCTCACATTCAGTACCAGCATGGTCATCTGTGTTGAAGGCAACAGTTAGTCTTAGACTCACACCTGTAAACTGTGAGCAATACCAGCAATTCTGGGTACTTGTTTGTTTGTGTTTTTTGTAAACATGGTTATAGTGTTGTTATGGTCTCAACACACTTGTGTGGTATGTGTGTTTGTGCTGTGTTTTTTGTTGTTAAGTGGTGTGCTATGCCTCTCGGAGTAGAGAGATGCAAATAGGCAACACTCCTTTGCAGGACAAAAGGGCCGTTACTGCCCTCCTGTTCAAGTTGAGCCTGTTCAGGCAGGGCAGAAAGCTTCAAAAGTCTGTAGGGGAAGCTGGAAAGAGTCAAGGAGATGGCGTCCTTTCAGCTTGGAGACCCTGAAAAACAGCTAGGAAATGCAGAGATTAGGCAGCTAGGCCTCGGGTATAAGGGGAGAAAAAGCTTCCTAGGGCTTGAATGGGGTATTGCACTGTTTCTCACCACAGCTGAGCACTGGTGCATTGGCTGACACCAAGGTGCAAACAAGAACTTGCTGGCAAGAATAGAATAGGCAGAGCAAAGGACCATATATTTAAACCATGAAGCATTTTGTCATCTTGAGAAGATTTGTATAGGAGGTAGTCTAAACAGATTTTTTTTCAGGTTTCTTGCTAATTTGGGGCTGCAGCTATGATGAGGAAAAGTGGAGGGGAAAAGGCACTTCCGTAACTGTAATACTTTTCCAGTTATCTCATGAGGAAATCAATAACTCACAACAAGCTGTAATTTTTTTTATTTATTTTTTGTTTTTAAAGCATACAGGATAAGATGGTAGGTGATAACTTTCAAAAGGAAGTAAGAGAAGCTCTAGAGAAAGTTAATCTGAGGGAGGAGGAATCGCTTTACAAACTTACTGGCTTCTGAGTCTAGGATATATTTGGCACACGCTTTCAAACTCTTCTCTGCAACAAGGAAAGCTTGATTTCCTTTTTAAAAGGAAGATTAAAATTCTTCTTTGGGGGATCTTGGGCTTCGATTAACAGCTCAAATATCCACAGCCCACCAAAATTGTGGTAGTTGAGGGTAATTCAGAGTGGCGTGTCTGGTTTGTGTTTTGTTTTGTTGTTGGTTTGTTTTTTCTTTTAACAAAAGTAGACCCAACTCCTGAACTAATTAGTAGATTTACTTGATAATCATGGAAGGGATCACTTTTATGTACAGATTAAGTGCTAAGGTGCCATGTACAGGAATTCATGCATTAGGGAATATAGTATTATGTCAAAGTATTTGTATATGCAAGCCTCAAAAATAATGAAAAAAAAATCCAGAAGCATTTAAAACCACCAAGTTTAGTGGGAATTTAGGCTTACTTTTAGACTCTTGAACCTTTACACTTGATGTTGTCAACCTTGCTGTTTACACACAGGGTATGTTTGAAATTTCCTCTTTTGAAGAAGAGGCTTCTGGGTTACTTGTATGACAATGGAAACTTGTGCTTAAATATTAATTGAGTAATGATTCCATTATAGATTGGGAAAACGCTGGAGATGTACTACAACATAAAATAGGAAAAGTTTGAATTTCAATCTGGAAGTCCAGACTTAGTTATAACAGTACTCTTAATAAAAACCTTCTAGAATCTCCTAGATTCCCATATCTGTATGATGTCTTATTTCTTTTAAATGTATTGTTCTGAAGTTTTTCAAAGTACTGAACTTGTGCTAAGAAGATAAATCTTGAACAGCAGCTCTTCCTGTGAAAAGAATTAACAGGGTGTAAAGTCTTGTCAGATGGACAAGTCTCTCAAGCTCCTGACCATCAGCAGCCTTAAAACTTCAAGCATTAACAACGCTCCTGTCACCCTAAACAGCTTTAATTTTTTAGCCTGGTTTGCTTGGGAAAAGAAGTCTGTAACCAAAGTATGTCTGTCTTTCTGGCTGCAAATCAGTCTTAAGTTACTTTTGACTGAGTTAGTAAATTCAGAACAAATCTGACAGGAAAATGAAAGCATTGAGTGCTCTTCTCTGTTTCCTGACAAGAGGTGGACAGGTGGTAGAAAGAGTGCCTGTTTAGCACTGTCAGGTGGGGGAAAGCTATGACCTAAAGATTATGCTTTACTAAATATTGTGGAATACAAACCGAAGCTCAGCTTTGACTTCCCCCCCCTCCCCCCCCCTCATTTCATCACTTGCAGAACTTTGTTTCACAAAATCTAGACATTTTGTTCGTTTTGTTTCTTTGGGGTTTTTTGTTTTGTTCTGTTTTTTTCATGGAAGCTCTTGTAAATTATCATTGTCAGATGCTATATCACTGTGAAAGCATGGTCACATCTTCTGCAAAGCAGCATACCCGCCATATTCTGGAAGACAAGGGGTAGACAGATTTTCCCACTTCATTTTCCTCTGGTAAATTGTGCAAAATAAGATGGAGCGTTATGCTCGATGGTAGATGTGAGGTGTGGTGTCTTATGCAGTTCTACTCTTCCAGTTGCCCCATCTCAAGGTACTGTTGTAGCATACAACACACCTTCAGCTTCCTTTTAAGGAAATCAAATCACATTGGAAAGGTGGATATTTAGATCTAGTGTGGTGCATGCTTGGGTGCTCTTCCAAACCAAACTTGTTTACCTGTCTTGTGATGCAAGCAGGGTCAAAATGTGCCTGCAATACTGATAGTTAGGTGAAATTATGGTTTACTTTTTGAGGCAAATTATAACCCAGGTATCTAAAAAATAGATGCCTGCTCCAAGTTGTTCTGAGTTTCCCTTTGATTTCCCCTACAGTCAAGAAGATAATCAGCTCAAGACACAGGAGGAACCTAGATAACCTGCTTCACATAAATCATTTGCTCTAACTATCCAATTATCTTTGACAGCTAATTTTGGGAGATTTAGGTCTTTTCCTGCTTGTTTGACAATTGTACTGAGGGTTTAGCAGGTATTTTATAAACCTCTGAAAATCTAGTTACAAAAACAAACAAAAAAACAACCAAACAAAAAACCCCAAAGGGTCTGTGCAAGCCTTTCAAGGGGACTGCTATAATGGAATATATCTGAAACATAACAAGGGTTGTGGGCTGTTCCTCTGAGTGGTGCAGTCATACTTGTAGTGCTACTCAGGACTGTGTTTAAGCTGCATGGTTGGGGTGGTGCTCTGAAAGGTGATGAGGTGAGAAGATGGCTTTTTGTTCTTTCAGTCTACTGCTCTGCTCATTATCAGTCTCCAACTTCTTTGAAAAGAGGTAGCACAGGTACATAGAATTCATCTCCACTGTCTATCACATCGGGAAAAGTAGTGTTTAGTATCCAGTTTTTGTGTTAGCAGTAGGCTGCTGTAGTGCATATTTGTACTGGTAACTGTCTAGTGAAATATTTGAGTTGCAAAGGGGAAGAAGAAGAAAGATACAGTGGTCACTTTGTGGCATAAATCCTTATATTCTAATACTTTCTAAACTCATTTTTCCTTGACAAAATGCACTTAAAACTAAAAACGTGCTTGAATTCTACTGTATCCTTTCCTGTTTCTGGATGGGAATACCAGCATGTCTAGCAGGGTTAACGAAGTGACTATACTTCCTTACTGTGTGTGCACCATGGTTCTACCCTCTTCAGAAGCAGCTTGCTTCCTATCCTACTTATAGGATCTAAAGCTGGAAACAGTACCAAGCCAAATAATGTTTCCAACTTCAGGGATTTCTCATGCAAGGCATTAGGGCTATATAGGAGCACTGTGCTTCTGAGGGTTTTCTGCTTTGAAATGTTATGTCCTTGGCTCTACATGAGGATTCAGTGTGGATCTGAACTGATCCTGGCATCTTTTCCTAAAGCTCCTTAAGGGGGGTGGGAAGTGTATCTATGTACTTTGTCATTATAGTATAGTTCGTTGCTTTTTTCATAGAAGCAAAGGCAAGGATAGAGGTGAAGAAAGCTGCAGAATCTTAATGTATACTGAAAACCCGCTGTTATATCTGTAGGTGAAATGGCAGGTGATCCCTTGAAAGCAACAGGTCTCTCTGCCTTGCTGCTGATCTGGTCTTTTATGTAGTGGAGGAAAAAAAACCCAGTAGCTAACAAGTATAGATGTGCATTTTAAAGCAGCAACCTGCAATGCTTCATCCTCAGTTATGCATTCCCACAGCACTTGGCTGTCATCAACAGATGCTTTTCACCAGCATGCAGCTTCTTGTTGGGTGTGGAATCTGATAGTTGACAGAGGTGAGTGAGGAAGTGTGAGAAGAAATGAATAAAAGGCATGCCTCTATTAAAGAAGGGAGAAGGGAAGAAAATGTATTAATTGAAAAAGACAAAAAAGGCTGGGAAGCAAAATGAGAAAACTGTTACCCTTTAGCCACATATGGAATAAAAAAGTTCAAAGGCCTCAATGTTCTGCAGCAAAGAACAATACTTGCCAAAAAGCAACTACAATGTTAAAATTTGTGATAAGGGTAGTCCAAGGTATGTAAATTTTA
Source organism: Aviceda cuculoides (assembly GCA_035590195.1). Taxonomy (NCBI): domain Eukaryota; kingdom Metazoa; phylum Chordata; class Aves; order Accipitriformes; family Accipitridae; genus Aviceda; species Aviceda cuculoides. Next base: position 24,866,451 of record JAVJGG010000031.1, read on the forward strand.
ATAATCTTTACATGTATGAATGATATCTGTGGTTATCTACATAATGTCAGCAAGGATTCTGGAATAAGGCCTTAAACGCAGGTATCTACTGTTTGGGGAAAGTATATTTGCAGTCACAGATCACCAGCCTTAGCAGCAATACTTGCGTCTGGGTTTTTTTTGTTGCTGTAGTTTTAATAGTTTGGGGTTTCTATTGACAACATTCTCCTTGTTGCCTGCCGCAAGCCCTGCATATCACTGCATCTTTCCACTATGTCAGAGTCCTAACATAGAATTTATTTCCAGAATAAGGAGTTAAAGGAACAGGAATAGCCTGCACACTCACTAGCAACATAATAAAGTATTTAGTATGCAAGGAAGTGGTTGAAACGGTAAAAGACCTGTAGGAGTAAAACTACATAAAAGGACCTCAAATTTACCTCAAAGCACACTTCACTGGGGTGTGGATTTTCAGAAGAATATAAAATTAGCCTGTACAGTTGGCTTCTGAAGAAGACCGCTTAGCTACAGAGCTCAGTTCTAATGCACAGTAGAGAGGAGGGGAAGAGGACAAAGACCTCAAGCAGAGGGCCAGAAGAAGGATAAGCTGATGAGAGAATATTGCTTTGAAGAAATAGGCTAGCAAAAGAACATTGACAAACTTTCTGTATGCTACAACTTTTTCTGCATTTCATGCACTGCATGCAGATTGTGCTAAAGACCTTACAGAAACAGAAGTATCCAGTATGTCCTGTATCCTGCACCCTTACTCTTCTGAGAGAGAAGAGTGACTGGGGGTCATAGTCCTTGCTGGCATCAGCAGGTACGGCTTGCCTGGAGTCAGTGGAGCTGAACACCCACTCCTACCAGAAGTAGTTTGTCCTTGTAGATATATTTTTTCATAGCTGAATGACAACATTTCAAAGTGTTACTATTGAGAATATACATTCAGTAAAGATGATAATACAGTAGGTAACAATCTGGATATGTTATCCACTTATCTTTGTTGTGTAGATTACGTTTATTACCTGAGATGGAATAATATACTTAAGGCAAAGAAAACCGTATTTTTTTTTTTCTCTCGGAAAATAATTTTCTAAATGTATTGGAAGAAGAGGCTTGCTTTCCTTCTGGGTAGAATAAAGTCCTTTTTTGTCTGAATGAATCATTTTCATCTTCCCATTACTGTGATTTCAGTGCTGCAGAAGCAAGACTCCTGTGGATGGCAACAGGGATTATCTAGTGATTATTGCATAGAGGTGCATGCATAGAATATTTCAACACTATTTTGTCAAGTGCAGATGCTGCAGAAGCACAGCTTCTTACTTTTTTTTTTAATTCCTCCTCCCTTTCCTTTCTTTCTTCCAAGCTATTGTCTGTGTTGGGCTTACTAGTGACTGTATCTAGTGTAGATTGGTGGGTATGGAATAGCCACAGAGAATAAAATCCTAAAGTATCTAAAAGACAATCATCTCGGATATCTAATGCTGGCTGCCTCAGGCCTTTGAAGACTGTACGCCTAATAGTAAACATGGCTGATTCTTGAATGTTTGGGAGTGTCCAGGGTTTGAGATATAGGTCTGTGGAATTTTGTTTGTTTGTTTGTTTTCTTGAGGGGATGGGTGGTGTCTTTTTTTTTTTTTTTTAGTGGTTTCTCTTCTTTCTCCTCTGTCCTGAGAAAGCAAAAACCCAGAGACCTGGTCAGAGAATGACCTGAAGATCTGGAGCAGGGAAGAGAGAGAGGTTTTTGCAACGGGTACAAGAGGGAGGTATTATCTGGAAAACAGCCCCTCTGAGCTTGCTCACATTCTCTCCCATGCTATTGTTCTGAATAAATATTGCTGTGCTTACTTAAAGATGGGTGACACTATCTTAATGTTGGTCTTGGAAATGCTGCTGGCTAAAGACTTCTTGACAGTATAGGCAATGCTGATATATCTCAAGGATAGGACAAAACTCAACTTTATGAAAAACCAAGAAAATAAGTTCTGGGAACAGGGAGGATGGTGGGACAGGGTCCTTGGGCACAAGGAAGAAGAGGCAGAAGGCTAGCAGGAGCTGTGAGACATCAATAGCTGGAATTATGGAGGCTGCAGATTGAGAATAGATCAGAAAGGGGTTAGTGGGGATATTAACTTGTAGATGGAAAAAGGGCGGAGAGGGAAGATTGAGGCTAGAAATGGGGAAAGGAACTTCAGGGAAGAGAAGTGAGCAGTTCTGGCTGTGCAGCCTTTAGAAGAGCAGGCTGCTGGTTTTCCTCCTCATTCTGAAGAACTCTCCGCTCATCCTGGGTCCTATTCTATGACAGTACAGGCACTAAGATAAACCTCTGGTACAAGATCAGTGTGAATGATCATCATGAACTGCAGATATCTTGGAAATACTACAAGAAGTTTTGAGACTAACTGAAATGTCTGGAACTTAGGATGAGCAGTGGAGTCCAGAAAATAAAATCCCACTCAGAGGGAATTAATAGATTTTTTTTTTGTAACCTAGAATAGGTAATTTCTTGGCATACAAGTCTTGTATGAGTATTTATCTAGCTTTTAAGAATATCAAGAGGAAAAAACAAGATATAGTATATGTGGTTTAAATGAGCTAAGAAAGGAAAAGAACTCAATCTTTTTCTTGCTTTCTCTGCTATCTAGAGACTTAGGGTTTTTTCCTAGTAGATAATGTGAGGCATAAACAAAAGAGCTGAATGAAATGATGTGCAAGTAGAAATAGAACACAAATTCAAACTGTCAAAATATGTATTTTGGAAAAATCAAATGTTCTGTTGGAGATCCAGTGATGGCAAACACTTATTACTCCAGAACTTATTTAAATGTCTGAATTCAACAAATGCTCACTTATTTGTCCACCAGGATAATAAAAATATTTGGTGTATACAAAAAATACATACACTTTTTTTCTTCTATTACCTTGCATTTTTCACAAAGTAGTCATTTTCAGAGAGGTAAAAATTATGGACATTCTTCATGTTGTGGTGACTGCTACTGCAGTAGCATGAAATTTCTTCCATCAAATGATAAATACACTATGTGTTCAGATTATAAAAATTCTACTGTACTGTTGTCTTAATTGTCCTGGGCAAGCCAAGAAAACTTTGAGAAATATGCTTTGATTTCAGATCAGGTAAGCTAGTTGAAACAATTAAAATAACTTATATCTGCATTGCAGTGAGGTCTGACAGATAGAGATAGGCAGTTGACTTAGAGGTGGAAAAAGAGCCTGAAATTCCTATACCATACTGCCAAGTCTCAGGTTGTTATAGCTCCTGTTAGCAATTTAACTTCTGGGAATGTGGAGGTAAAGAGGACAGGATTTGTTCTGTCCTACCTGGCTGTAGTATTATACAATGTATGTTTAAGTCTGAGTGAGCCATGCTGGGGTCCTGTTATGGGCAACAAACAAGCCTTCAAGGTGAGGCTCATCTCCGCCTATTTTAGCATTCTCATCTGAAATGATGTTAATCATGCCTGATACTCCTGTTTCTCTTCCCTAATTATATACCCCATATGATTACATTACAGATCTCTATGTATGAGTTAATGTATTGTCAGGCAGATGACTTCTAACCTATCATGGTCTAACTGGGCAACGGCAACTGTGATTTACCTGAGATTTGGCATCATGTCAAAGCTGGAATAAAGGTTGATATTCCTAGGTTTAAGTTAGGGTGTTTCATGTCTGCAGATTACTGTGGGTAAGTCCCACAATGAAGTGAGCATGGAAAAATTCTCCCCTCTTTGCATGTTATTTGTCCAAGTAGCAGTTTCTATGTGCTGCTACAAAACATATATATATATTTGCTGTCACAGGCTTATAAACAATGGACTTTGCTTTAAGAAAAAAAAAAAACAAAAAAACAACACATGCCTAACAATAAAAACAAACAAAACAAAAAAAACTAAACCCACAAAACTTTAGAGTCCTTCCTGAAACAACAACAAAATGCAGAACTTACCACAGCAGATAAAATAAACTAGATTTTTCAAAGCTAAACTGATGGAATTGCAAGTGTCCTTAACATGTAGCATTGTTGATTTGGACAGGTACAGTAAACACTTGCATTTGTAAATTAAACTTCCATAAATACCAACACAATGTTTAGATACTTAGAAGAAATGTTTTTCAGTTTTGTTTGAATTTTTTTGATGAATCAGTTTAGGAGAGTTGGGAATCATCCTTTTAAACTCCAACACAAGTCATTCTGGAATGGTGATCTGTATTAGAACTGTCAGAAAAATAAATCAGTGTGTTCAAGTGCTCGTATCAAAGTGGAAAAACTTGTCAAGTGTTCTCCAGGGACTTGACCCCAAGCTATGTAAATCAGAGTTAAGACTCTTATTTATTTCAGTAGGATAGAATTAGTCATTTGCATATCATCATCATTATTGCTTTTGAGGTGGGAGGGGGATATAGTGTTAATGACACTCACAGCTTGTCATAAACTGAGAAGATGATAACAAAGAAACTAACAGAAATTCAAGCCAAGGGACTTAAATGTAAACTAAAATGTACAAAGGAGGCAGGAGATAAAAATGTGCTCTAATAAAGAAGCAGACTGGTGGTGGACAGTAAAGCTGTCTGAATATTGAAAATACTAATTCTTAAATAATTATCCCCTAAGGAAATGTCAGCACTTACTTGTTTGAACCATCCAAATAGTTAACCAGCTGCAACAGATTAGAAATGCATTTGCCTTATGCTGTAACCACAAAAAAATGGACTAAGTTTCAATATGGAGACTGCAGGTATCCATCACAGAAGTGGTCAGTCTTTCTAGAGCTCTAATGTACTAGGTAAAGTGAAACCGATCACTTAATGGAAGAGATTTGGATAAAAGTGATATAATAATCCCTGTAGAGTTGGGGGAATTTCTCAAAAGGGATTGAGTGATATGACCCAATTACAAGTCCTTTGAGAGCAGTAGCTCCCAGCAGTTTACTGAGAAGCGATGCAACCATTTCCAAGTTCCCAAAGAAGTCGCTGTGGTTCACTGTTAAGGCCATACAAGGGGCGCTATTTTATTCAGCAACGGGAATGCCTTAGCTGATGCAAAAGCAAAGCTGCGGCTTGCCAACCTGCAGTAAAGATTATGGAAGTTGCTTCAGATGAGAGCCTGTGGCCCGATGTTGACCACTGAAGAAAATTCTATCAATCAAATGTGACAAATGAAGAAAAAGAAGAGTGGACAAAATGAGAAATGTCAGAAGATGAAACTGGAGTATTGACAATAGGGGGGAAACCTGTCTTGCCAAAAAAAATTACCTGATGACTATAACCAGATGGTTCCATGATAAAGCTCCTGGAGGGCTGGAAGCAGTGGCTTATCAAATACAGCGAGTATGGGTGGCATTGGGTGTCTATGTGGCTGCTAAAAGAATTATTAATGCTTGTCGTGCCTGTCAGAAATTCTCAAATATCAAACCTGCGCATGAATTGGGAAGTTGACCACGGGCTTCTCTCCCATTCCAAAGATTGCAAGTATATTATGCTGATATACCTGCAGTATGTGGACAGACCAATTATCAGGATGGGTGGTGGCTTTCCCAACAAGAAAAGCAGACACTGGTGGAGTAATAAAAGCTATAATTAAATTATTTCTAGGTATTGAGTATCAGAATCCATTGAACCAGAGGGTTACATTTCACAGCAGATGTAATTGACTGACTTTATAAAAGTTTAGGAATAGAAAAAAAGACTGCACACTCCTTATTGTCCTCAAGCATCTGGGCAGGTAGAAAGGATGAATTTTAGCTATTATTTCCTTAATAGTTCAATTTGCACACATACAGGCTTAAAATGGCCAAAAGCATTAAATATACCCTTATGTGAGACATTTGAAAATCACTAATACAACCCTTAGGATGATTGCCTGCTGAAGTCCTTTCTGGGAGACATTTAGCCATAGCAGGGTCTTGTATCCTAGCCAAAACCAGCTTCTTGAATGGAGATGAGTGTTTAACACACTATGTTCTAAATTTTCAAGGAAGTTTCAAAATTAAAAGGTATCTTGCACAGTGGTATCAACCCACCCCTCTGGAGATACAGATAAATGATTTGCAGCCTGGGCATAGAGTTTTATTAAAAGTGTCTTCCCATAAATCTAAATTGGAACCTGGGGTGGGTGGGGATATATACTGTCTTAAGTTCTTACTTTGATGTAGAAGTTATGGGAAAGGAAGCTTGGATCCATCATTCACATGTTAAATTGTTCATCCACTGAATGATCCTCTGGCAACTAAGGCTGGTGGAGGAAGAATCTACTGTGGCTACTGTTTTACAAATTGAAACCATTTGAATTTCTTTTCCAGAGCTACTTGGACACCAGGTTTCCAAGCACCTGAGGAAATTATAGAAATTCTATGGGTAAACTTAAAAGCCTTTGTCACCCTTATTACACAGGTAGGGGGAGTATCTAAATCCATATAACCTCATTATGAGGGGAGGGAAAAATCTCTATTTCAACTTATCACAAACCATAGCCCAAGTTACTGGTAAAACTAACTGTTGGATATGTACTCGCTTTCCAAGCAACTCGGCTTCAACTATTCCCCTGTTAGAGATCTCTATACAAATAACATATCATGGACTCCCTTATGGACAAATACTACTTTCCGTCAAGACTACATGGACTCACGATAATGGGATGTGGTAATCCCGGAAGCAAAGAACAAATATGCAATATGTGTAAAAGTCAACTTAAGCTTCTCTGGGCAACTTCAATGACTGCAACCAAACAATGAAAGCAGGAGCAGTGGAAATACTCTGGGACTCTTCCAGTACACCTTGGCCTGTACCTGAGCGTAAAGGGTTGTTTTGAATAGGTGGTAAGAGAGCTTTCAAAACATTACCAGGAGATTGGTAGCTGTTACTCCTAAGAGTTTTGTGTTCTCAAATTTAACTATGGAAAGACAATCATGGTTATAAACATTTGTTTGTAGGACCAAACATAGTAATGCACTAGTATAAAAGCCCAACTGCATTCTACTCCTTTGCTAGATGGTTTCTTCCCTGGTTGGGAGTGAGTGAATTAAAAAAGGCCTTAGTTATCATTTCAATGGCAAAAGAAATTCTTGGCAATAATACTGCTGATGCAGTTACAGCATTACAAAAGGTTTCACAACTCTCCAAAATTATACTGCAAAATAGAATGGCATTACATACTTTATTAGCCTCACAAGGGGGAGTATGTGCAATTATTAATACCAGTTGTTGTGTGTACATTGACCAGAGTGGGAGGATTTCAGCCAATGTCACCGATGTTCCGAAGTTGTGGGAACAAGTAAAATTAATACATAAAGTAAAATTGGATGGTACTTCAGCAGGATTCCATGAGGTCTTGGCTCACCTCCTGGATACCAGGTTTAGGAGCCTGGGCAAAATGAATTCTTTATGGGTTATTGATTTTTATTATGATCTTTGCAATAGTGTTTGTGTTCAATGTTGCCTCATTTGCTGTACCCAACTGTGCTCATCTTAGAGGCTATAACTATTCTGCTCCCATATAATAAATAACAGGAGTGTTAAAAACAAAGGCAGAACTGTTCTGGAAAGTACTGTTATATAGCTAAAACTTAGCAATAGTAGTTTATCGTTAGCAGGCAAAGCCTATAGGCCATGGTACATGAACTGTAACAACCATATTATAACATGCCAAAGAGCTAACTACAAAGTCTGTTGAAACTGACCTAAGAGGATGTGAAATGGGATATATAAACATGGTATGTTGTGTAAAAAGATAACTGCCTAGTAACAAAGCAACAAACAAACCAAACCAGTAAGAAGAAAGAAGACCCCGGACCTTAATATTACTATTGGTCCGAACTACTGTGTGAAGGATGGGGTACTTGGAGTGTAAGGGTATAACTGCCCAAGGATTTCTTTGTTTGGGGTCCCTCTTCAGAAGCACTCAGCTTGAGCTGTAGCACTATTAATAAAGAAAAGTCTATAGAAGAATCTCTCTCTTGGCTTGCTGACTCGGCAGAATCCTAGAGTTGAACCCTGTTACAGTGGCTGGCATGGAACATTTCCATAGCATTAGGCAAGCCTCATGATGTCGGGTGGGCATGTAGACAGGTCAAGTGTCAAAATGATTATGCAAGCACAATGTCCTGGTTTCAGCTGGGATAGAGTTAGATGTCTTCCTAGTAGCTGGTATGGTGCGAAGTTTTGAGTTCAGTATGCGAAGAACGTTGATAACACCCTGATGTTTTCAGTTGTTGCTAAGTGGTGTTCAGTCTAAAATCAAGGACTTTTCAGCTTCTCAAGCCCAGCCGGTGAGAAAGCTGGAGGGGCACAAGAAGCTG
>JAVJGG010000031.1:24878281-24911741 GCA_035590195.1 Aviceda cuculoides
CGGCGGGTGGTGAGCAATTGCACTGTGCATCATTTGTACATTCCAATCCTTTTATTATTACTGTTGTCATTTTATTACTGTTATCATGATCATTATTAGTTTCTTCTTTTCTGTTCTATTAAACTGTTCTTATCTCAACCCATGAGTTTTACACCTTTTCCCAACTTTCTCCCCCATCCCACTGGGGGGGTGGGGAGTGAGTGAGTGGCTGCGTGGTGCTTAGTTGCTGGCTGGGGTTAAACCATGACAAACATGATTTGAGACCTCGCTACTTGGTGACTTCAGTGGCCTCTGTCTTCCTAAAACATCTGCTACTGGGTTATTTGATTCTTCAGTTGTTTTCTAGAGTTGCAGAATAATTATTTTCCTCTCTCAACACATGTACCTCTATGCTTGCCTTCTCAGCTGAAGTCTGAGGCTTCTTCTCTGTGGACATCCTTCTCCCTATGAGAGATTTTACAACTTTATCACACTCTGATAAACAGATTTTCCTTTTTTAAATGCGCCAGTGTATTATTTCAGAAGGCACTCCTCCCATGCTGGTATCACCTAGGCTGTAAGTAGAGTCTCTATTCTATCATCCAGATTATCAGTGATGAACACTGGACAGTTTCAAGGTCTCCACTGATGTCTTCTATCAGACTGACAACAAAATGTGTGGAGATAACTTAAAGTAAATTTATACAAGTATTTTGTATCTACTAAATATAAATTTCAGCTTGACTGTAGATGTCTTGAATCACCACAGCAGGGTGAAAATAGTTTTTTTTTTCTAGTGACTTTTTTAGAAAGTGACTTTTGCCACCCTGAAATTCTGAAGTCATTTCTGGTCTTTGCACATCAGCAGGTCTCATTAACATCAACCAGATACTCTGAGCCCCAAAGTGGAAAAAAAAAAACCAACCCAAAACCAACCAACCAACCAAAAAAAACCCACACACAAAAAAAACCCAACCCCCCCCCCAGTATAGTAGTTCATCTAGACTAGTTTTTCAGTATTGTCTTCCTTCTCCCTTTCCATGCTTTGTTAATTAAAACTGATTTGTGACATCGAAGTTGGTTTCCTTTTACAGAGGACCTTACAGGAACTAGGTGAGCAGTGTCATCTAACTGGAAAAAACATCTATTTAGACTAAAGCTTAGAGTAGGCATCTATCATTTTAGTGCCTCATGGCTGCTCCAGTAGGATTAATCAAGGTAGTTGGGCTGCTGATCTCTACAGGGAAGCCTGGTTCTTTTGACACAGGGAAAAATGATGTGGCATGTGTAAATAATTATATGAAACAAGTGGGAACGGGGAAGACAAGCATAGTCATGTAGAAAGCAACACTGCATAAAAGGATCCTGGGGCTATCATGAACTGCAGGCTGCATATATTGGGGTGGGAGGTGGAGTTGGTAGCAAGAAAGCATTTGGCTGTATGGACAGACATGCCTAGGGAGGTATTTATGCTGCTATGTTTACGGTGTACCAGTGGGATTGGGGCGAGGGGGAGGAGGTGGAGGGATGTGTGTTTGATACTGTGCTTGAAGAAATGTGGGGATAGACCAAGTCTTAAGGAACATAACAAAACACAAGAATGAAAAAAATGTCTTTGGGTATTTAATAGTTCTTGGATTATAGTGAGGACATCTTTGGGAACTGGTATGACAATTCTCTAGCTTTGTAGCTCTGTGAAACCTATTCCTTCAACATACCTGAAGTCTACATTCATTACTATGGATTCACTACTGTCACAGATTCATTAACACTAAAATAACATGGAGTGGAGGAAAATCGTAAGTGGAGGGTTTTCAGAAACGAACAGCTGGTTTTGCTAATGAAAAATTGAAACTTAGTGTTCAGTGGTTTCTGAATACAAGGATTACTGAGCTTAGTCCTGTTCTTCTGTCTGATTTAATTTTTCTTGTCTTCCTTGGTTAATTAAATTCTTTACTGAACATTTGGATAGTTGAAAGGCCTATTTTATTATAGCCAAAGTAGCTCTAAAATCACAGCTGGGTATATTTGGAAGACTGAGAGGGAAATGGAAATATCTAATGGCTATGAAAATGCTGAGCAATGTCTACCTTGTGGTATAAAGGCTTACTGTATTTTCTATGGTGTAGCATATTATACTGAACATTTGCTGCAGAGATCTTGTCATGTTAAACTTTTGCTCATAAAACGCTATGCAATTGCAAATACTTTTTCTTTAATCCTCTGTGACAACGTGTGAAAAATTTCTAATGAAACTTCATCTGCCTCTTAGGAAAATTACTGGTTTAGAAAACCGTGGAGGTACTAATGATATTAGATGCACAAACTGTCAGTCAGAACAAGAAAAGGCAAAACAAGCCAAGCTTTGGATTGACACACTACAAACAAACAAAGCTGTTCAAATTTTATAGCAGTGAGGGACACACGTACAAGATTACATCTTGAACAACAGGAAGATGAAGACTTACACCTTCAGTAAATATTCTGTGCCTAGTGGAAATGTCATCCCTGAAGAACAGGGTGGGAGTTTCAGAACTCATCGCTTTCCTCATCCTGGGTTATGAACCAGGCTTCTGGGCAAAAGCCTGTGGAGGGAACTGTTGCTTTCAGAAAGCAGAGTTCACTATGGGATGAAGGATATAGCTGGGTTCTGACAATACTGGTAGGTGTGATGCTTGTAAAAATATTTCTTTAGCACAATCTCCAGCAAAATGATTGTCTTGGACCTGGTTTTCCATAGTCCCCATCCTTCTCCCTTATCACTTGTCTGTCTCTTTCCTCACAGCAAGGCTCATCATTTCTTCTTAGGCATAGACTAGGAGGTTGACCACTGAGGCTGACTGAACACTATTCTGACTAGCCCAGAGGTTTTTGGCCTTGGCTGTTAGCAGGATTCAACTTTATGTTCTCATGAAAGTTGATGAAATTTAAAAAGTTGTTATTGCACCTATTTCAGTTTCCATGGGAACACCGATAAAATGTTTCACTTCTTCCATAATCTCTTCTCGTTATCTTCCAGAAAATAAGTCATCTGCTACTTAATTTTCTGGGCATCTAAGCACTTATTTCAAGTAATATCTTTTTTTTTTTCTTTATTAGAGAAAATTTGTGAGCTGCTTGTATGCCACTCGTACACTCTCACCACAACTGAGACTTCGTATGTCACTGGTTAGAATAAAGTGTGGACAGAAATCATAGTTTGTGGGTAGAAGTTGGGAGATAAGGAAAAGTGGGACAGAATTAGGAAATAGAATCCTAGAATAATTTAGGTTGGAGAATACTTTTAATAGCTTTAATAGGTTGGTATTCCTTCCACACTGGACCTCGAAGTGCTTCCATCAGAGATGTGGTATAAGCAACTGGAAGGAGGGAGTTGTTCGTGCACTCAAAGGACAGAGAAGTAGCACCAAGGTATGTCTTGTCATGGTATGCCCTAGGATGCTATGGGACCTCCAAGATCCCAAGATTGATAAAGAAGTATGAAATGTCACTGTTCCTTTGCATTCATACACCAATGGATCAATTCTGTGTCTGAAGTTTTGTTTTATATGACCACACAAGGTGTACCACGAAAGTTCTGCAGTGGCAGCCCTGTATCTTAGGAGATAGTTGTCTTAATAAACTATTGTAAGTCAGGCAAGTATCTGAGAACCTTGATGTACTGGTATTTCTCTGTCTGAGAGTAGCACTGAACCAAAGAATGAGAATACACAAGAATGAGAATAAGAATTTCTGAGAATACTCAGTAAGCTAAAATAACTTTTATATTGCTTTATTTTTATTGTATTATATAGCAAGGAATTTTTACATGAGAGACTTTTCTTAGTTGTAAACAGTCAAACTCGGGTTTGACACTGCAGAAAAGTGGCTAAAGGAAGTTGGCAACATAGGGAGAAACCTCAGATGGGTATATTGGGTTTACATGGTGTATTGGGTCTGGCTGAGATGGAGTTAATTTTCCCCATAGCAGCCCTCACAGCGCTGTGCTTGGTATTGGTAGCTAGAAGGGTGTTGATAACACACCAGTGTTTTGGCTACTGCTGGGCAGTGCTCACACAGCACGAAGTCTGTCTCTCCAACATTCCCCACTCACCACTAGGCTAGGGGTGGGCAAGATCTTGGGAGGGAACATAGACAGGACAGCTGACCCAAACTGACCAAAAGGATAGTCCATACCATATGACATCTGTTCATCAATAAAAGCTAAGAGAAAGGAGGAGGAAGGGGAGCATTTTTTATGACATTCGTCTTCCAGAGCAGCCTCTGTGTGTACTGAAGCCCTGCTTCCTGGGAAGTGGCTAGACATCACCTGCTCATGGGAAGTAGAGAACAAATCTTTTGTTTTCCTTTGCTTCCATGCTGTCCTTTGCTTTTGCTTTATTGAACTGCCTTTATCTTGACCCACGAATTTTTTTCCATATTATTTTCTCTGCCCTCCATCCTGCTGAGGAGGGGAATGATAGAGTGACTTGGTGGGCCCCTGGCATCCAACCAAGGTCAACCAACCACAGCCCTTTTCTGGCACCCAGCCTGGGGCATAAGCAATTTGAGATAAAGATGGTAATTGGGAGAGGTAACAGGCAAAATTGAACAATGTCAGAGAGTGGAATGATCTTGGGCAATTATCGGTTGTTGTAATTGTGGTGAAGGAACAAGGGGTGGATTGTGTGTAAATTGTCCACTTTTGTTCAGTGTTGTGATGGTGTTATTTTGACTTTGGTGTGTGGAATTCTTTTTTTTTTTTTTTTTTTGTTCATGTGAGCGAAGTTTGTGAAGATTGCATGATGAATGTGGATTTTAATGATAATTCTTTAAGTAATTCACAGAGGTGAGGCGTGGCATGTATTGGGTTTGTGTGGCAAAGTTTTGGTAGCATGGAGATTACAGGGGTGGCTTCTTTGAGAAGCTTCTAGAAGCTTCCCCTATGTCCAATAGAACCAATGCCAGCTGGCTCCAAGATGGACCAGCCGCTGGCCAAGGCTGAGCCTATCAGTGACGGTGCTAGTGCCTCTGGGAAAACATATTTAGGAAGGAAAAAAAGTTGCTGCACAACAGAAACTGCAGGCAGAGAGAAGAGTGAGAATATGTGAGAGAAAAAACTCTGCAGACACCCAAGTCAGTGAAGGAGGAGGAGGTGCTCCAGGAGCCAGAGCAGAGATTTCCCTGCAGCCCATGAAGACGACCATGGTGAATAGGTATTTCTGTACTGGAAATATTCTCCTATACAGGAGCATTTCTTAAAGAACTGCAACCTGTGGGAAGAATCCACACTGGAGAAGTTTGTGAAGGGCTGTATCCCGTGGTAAGGACTCCATGCTGGAGCAGGAGAAAATCATGAGGAGGAAGGAGTGACAGAGACTAAGTGTTATAAACTGACTGCAGCTCTCATTCCCCATCCACCTGAGCTCGTTGGGAAGCAGGAGGTAGAAGAGAAGGGAGTGCAGCTGAACATGGGAAGAAGGGGGTGGGGTGGGGAGAAGGTTGTTGTAGTTTTGTTTTTCTTTCTCACTATCCTATTCTGTTATTAATTGGCAATACATTAAATTCATTTTGCCAAAGTCAAGTCTGTTTTGCCCATGCCAGTAATTGGTAAGTGATGTCTCTGTCCTTATCTCAACCTTCAAGCTTTTCCATTGTATTTTCTTCCTCTGCCTTGCTGAAGAGGGAGAGTGATAGAGCACTTGGCAGGCACCTGGTGGCCAGCCAAGGTCAACCCACCACAATGGAGCAGAAATTGATATATTGGGAGTGGACACTTGTCTGCTAAAGAGTACGGAACTGTCGAAAGCTCTGGATACTCTGTTCTGTACTAGGACTAACATCCCATGATTGTCATTTTCAGCATATAGACAAAGCATTCAGAGTTTGAGGTCTTAGTCTCCAAATATCACCCCTGTCATATATATATAGCTTACAAATGCCTTAATTCTATCTGTAATTAAATATCAATAAAGCAAACTCATTTCCAGCTGACTTTCCCATAATAAAGGGCTACAGTCATATTGGCTATCTGCTAACATTCTCTGAGGTCCCACCTTAGGCAATGGTGAATGAAAGATCTGTCTGAGACACTAGGCCATCCCAGTACCTACTCTAAGTTCTATCCTGCAGCAAATAAAGTTCATTGATGGCCTCTGGAAAAAGGATGTTATATCTAGCTCTTCCCTATAATGCAGCTATCTGGAGTGCTGTCAGTGTAAAATAAGAGAAGAAAAACCAAAAAACCAGCACCTAAATGTGTCTGAGATTCTTGCCATTGCTACATTTAGTACAGTCTAGAGTGTGTACTTTTTTCCCAGATTTGCTATCATAGGCTTTTCTACTGTAGTGGCTGTTGTTATGCAAGTGTGTACTTTTCTCTTCCCAGTGCATATTATGTTATTAAGGTACATGTCTCTTGGAAGGTACAAAGGCAAATGCTCTACAATAAACTTTGTCCAGTCAACTCCAAAACAGAGTTACAATATAAAATGCTGGAACAATACAGACAATGCAGAAAAGTAGTTGGAAGACTGCCAAGCTAGTACAAAATCTATTCATGAACCTTACTCATACTGAAATAACAGAAAGAACTTAACTCATTTTAAAAGCCTGTTTGAGAACTTGCATCAACTGGATTCTGCTATACGATCACAGACTATTATAATTTGGGAAAAAAAAAAAACCAAAACAAAAAAAAACCACCCAAGAGTTGATGAAAAATTAATCTCTATCTAGATAAGGTCTTAAACATCTGTGACCTTCCAAACCTTGTCTTGACTTTGTAAGGAAAATATTGATAAATTAAATATAGAATAGGATATGTATTTTTTTATTAATGATAATATTCAACACTGAAAGCATCTCTGAGTATTTAAAAGCACAGACTCTTTTGCTATTCTTACTCTTATTTCTTTTTATTTTTGTCATTAATCTTCAACAATTGTTTCTGTTATATCTTAAAACATCATTCATGCAAATGATCTCTGGTATGGTATTACAGCTGTATGCAACCAAATATGTAACTCATGTATGTGTATTTGTATTTTATTTGCCTTCCGATACTCAAATCTGTAACTACCCTATCATCTACTATTCTCTCTACTTTTATCTTCCCCCCCCCTCTTTTTCCCTGTTTATAGCTCCATGTACATGTGCAGAACTTCACAATATTCACAAGTCCAGACAATTCACCCACTGCCCCATTCTTCAAAAACTTTAGCATTGGTAAATGCTGTGTTCCATCCCTGGGAGTCTTATCTGGTAGGAATTCCTAGAGCACTTTTAGGTAATATTCACGTCATCCAGCTTCAGAATGCCAGTTTAGGTGCCTTGGATCTGGGAACGTCTGCTTCTCTCTATTGACTACTTAAAAAAATAAGTAATTATAATAGAACAAACCCCATCTCTCACTCTGAAGTGTATATATGGCATTTTTAACTGCAGAAAGTGAGTGTCATAAGTAGAACTGTGATTTCCACTATGTGGATATGGAGCCAAGGAATTATGCCCTTGTCTCACTCTATAAAATTCTACAAGTTAGATCAGTCATATAAGACCTGGAACCAATTCATACAGCTTCTTTCCTTTTTGAGAGCTTAAATCCAATCCTTTCTTAGAAGTAGTTGGTAGTAGGATGCATGCTAGGCTTCATGTTACTCTGGAGTAAGGTCTACCTCAGTCACATCTATCAAAGTTATTACATCTGGGAGGGTGGGTAGTCACTGAGCCAGAAAAAGTGCACAAAGGATTCAATGAAACTCCCTGTGCAGACATTAAGTGTTGCCTAATCTATCATTTGTACCTATTTCTATTGCTCACAGCCACAAGAAAATAATAAATTGAAACTACTAGATGGACTGAGTGATGTGATACTGCCTGTGGCACAAGGAGTTGCTCATTATTGCTGTCAGTGGACTGGCAAAGATGGGGGTACGCTTTATTGACCTTAGTCCCTCTGAAAGGTATCGTTATGGTAATGGAGGTCACATAAGTACCTTCACTTACAATTCAACTTTTTTTTACTTAAAGAAGTATAGGAAGTCGCTTACAATCTCTGGTAGCATGTAGAAGTATAACTCTTTTTTTAATGTAACTGAATTTCTATATTCTTATATCACAGATTATATCCACTATATCACCCCTTTTGACTAACGGCAGCCTTTACTGTTAGATTGTTAAATCAACTCTAATTAAACCCTATATCTCAAGCATTTCATAGTTCTTTGTGATAAGAAAGGCTTTCTGGGTTTGGAAGGGGAGGATTACTAGTCAGAAGAAAGGGCTGGATTTTTAGTTTCTTTTGTAGTGTCCCTACTGGACAACAATAAATTAATCTGTGGAGCTATGATTTGGAGGTAGTTGTTATTTCATTTTTTAAAAATCTTCAGGCATACCAGTAAAATCATGCAAGTTGAGGAAAAATTAACTTCTACTAAGTGCAACCCTTAAACTTTGCATAAAAATTAAAGGCAAGCTCTTGTTGATTGCTGCTTTCTGTAAAAATAGTTTTTATTTTGCCATCCTAACCCAGCTGCAGATAAAATATCTACCATATTCTTGTGAATCGTGGTTTAAGACAGACAGGAATTGTATCGAGCAGGAGATAACTGTGTTTCAGTAGTGCAACATCACAAGATGTTAAGTCACTCCCCACCTGATGCATACAATTTGTGTCAGTTTTTATGCATGGAAACCCACAGGAGAGCTACCCCTGGCCTTCCATGAATGAAAAGCAGGTCCCCTCAAGTGTCACCTCTCTTCCAAAGCGTACAGGAGATATGGGGCTCACATAGGAGTTGCTGTCAGAGCTTTGACTGCAGCAGCTTCGGCAAACCAAGACACCCACTCATTCAGAGCCATTGTGCCAATGTGTGGAGTGGGAACACCGCTGCTTTGACCGAAAAGGTCACTGCTTGACACCCATAGGTGGTGCTTCTCATGCCCAGGGTGGATGTGATAGTAATGTAGCCAATCTTCTATTGATGTTGCTCCACAGAGCCCAGAAAAATCAGTGATCTCCCTGTACTGAAGATCTGCAAGGTCCCAAATGATGCAAATTCCCTTTGACTTTTGTGAGATAATGCATAATGTGTGCAGAGAGCTGAACTCTCTTATTCTGTCACATGCAATAAAACCGGGAGGTTTTTTTTAGACAGCATATTGAGTATGTAATGATTATTTAACACTAGCATCATTCACTTCTGGCATTAAAATTTACTTTATTTTTATATATGCTTTTCTACTGGTTGAATGATAAAGTGTCAGTGAAATATTTCTGTTTCATCTGAGGAACAAGATATCTGTGCTCCAGACAATTTACAGAACACATGACACTAGATCCACTATGACTTTACACAAAAAGCAAGACTGATCTTTCTGGGTGAATGTGCTAGTTTGCCTTCCTTGAGTGGATGTATTGCTGTTATTACGGGCTATGTGATGCTGGAATGTTTCTAAAAGCTACTGCTGTTTAGAAACAGGCTGTAATATGGGGTCAAAGATTTGTAAGTCTAACAGAAAATGTGTAGATAAACTAATGAGATTTTAAATAGCGTACAGTTATCTGCAATGTAGACATATTGTTTCTAAATTGATACAGAAAATACTTTGCAAAGGTATTGAAGCTCAACTATCAAACAGTAGATGCAACTACATATGCAGGAAAGATTTTCTTACTTGGGCAGTGTAGCTTAATCTAAAGTCCAAAAGCTGCATACAGATCAATCCTCCAAATTGCTACCAATTTCTTCTTGACCCCTCTCCAAGGGTCCTATAGACATCAGCAATCATTAGCATGCATCACTCCCATAAGTTTTAGTTGTCTTTCCTGAGGATTTGACACATAGCTGGATGTGTCCTCCCCAGTCAATTGACAGAGATTTATCTCTGTCTTATGACTAGAATGTCAGTTCACATGAAATAGATATATCTTCTATACACTTGATTCAGTAGCAGGAAGTGCCTGAGCTGGCTGGGCCTGAGCCCCACAGCTGCACCATGGGGAAGTAGTGAGGGATTGCAGTGGGAGGCTCCATGCTGGGGGAGGTGGAGGTCACTGTCTGCTGACCCAGCCTGCTGTCCAGGAAGTTTTGCCGCTTGCTAAGGACTCAGAGAGGACATCCCGGAGAGGCTGCTGAGGCTTGTTTGGCCCTTAGACAGTCCTCATGGGTATTTCAAAAAGCCACAAAGATGATTAAGGGACTACAGCGTCTGCCATATGAGGAAAGGCTGAGAGCTGGGGCAGTTTAGCCTGGAGAAGAGAAGGCTCAGGGTGGGTCTCATTAATCTATATAAATACCTGAAGGGAGAGTGCAAAAAGGATGAAGCCAGGCTGTTTTCATTGGTGCCCAGTGGCAGGACAAGAGGCAATGGGTACAAAATGAAACACAGGAGGCTCTGTATGAACATCAGAAAACTTTTTTTTACTGTCAGGGTGACTGAGCACTGGAACAGGTTGCCCAGTGAGGCTGTAGAGTCTCCATCCTGGGTGATATTCAAAAGTCATCTGGACACTGTTCTGGGTAACTGGCTAAAGGTTGTCCTGCCTGAGCAGGGGCATTGGACCAGATGACCTCTGGAGGTTTCTTCCAACCTCAACCATTCTGTGATTCTGTCAGTCTACAACATGTCTTAATTGGTATAGTCAAGTATATAGATTCATTGTATATAAGGTACTAGCATTATGGTCATGCAACTGAGTCAATATTTGAATAAGAATACCTTGCTTTTTATTTTTAAATGTAAAAATAACTTTTCTTTAATCTTAGTTTTTGGAGCTGAAATACGCATTTTTATCTTGTAGCCTTCCCTCATGGATTTTTTTTTAAAAAAAAAAAGAATAATTCTGATAGAAGCACTTGTAGTCTGACAGAAGGCAGATTTGGTAAAGCATTCTTGGTAGATCGTTTAAGCAAATGAAAAATTTTAAACAAGTATGATAGGTATATGCTTTGAATGTTTGCAGACAAGTGCCAGAAAATGAATGCTTGTGGAAGATGTAGGTATATAAAAGTGCATAACTTTGCATTCAAGAGCATGCCAGGAGTATACATGTATGGAAATTTATCCCATTTGTACTGGCAGGGGACCTGGATATAGAAATACACTTAGAAAAATACAGAGATTTTGGTCTTTTTTCAAATAAAGGTTTAAAAAAAAAGTTAGAGGTAGAAAGATACTAGGGTAGCATTTCCTTCAAATTAAAGGGGTATTTCTAATAAGATTAAGATATTGTTCTGAAAATTTGGCATAGTTGATTTTTTTTTCCCCTTTGGTATTAGTGATATTCTTAAAGTACTCCTATAATATATCATATGTCATGAAATTTTCTTTATATAATTATCCACGGACACTGTACAATCATGAAATTTCAGGAATATATTTCATCATTCTCAGCTCGGAAGACTAGCAGATGGTGTTTGCTCTTGGATTACCCTAGAGAACTCGTTTTTT
This sequence comes from Aviceda cuculoides, assembly GCA_035590195.1. Taxonomy (NCBI): domain Eukaryota; kingdom Metazoa; phylum Chordata; class Aves; order Accipitriformes; family Accipitridae; genus Aviceda; species Aviceda cuculoides. The sequence goes on from JAVJGG010000031.1 coordinate 24,889,694, forward strand.
TTTTTTTTTTTTTTTTTCTCCCCCCAGGCTTGAGTTTATATTTGAATTTATATAAATTCCACGATTCAATTTATATTAGAGAGGAAGAGACATATAAGCATGCAAGGCATAAAAGTGATAATAGCATTGACCTGTAAGTAACATGTTGCTTTAATAGCCTTAAATACTGTTATTCCAGTTGAGATGTCCTGTATCAAAAGTGAAGAGTAGCGGTAAGGTGTGGATTTAGGGCAGAAATTAAGTGAAAAAGTTGGAAATAAAATTGAAAATGCAACTGAGGAAATTGAATATATGTTTTGGATGCCAGATTGCAAGTGTTCCTAGGGGAAGTATGGAGGTAGTGCCTCTAGGTTCCATCTGTCCCTTGCCCTGTCAGCACAGCAGAGACTAATGTTAATACAAGCATCTGAAAGAAAGGCCTTATTTCCATATTAGTTACCTATTTCTGCATCCCTAGGGACCTTGTGATGATTAGTTTTAAGGCCAAAATGGTGTGGCTTATATCAGAGAGTGACAAATACTTCAAGAGATGCCATCTCTTGTCCTATTATAAGGTTAATCCTTTCGGTGCAAGGCTCTCTGAGGGAGGAACAACAAAGAGAACCCAATTCTCAGATCACACCCAGTGCCTCAGCTACATTTCCTAGGGAAACTGTCATGGTTTAGTAGTGGTGATGTTAATAATTCTGATGTCACGGAAAATGAAAGGAATTGAATAATATCACAAGTAGTGGAGAAACAAATTTTGAAAAAAAATTCTTTATTGCCTTAGAAGCTATACAGAGAAGTACAAGTATATCTGAAATGTATCTTCAGATTATTATGGCTGTTGTTTATTTTTGTTTCTGATGCCTTCTTTTACCTTTTTCCCATTGCCTGATTTCCTTCTCCTTTTTCCTATCTCTTTATATAAAATAGATAACACTTACCAAAATTGAATAGATATTTTTAAATAACCCTGAAATGGGAAAGAAGTCTGTTTTTAAAAATAAATTAAGCACAGTAGAATGTCTGAGGCTTTTTTTTTTTTTTAACATGGGAAATAAGTGTTGGTATTAACGTGTTAAACATGAGTACGATTAGTGTCCTAGTTTAACCAGCATTTTGCCATTGGTAGTATGGTATTTCTCCATTTATTTGTGAAAGAGATGTGTCAATGTGACACATCATCAGTCTTGAATTTTGAATTTATGCAACTCCTTGCATATACAAGATATTAATGCATTATGCTGATTTACTTTCTTTTAATTTTTTTTTAAACTAAAAAGATAAAATTCTCAGGCATATTTGTTGGCGTCTCCTTGTAACAACTGCCAATGACTCTATCCTGCTCTGTTTTAATTTTTCCTCATGTTTTAATGCTTTCTTAGTGTACAGAGCAGATTATCAAGTATAGCCTAAGTAGGAATGAACTTAGACTAGAATAGATTATGACTGAAAATACAGTGGGGTTTTTTTAATATTCTTTCAAATATTTGTTTGCATTATAATTTGTGCGCCATCCACCTGTTTAGTAAACATCAGAAATTTTTATGAAACTTGCTTCTCCTTGCTTAATTTTTAATGAAAAATAACCCAGCATGCAAATATTAAATAATTGAGGAACCAGGTCTGCTGTTTCCTACATGCCACTGAAAAAGCTGGTGAATTGAGCAGCTTGTACTATAATGTATGAAATTAGCCTTCATCCTGTTTTATGCCCATGTGATACAAAGCACCATGGTAAATGTGTGGTTCGTGCCTTTTCTTTGTGTCTCATGCACAAAAAGCAGTGTGGAGCCTACTCACATATCATGTTACTAATGAAAAATATTTCTTCTTTTCAGAGTGTTTGGGAGTTTTCCGCAAGTTGTTTCTTCCCTGCAACATGCTGGAAAAAACCCAAATTCTGGAAAGAGGAAGACAAACACCTCTGTGTAGCTAGCTCTGAGTTCTGCGTACTCAGTCAATATGTTATGATGGAAATGGATGACACCACGAACTCCTCTAGTGTAGTCATATGTTTAAAAGAAAAGTGTAAGGTGAGCATCCAAACTGAAAGGAAAAATAATAGTATGTGTTGAAGGGCAGAAACCAGTTTGGGATCTGAATTCTAGTTTTACATAGGTCCGGGAGAGCAGAAGGGTTAATGATTAGTTCCTCCACTTGGCATTTCTGATTTGCCAATTTAATTCTCCATTGGTCAGTTGTTCATTTAGTTGCCTTTTTTCTTTTATTTGGACTTGGGGTCCTGCTGGCTGTCCAAATTCTCTCCAAGAAATGAGGTAACTTGGCAACATTTAACACTGCTATGCGTATGTATGTATCTAGACTAAAAAACTTGCTTAGCTTGCTCTTAAAAATTAGCAAGTACAAAACTGGTATTTACTAGCTTGTTTAGCCTAGTGCCATTTGATAGCACTTGACTTTTTTGATAGATTGACTTTTTTTTTTTTTTTTTTTGCTGTTTATGGATGAAAGTAAGATATGTCTTAGAGAACAAAGGTCTAGCTCTCAAGTCCATGAAATCAAATATACTGAATTGTTTAGAAGAATGTACTAGTTGAAGCATCTAAGAATGTACCTTTTTCAAGACCCAACCAAAACTGTAAATATACTCCTATTTATCTGATAGTGGACACAAACACAGATGTGGGCACTGGGATTTGAAAGGGGGGTTTTCGCAGTGGTCATCTGAATATGTCAACATGAAATAGAAGCTCCAACACAGCTAGTGAGAAGAGGTCGTATTTTCCTCAGTTTAGTTGTCATCAGTCCAAAAGGCACTTCATGGTAAGTGGGTGTGGAAAGAGAGGGGAAACTATTCTTCTTCCTATTACTGACCATGAACCTGTTTCACTCATTTCATAGCTCCACTAGTTTCCCCCAGAATTACCTCTGTGACCAGAATCAAGTCTGCAATAAAACAACATGACCCTGTGTGCAGTCTGTCTTGGCTCTAGTTAATTCTCATCTGGTTTATTTCAACATTCTTACAAACTTATATTGAAAACAGTTGTTCCTTGTGTTCACTTTTAGTTGAAACAAAACTCTGGTATTTGTATGTTACTTTTGTATGTTACATACACAGGGAAACATGTCTAAAAATTGCATAATATCAGAAAGGCTTCTGAAAAACTGTAAACACAACTAGCAACAAGAATCACAGTGCAACCTGTTTAGGTGACTGCATATATAAATAAGGGACTAAAGTTAAAAGAAAGAAAATCACAACTAGGTTATGCTTTGGGAGTAGAACTTATCAGAGGAAAGGAAGGGAAAGTTGTGTTAAGGCTGGCCAGTACCAGGTGCTTTGCTGCCCATGCAGTCTTGCCATGGCAGCAAACAGCACAGTGAAAGCTGCCCTGCTTTCCTTCTCAGGTAGTGTAGCATGCTTTGAAATCATTTCAGAAGTTATTACACATTGTCTCAAAATGATGATGATGTGAAAACAATTTAAATCCAGACACCATCACAACTGTATTGCTGCCATTTCCGTTGCTTTTTGTATCCTAAACTTGGTACAAAGTCAGAACTGGAATCTTTGCAAGCAAAAATACAGTATTTTGAACAAAAATGCCTATCCAAGTAAGACAAATGTAAAAATACTGTGTCTGCCAGTTTCTTTGTTTATCTGCCCTATGTAAATAGTTTTGGATCCCATTGGAAAACATATCCAAGCCTAGACACCTTGGTTTTGTAGAGAATACAGTGCTTTGTGTATACTTTCTCTAAAGTTATTTATCAGTTATTATTATAGCTTAATTTATCCTGAACTTAAATTTGCCAACCATTCACTTAGTTGTGTTAAATCTTACACTTACATAAATGTCCATTCTGGCCAACAGGATATACTTTTTCTCTCTTTGAGCCTTTCTGAACCGGTAGTTGCTGGCATTTGGGTTGTACCTGGTATCCAAACCTGAATTATGTGATGTACTGAAACCTACATTTTCTATCTTGAGCCTGCGGGGTCTAAATCCTTTTTCAAGACCTGTCTGGCTAAAGCTCTGAGCAGCCTGGTCCGACTCCAGAGCTGACACAGCTCTGGGCAGGAGGTTGGACCAGGGATCTCCTGAGGGCCCTTCCAACCTGAATCTCACTATATAAAACAGCTTGAGAAGATGCAATTTCCTAACAAGCTGTGAACAAGTGTTATTGAAGATATGAACTTAGAGAATGATAATGGGAAACATAAGCCTAAAAACTAGAGTCTGCCATGCCAAGAGAAGTGTGCTAAACATTCTGCATTTCCAAAGGAAATGAATGAAGTTGGCAGCGGGAGGGGAGGAGAGAAGCTACTTATCTTTTTTTTTTTTTTTTTTTTTTTTTTAAGCCTGTTGTAAAAAGACTTGGCTTGAGCTGGGATACACGATACACTGAAATTTAATTGTCAAAGTCCAAAATGTGGCCCTGAAATACCCTCTACAGCATCTACTTAGCCCTTGAAATGACTTCACTAGGTTTACTAAGTCATGTAACATAATGGCTGTGTCTGTCAGTCACATCTCTTAATATCTGTGAACTCAAAGGAAAAAGAAGTATCACAAATATTGAATATTCACAAATTTATTTTAAATAGAAAAAGTAAGTTTAGAAGAAAAGCCTCGCAAGTGGATATTTTCTCCCCCCCCCCATGACATGGGAGTACCCTTCGTTGGTTACTAGGGAATTCATCCACACCAAGTGCTCTTAGAATTGCTCTTCATTCAGAATAAGCTCTGATCGTAACTTGGACAGTTGTTAAAATCAATTGACTGCAAGACATAAATCAATAGGAATTATGATCTTTTTATTCTAGCACCCACTTAGAAGCTTATTTCATTGTTCCAGTAAGATTTACAATGTCAGCTGTATTTGAATATTTTAAATGTTGCAAAGGCAGATTCCAGTATACAAGATCCTGTTGTAGCAGGAGAGAAGGAAAAAAAAAAAAAACCCTGCATGCAGAGCTTCAATGGCAGTTCTAATGTCAATAATTTATAATTTTAAGTTCTATCCTGTGATTGCTATCATTTTTATTGTTCAGCTTTATAAACATGTCTTTTTCCACAATTACAGAATATGTATTCTCCCTACAAAAGATATCTGTGATATATAAAATTTAAAGACAGGATTTATGTACTGTTCAAGGTGAGTTGCCTGTAGAAAAATGTTTCCTCCAATTAGTCTGTATATTTCAAATAGAAGAAAAACAGATCAGATCATCACAATTTTGCTTGGTATTTGTACGTAACAACTGATCCCCTTTGCAGTCTTTCTCCAGGAGTGGTAGCTGTCTTTCAAGGCACTATTATTTCCAAAGATTCCCAGATACAGAACCAATCAATGGCTAAAAGTAAAGTAGAGGTTATTCAGTGAGAAGACATAGCCAGAAAAACTGAAGAATTACATAAGTAGATCTTTCCATCACCTTTGTTTATAAGTTTGGAGGAAAATAGTTGAGGTTGGATGCGGTAACATATAAAATTACTCTTGTCAACAGTAGTGCTAGCTAATATATAGGGATGTATGGCTGAAAGAAGGTTTTGAGATGGGAGTATATTGCCTGAAGTTCTGAGATTAATGAGTTATTTTTATTCCTTACCAACTTACTGCTGCCCTTATTACATTGATATATACTTCTGTATACTATGTATTTGGCTTAAGCCTGCTTTTCCAAAATCCCCTTCTCCTCTAGATTTTAACTGCATCGTAAAGATCCAGCATATCTGGAAATCATGGCTGTAATTACTTCTATAGAGAAAACGTAGATGCTGAAAGCTCTAATGCAATAAGAATATCACTTTAACTGCAGCATCTAGCAGTCCTCAGAATTACCCAATTATTTTCCCAACTCAGAAATCACAAAAGGGAAGGATACTTATTTTTCTCTCCTTATCTAGATATCAATCAGGAGTATCTCAGTCTAGTTGATTTTTGGAAGAGCCAAATCTAATCTAAATTCCGGATTATAACAAACATTGGTCAGCCTCTGCAAAAATGGGAAGACAGTAGACATCAATAAAATCAAATTTACTATATGGCATGCTAAAGAAGATGTTAGCATAAATGTCAGTAGGCTGTGTTTTTACATCACTTTGACAGTTAGAGGAAATGTTAGAAACATTAAGCATAGAAAGATATGCCATCACTCTAATTCCTATAAGTTATATATTTGTGACTTCAATAAAAAGCACTAGTGTAAAAAAAAAAATAAAGTGACAAATTGGAATAATGAAGCAATTTCTTTGGACTCTAAAGTAAACAAGTGTAATTTTTTTTTTTCCAATCTTCTTGTTTCTTCTCCAGAATTGCGATTACTTACAACAGAGAAGAAAGCATTTTCTGCAAAAATCTTAAGCAACAAATTTCTGGAAGTGGAAATAAGAGAACTGAAAGGAATTATTTATTATTTTGCCTAGTGCTGTGAGATGTTTTTTTCTGTATCTCTTTGTTTTACGTGCCACTCAAATACGTTCTCGAGCAAACTTATTTGACACCCTGATAGTGACAAACAGAACTTGCTTTTTACTTTTTTCATTCTTCTAAGTTGCAACAAAAATCTGCACTATAAATGACCTTTGAAATAAACCATCCACAGCAATACTCAATAGCTCTCATAAAATGAAATCTCTAATTAGCTGGATATTTTTTACTGGAGGAATGTGTAAAAGGGCACACTAAGTAGAATTGTACCGCTGCTGCTGATACCTGTGAGTATCCAATGCTTAATTCAGAAGCCTAAGTTTTCAAAACTACAGAAAGAAAAGAGAGGCAGAATGTGGCACTCTGTACGTGCAGCTCAGCCCTGTTTGGGTTTCTTAGTAAATATCCAGCTGGAAAGTACATTCTACAGCTCTTTTATAAGGTTTTAGGCCTTCACATGACTGCTAAATACATCTACTGACAGGGAAATAAATCAGTCCCCTGCTCCTGCCATTAAGACATATGGTAAAGGTTTGTTTGAAACTGGTTTCATACAGTTACATCTTCTGTAACAGTATAGTCTGCAATATTTGTGATTAGGCAAAATCTAAAATGCTGTTGTATACCCCAAGGAAGAACTGAGGTGCCTGAGGTGTGTGGTCTAAGCAGCCATTTGTCCTTACTAACAGATTGCTTATCTGTAGCCCTGGGGCTACAGACAGCAATTGCATAGCTTTTCTTGCTGCCTTTTTGGCAGCAGAGCTTTCAGGAAAGTGCAGACTGTGTGCAGTAGTACTAAAGGTACTTCACTGATCTTCTGAGGAAGCCAGGAACGGACTTGTTGATCAGATTAGTACCCGATCCGCTCCCGTGTCATTTTAGAAGTTATATTAACTCTGAAAGTTTGTATTATTATTGCTTCCATTATAACTGTTCTGTTCATAAATGTGGAGCTTTCTGTCAAGGTTTTCATTCCTAAACCTTTAGTAAATATGGAAGAGGCAAAATAATACAGATGGCAATATGCAAAGATACACGTAAATGGTATATTTGACATAGACTACCAGCACATATTAGCAGCATTGTATTTCCAGCAGAATTTGGTTAGACTGTTCTGAGTTTCACAGGTTAGAGCTTCTTTGCATTGATTTTGTGTTTGGTTTTCATGGCTTCGTTTTGTTTTGCCGTGAGCTAATAAAAGACATTTTAACTCTTTGAAGGATTTTTCCTAAAAAGATACCTTGTGTAACAGACTAGTGTAAACAGTAAATTGTTTGGGTGGTAAAGTACTTTTAACTTTACTTCTGCCTTACAAGGAAAAATATACTGAATGCCAGCCATTTCTGTTCTGGAAGGAGAGATCTCAGTAACAGACCTCTCATCACAACTTGCTGTCACCACTGGTTCTGAGGGTGCAAGCGTGTGGTGTCGATCTAAATGTTCTGATGCACGGTGACCTGTGCAGGTACTGGGCAGTATTGGTATTTCTTTCTCTTTAAATTACACCTGTATTTCTTTATTTCAAAACTCCTTTTTATGCAAGCCAGAGCTTGTTTTCAAGCAAGGTAGAAGAACAAACATGCACAGGAGGTTTTGATATGGGCATTCCCTAAATTCTCAGATATTAGCTTTACAAAGCTGTTTTCGTTCGGGTTTTTTTTTTTGAGAGAGAGATGTTATTTCTTAGCATTCCAGATATAGTCCATATATTGGAGTTATCTTTAACTGCAGGGTTGGGTTTGGGGTTTTTTGGGGGGGAGGGGCATAATAAGTATGCATTAAGAGGAAAACACACTTCTCACTGCCTGTACTTTGCTTTTAAAACTGGTCTAATTGATGCAACTGGAACCATTTTACCATTATGTAGGAGACTTTTTCATAAAAGAAAAGGAGCTGAACTTTTCATAAAGATTAGTCTAAATGTCACGGTAGTGACAGCTCAGAATAAAAGGTGCTATAAGTAGTGTATTTGTGCTCTAAGTAGTGTGTTATGGGACTAATTTTTAGTTTTCTTCTAAAGTTAAGAGTTTTCTTATGCTGTGAAATCTAGGCATTTTAAACATTTTTTCAAGTCCCACAGTGGAACAAGTTTGAGGACAGAAATTCAAACATGAATATTCTCTGTCTTAGCTGAGGGGTTTTGATCACTATAGACTCAGTCTCTGCTTTTGAAGAATAACTCCCAAGAAAGACTGAGATCCACAAGAGAATAGCAAATTAGCTAGTAGTTTCTCCCCCCTTTTTTTCCCTTCTTTCTCTTTTTGATCAGAAATTCGATCCTTGTCAAGAGATGTTTTCCAAGTCAAAACTTTTGATGAAACTAGTATGTTTTCAATGGAAAAAAGAAGACAGATAATATTGTCAAAATTTTTCTGGAGAGCTATGCTTTTAAAAAAACTCTTATTTTTAAATGATTAGATTGTTAAAATGGAATTATTAGATTGTTAAAATCAGTGAAATTCTCCAAATCATTTCAAATGTAATACAAATACATGTAACATTCTCTGTATACAAGGACATACATTGAAATTCTGAGTCTAATGAAGTCAGTGGAAATAGTTTCTACATATTTTTCCATGGAGCCAGGATTTCATCCTTTTATACTTATAATCTTGTTTATGGGCAAAGAGGAAGCACACTCGTATGTAAGTAAAGCAAAGAATTTATTGTTAGTATAATTGAAAGCTTAAGTTTTATCATTATTAGTTTAGATGTAATTGTTACAGAAAAAGAAAGAAAAATAATGCAGTTAAAATTGTTAAATGCACATGTCTTAGTTTCTACCCCACCTCCTAGAGCTATACTAACCCTCCCACTGCTCCTCTGGGTCCTGAGGTCACGGGTTTCATGCTACTGCTGAGGGGTGTGTGTGTTATGGGGGTCCTCAGTATCTGGAGTTCTTTACTGGCAGGAGTATGATGCTGATGTTGATCGTTGCTTCTTCATTGGTCTAGGATCCACTTTGGGTTATTTTTTATAGGTTTGGTAACACACTTTTACACCTTTCTGCTTCTTCAGTGTCATTACAGGACTGTGTTTCCCTACACCATGCCTTTGTGTTAGCTGTAAATATCTTGGTCAGCACAGAGTAACTTGTTGCTGCTTTCCATAAAAAAATGCAGTTGTATCACACAAAGATAAACAAAAGTAGGGCAAACTAGCCATTGACATCTGGTCAATTAGAGAAACTGTTGTCACAGCTAAATCAAGTAAAACAAAGCTGCAGACAAGCCAAGGAAAGTTCACACAGAGCAGGACTGACAAACCTCAGTGCTGAGGTCTTGTAAACTCAGTACAGTGTTTATGTCCCGTTACTAGCAATGGTAATGCCATGCTACAGGATTACAATCCTTAGTGATAAGAACATGTGCCATATTTGTTATGAGATGGGACTATCCTGACAGTCTGCTGTAACATGTTTTCTGTGGTACTAGGAGAAACAATTGGTCAACCAAGGATGAGCTCAGGACACCTAACAGACAATTCCATGCACAGATCCTAGGGATACTCTGTGTTGTGAGGACTGATTTTTAGGAAGTTGCAAAGACCTTGTACATTACTCAAAAATGGCTAAAAGACATGGAGCAGAAGCCAATAATGTTTTCTTTGCCTTTGACCTCCCTAGGGAGTTCAACAGTCACCTTCTAATTAGTAGTAGATTGGACACAATTTTTGAAAACTACAAAGCAACTACAGACCCTGAGGCTTGCAGGATCTTCCAGAAGAACTTTTAAATCTTGCAGTGTTAGAGAACAAGTCAAAAGTGGCTGAAGCTTTCAAAAGTTTGATTAATTAACACTTACAGTCTTGATCCTTTTCCAGGTGAAAGACCACTAAAGTAGCTGCTCTGTCTCCTAACTGAAATGAAGTAACAGTTACCTTGCCTTGCTGGTGAAGGATGCCAAAGGCAAAAGCAATTAAATCCCTGTTACATTATACCTGTTGGCAAAGCTGATCATTCACAGGTAGCTTTCAACATGCAGCTTGAATAACAAGGTGTACAACATTTACAAGTCTGGGCAATTAAACTGACATGGCAGTAGCTCCATTCAGCTACTCTGTCTGAAGATGAGAAATTTCATTAAATCACTGTTACATATAGTGCTACAACTATGGGAAAACGTGTGAGTTGCTGAAACTACTGTATGGAATAATAATATGTAGGCATTTGTCTGTAAAAACATTTACATTCAGTGGTTCAGAGAAAATTTAGCTTTGTTTGATTTATTTAATCATTCTTAGTTTGTCAGAAAATCCCTTTGGATTTGATATGTAACTATGTGGCTTCTCTGTTAGTGAGTTGAAGTTTTGTCTGCTCATATCTTGCAGTGGATACTATGGTATTTGTAACAGGGAATGCAACCTATTAATTTTTTATCACCAGGTTTTTTTATTCATGAGCTTGTCTGCTTTTACAGATTGGTATGTTGCACACTAACCCTAAATAACTCTGAAGTTTAGAAAACAAACTTCGCTAATCATAAAAAGCGCAAATCTAGAGATGGTCATAGAGATACATGCCGTAAGCTGAAGCTCTTCTCAGCAGTCACGCTGTCCTTGGCTCTATATTGGCTTTGTGAACAGAGAAGCACTTCATGCACTGTGAATCCTCAGAGAAGGTTAAGTGAACTGTTTCCCCCTGTTTTTCCTATCTTGGTTACTTCTGACTACATTCTTACAGTTGAACAAGAAACTTGCTGTAATTTCATTGCTTGATTTTTACATGAATGTAAAATATAAATTATATTGGCATTGGCAAGTTGTATAACACTTGGCAGTGTATAACACTTCAAAATAAATTTCACAGAGATAACATGCACACTTATGAAATTATTAAGTACTGTACACAGAGAACATAATCAATATTAAATTATCATAATAATTGCTATATTTACAGTACCTGGTACTTTCTTGTAACCTCTAGGAAGGGACCCCAGTGTTTTCTTGATCTCTATACAGCTCCTGGTGTCAATAGATACTCTTATCTGTCAGGAAAAATGATGGTCACAATCTGTAGGGATATTATCTCCTGACAATAACAATGTCCTTTTTCTAACATGCATAAGTAAAGTGAAGCTGTGTGGTGTGAGTGAAAGGGAAGTCTTGCAGAATTAGTATGGCAATTTTTTTTATCATAACTTGGTGCTTTCTAAAGTACTTTCACATTACTTGGTACTTTCTCATTTTATAGATCATTATTATAATAATTTTCAACCCAAATATAATCCTAAATAATGTCTGCTCCAAAACCTCTTCTATTATTTACTTAACCTATTTTTCTGAACTTCCTTTGACAGTGGCTGCTCATCTCCTATGAGATAAGCAGCACTGCTCAAGCCTACCTCTAGAAAAACAGAACATTGGAAGACTGAAGTACTTTCTGAGTTTTCTAGAACAGCTTCTAGAAAACTTTCTTATCCAAAGGCTCCAAGAAAAATAAAGCAATAAAAACTTAATGTCAGAGTAGTTATAAAAGATTGGACTGAAAAGCCTTCCCCAGTGTACTACAGAGTGGATGGTCAGTGTGAGGGAGACCATAAGCTCTGATTTTACCCCCCTCCTCATTTATTCCTTTTGAGAATTTAGAGTGCCATTGATATCTTGCCTATCACTAGGTTGTTTTAAATCTATTAACAGTTGTAGTTTTCTTTTCTTTTTCTTCCCACTCTTGGGCATCCAGAAAGTGATTTTTGTTTATGTTTATTTAATGATATGCAGGAAAATCATGTCAGGAAAACTATGTCAAAGTGTGTTTTCTACATTGTATCCTGAGGGAAGCAAGATTGCTGGTTGTTCTGGGCTCCAGTGCTAATGAGTTATCTTGGTGCAGTTGTGACACTGACTAGCTAGGAATTGTTAGGAATGCTTTACCCTAAGAGTCTACTGTCTGCAGTAAAAATTCAGTAGTGGGTATGGAAAAATATAACATTGGCTTACCTGACAATAATAAGCTGATAAACTTCTAAAATTAATATTCAAATTTACATAGTGTCTCTTGCCAAATCAAAATCATAATAGAAAATTTACAGCTGACCTATTTTACATGTTTTAAGACTTGTTAGAATGGCCTGAAGCATTTTCTTTCCACATTCAGATTACTATCAACTAGATATGCATCCAGCAACATGTAATATGAAGGAAGTGATGATTCATTGTCAGAATCCAATGAAACAGAATAACTATCTCCTTGAAATACCCAGCTAATGTTTTCTTACCTTGCATAAAGTATTATTACATTCTTACTAAGTCAGCTGATGGGAATTGAGATTCTGATGACTATCAACCACCTGAAATGGTACTTCTCGGACAGAAGCTGAAGATATTCAGGGTAAGTTCTTGTCCAGCATTTTACTTGCCCTTTTATCAGTTCAGATTTCTAAATAGGAAATAGTCAGGTATTTATGGCTTCCTTCCATTTAAAAAGAAAAAAAAAAAAAAGGTAGACACTTTTCTGGGGTTGGGTTAAGAAAAAAAAAAGAGAGAATAGAAAAAGTATCTGTAGAACAGATATACAGGAAGATCTAGGGAAGGTCTTTTAGCTAAATAAAAGCCAAGTGTGTTGCACTTAGTCATGTTTCCCTTTTTTTCTGTCCTTTCACTTCTTTCTACTGGAAAAATTTCATCTGTCTAAAAAAGAAAAAGAAAAATCCCTTTGACCTTTCTGTGTTATTTATGGATGGTCTAAACCAAAAAGAAAATCTAGTGGCTTTGAGATCTCTAAGTCCTTAAACTTTTCAGTGTTGAGAACAAAGCACTAATGAATGAGCTTTAATTGTAGCCTACAACTTATTGTAGCCATCTCTGTCAAAAAAGTTATGGAGGCAGGTATCTAATGCTGTTATGCTTAAGATCCTGTCAACACTGGTATTGTAAATCCCATTTGACTGCTCTTTGGAACTTTGCCGTAAAAAACATGATTCAAATTGAACCTTGCTGTGCATGGCTTTAGACTAACAGCTTTTCCCTTTTCTTCATACATATTTTAAATTAAATGGATTTTCAGTAAGCAAGAATAAAAGAAAGCTATACTTAAGAAAATAGGAGTTCTCGTGGTAGTTCATTTATTTTGTCTTTATTGCTCAGACACTAAAGAAGAAATAGATGAGATAAAAGCATTAATTTTATTTCTTTCATATCCTGTTTCTCATTTGTATGAGTTTATTTATCACTACCATTATTCAGGCATGTAACATCTCTCCTTCTCTTTCCTGCCTTCTGTCTGTTTCATCTGTATTTTTAGTTTGTTTCATTTTTTTCAACACTTTCTCAAGTCTTTCTAGGGTCTTCCAAATAGCTTCCTGGTTATATTCAGTTACAGTTATACTTCTGTCATAATGGAAAGCCTATGACAGATCTTTAACTGCTGCAACTGCTCCTTTCTTTCTTACCTATATTTCTTTATTCCTTTAGTATTTCTCACTTAATGACTTTTACATTCTCACCTTTCTACTTTTCATTATCATTGATAAGCCTATTGATTGAAACATGAATGAGAAATGTTGATGTCTTCAAATATCTAGCTACCTATCTGTTTGTCTGTCTGTCTATCTATTTATCTATGTCTATATCTTCTTGTGAGATGTAGATTAGCAATGGTTGAAACAAAACTTTTCCTGTTTGGTTTTTTTTTTTTTTTCTTTCTTGGAATGTTTCTTCCCATTTGTGATACACCATCTTTTTCTGTTCAGGTCTAGTTCTGCACTGGAAGAAACTGAAACAGCTCAGATTATAAGCATTAATAACTTCTTTTCCTTGTTTCTCCCAATAAAAGACCCAGCTCTCAAAGAGGTTCTAGCATACTTTTAAAAGTCTTTCCTAAAGCCACTATTACAATCTGATGGAACACAAATCACAGTGGGCAACAGATAAAAGAAGAAAATACATAAAACATTTTAGCAGAAAACACAGAAATAAAACAGTAAAATTAAAATGACAATATAAAATCTATTTGTAGGTAAGGCAAACTTTTTTGTTAGGTAATGACACAGTGAAAAACACCCTAACACAGACAAATTGTTTTTGTCTAAAAATCCTTATATTTGACACAGGAATTAGAAGAAAAGGGGCACCAAAGATGAGATTTTCTTTAGTCAGATTAGGACTGATTAGTCCTAATTAGTATGCAATAGCACTGAGGCCTTTCATATCCTGTGTGCATTGTAGACAGAAAACAAGTACAGAAATATGTCCAGAGTGGCAATGATAGAGTATTACCATATTAGCACTGTTATATCACCAAAGTCTTTGGGACCCATCAGTGAGTTTTGCTGACTACAAATGAACTGCATATTCACAGTTGCACATCTGAAAGGCAGAGGAAGAGTAGAGAATTTAAAAAATAAATATTTAACCTAAAGCTCTGTAATCTTGAATATTTATCAATACCTAAGAAGATACAGGGGGAAAAGAATACTAAATTGAGTTGAACCCTCTTCACTAACTATATGCATTTGAACAACTTCATAGTGTATATAATATGTTAACTCAATAAAAATATTGTTAAGAAATCCTAATATTTTAAATTGTTTTGTTTATTCTTTGAATCCAAGTGTATAATAGTATGCTTTTGCTCACTGTATTAATATTCAGGTATTCATGAGAAGGTATTACATGGAAACCCAATCCTACCAATGATTTTCGTAATGGTCAGTTGCTATTTTTACCACCCGTGTTTATAAAAGATAGAAAGCTGAAGATATTTGGTGACTTGCCATCAACATCTACCATCCACAGTGTGTTATCTTTGTTCCTTTACCGTATAAATACATTAACTGAATAACTGTTAGAGATTAATATTTAATCTGAAAAGTTTTTCACTTTCTTACAATTTTATCTGTAAAATGTATTAATTCGGACTACTGACAGGACCAGTTACTAGCCTGATTTTTCAGAAAGTAGATTTTATTTAAAATATTTCCCTAAGTGAGCTTTATTTCAGTGATCATAAGCTTGGCATCTATGGTACACCTAATGCATTTTTCTAACCAAAACCTCCAGTTCTAGTGCCAATTGCTAGTAACAGTACAGTATAATATCACTATAAATTAATACAATCTGTCAATATGATAAGTATCAAGCTGGGTTTTTGAAACAGGTCAGCTTTTCTCTCATTAAAGTATGTGCAGAGAATAAGCTTTCTGAAAATGGAAGGAAGAGGCCAATTTCAGTAACATAGTTATCAGTACATCATGAATAAAAATGGCAGAACAGGATTCTGCCACCAGCAGATAGCATAGTAGTATAATTAAAATCATGCACTAAGTCTACCTCTAGAGATTTTTTTTCCTCCTTTTAAAAATAACTATTGCTTAGAACTGTCACAATGCTTTTGTGTTTAGAAAAGGTCAGTTGTGCACCAGTCCACTTTCTTATGGCTATTGGATGGCCATTCAAAGGTTACATTTGGTTTCTTTCCAATTCTGTCTGAAAACAGGGGAAAGCTACTTACTGGTAACCAACTGCTGCGTCTATTGTTCTGCCTTATCAGAGGAGCGATTCTTCTCAGCTGTAATGATGTAAAGAGATACTGCAACTAGGATGACCAGATATCTTCCTGTCAACATGTGCATTTGGTCTTGCTCTGGCAAATGCTCCATGGAACGGACTATAAGGAGGATGTTTAGGTCTGGACCCACTGTCTGTGCACACAACGGTTTTCTTTTTACTGTCTTTATTCTATTGAATCTAATAAAGATTCAGATTATAAAATTAACAAGTAGCATCCTTTTTTTCTGGAACTTTAATCCATGCCTGCCACTATGGTGGGTAACAGCTTTGCCCTGTGACACCAGACTTAAACATACTAACAGGTGAAAAAATGAAGTCATTGTGCTTGAGAACCAAGTCAAGAACTCTTAAGTCATCCTTGTCCTCTATACTTGAAGAAACATCTGAGCTTTACTTTTTCAAGTTAGGTCTAGGATAAAGCCTTAAAGTTGTTATATGAAGTGCTGAATGTAGTTTCTGAGTAACAAAATATATTAAACTCTCCTGCAATACTTTATCACTATACTACCTTAAATAAATACATACTACAAAGAAAATAATTCCAATTTTTCCAAAAAACTGGTAATAGTTAGAAAAGGTCAAATATAGTTTCTTTAGGCTAGATTCTAATGTGGGTGAAAATAGATTCTGTCTCCATGTGGCGATAAAAAGAAAAAAAAACAACCAAACAAACAAACCAAACACTTGGAGAAAGAAACATATTTCTTCAGACTTCTGCACTTGTCCCACAGCGAAAAGCCAGAATAGAAGAGGAAAGCATGTAATAGAAGAGGAAAGCATGTAATATTCTTATCACAAGGCTGCATTGTGCAGGTCTTTGAAATGTGAAGGAGCTTTTTGCTTATTTGAAGTGACAATGTTGCCAAAACGGGTATTGTCAAATTAACTACATACAATATTTGCCAGTTGTGATGCCCAGACAGACACCTCCAAATTTTATGTAAAGGCAGAATAGGGAAATTGCCAAGGTCTCAAAACATTTTTCTTCTTAACCTCATAAGCAATTGCCAGCTCATGTCATATTGTTTTAACTAGTTTGCCATTTCATAGAAGAAATTATTAGTGATATCATGCATCATTAACTATGTGGCTGAAGTTTAAGCTGCAGACATAGTGAGCCAAATTAATTTTTAGTGCAGAACTACTGACTCCAGCGTGTTACTTCTTGGGCCAGCAGAGGCTGAAATCACAGAGAAAGTATCAATTTTAGATCCCCTAAAAATGGTGCTTCTCATGTAATTCAACTGTTATCACCTGCTGATTCATCAGAAATGCTTTTCAGGGAGTTCAGCCTTTCTTGACAGAAGACACTAATTGATATAGTGGTAATAACATATCTAGGGATTTATAATATACCCAGCACCATGTTACCTTAATGCTCAAATTAAATCACTAGCTAGAATTTTCTGTTTCTGTTCTTATTTCATAATCCAAAGCAAACGAAGATATTTGGATGGTCTATCTGTGAAAGCAATCAAGCTAAGTATTATACCGATACTAAGCAAAATGCTTTTCTGTTTTTTGGGGTTTTTTTTTTAAATACTAATTTTTCTATTCTGAAATTTAAGGACATCCTGCCAAATGACAATGAATCTTCAAAATACTTTGGATTTGTTGTTGTTCCATTTCTTCTGTTGTTCTTTGAAACTTCTATTTTAATTTACAAACTTAAAACTGACTTGTTAGGTCATTGTTGGTTGAATCACAGTATTTGTCATTGAGTTGAGCCAGGTGAATAAAATAATCTGAAGATTCCATAATTTATGCCTTTTCCAGTAAAAAATCTTCGGACTATTGAGACTGTGTGTGCAAACCAGCTCCTGTGAATTGTTCATTTGACTTATGTTTATAGTGTAGAGAAACAGGGGCAACAGGTTGAATCATTTATATGCATGACCATTGTTTCTTTCTCTTCTTGGCTGGACCCATTATTACTCACTTCCATAAATTAGCTTAGGGTACAGTTCCCAACTGACTTCTTTTCTTTGAAAAAAAACTCCTTTAAACTCCTTGATACTCATAGATGAAATAGCTAACTCGATACTATAATGTCCTTGATTTTAATGATACATTAATTGTACTTTCTCATTAATGATATCTCTATTACACCTCTCCATACTTTCTCCTTATTATCTTGTTACCCCCTTAAGTCACAGCTAATGTTAAGATAAGATCCCAAGGCTTCAATTGGAAAAATACCCCTAAAGCCAATTTTGGGAGTCCTAGACAAGCCAGAAGGCTCTCACTTAATGAGTTTAGAATTTTATAAGAAATCTATATTTATCAGTTTAATAATTAAAGATTAAAATATAAACAAATACAAACTACAACTTAAATTAAATTTGACTTAATTGAAGCAAAACATTTCAATATTATCAAAATAATAGTATAAATGATTCAGTTTGTCTTCTCATAAGTGTTAACCTTACCATGCAACTTTCTGATAAGCTACACTTTGGTTGCATCATTGGCAATATATATATTACATTGATACTCAGTTAAGTTAATATTCAAGTTTTACACTAAAGACTATGAAAGATTTCATTCAAATGTTATTAAAAGGGAACAGTTAAATGTATGTTTGATTAATTTCTAGCTTTTACTTTTCATTTTTATCCACAACTTATACATTTATTAAGCTGTTTGAAAGATTATTAACTCCATGATTGCTTTGTCCTATAACTTTATGTTTTTCTATTCAGAGATTAAAGTGTCTTAAATGCTTATACACTCTGACTTTCTGTGAATTGCTCTGTTAATGAGAACAAAATGTATTAACTGCAGGCACTTACGTTGCTGTTAGTAAGTTGCAAAACCCAAGAACAATCAGAATGTTTTGTTAAAAATGCATGCAATGTTACTCTCATTAGCATTACATCAGTTATGACTTATGTTGTACATGTCATCTAATAGCACCCACAACATCGTAAGTATTTCTCAAGACCCAAGCAAAGGTTCAGTTCTTACACAGAAGAGCCTACAATCAAAACCAAATTTGAACAACCCCAAGCCGTGGGGTTGAGGGGTTGTGGGGTAAGAACAGGTTGAGGTACAAGAAGTGAAGTGAGATGACATTGTCTCCCAGCTCCCCAGCCTATATATAAGTTCTAGTCACATGTGTTTTCAAAACTGAAGTAGGAGTTATAACCTCCTGGTCATGGGTGTTTAAAAAACAAAGCTCACAGAATTAGAGGGAGATGAATGCAGGGCAAGCTGGGGATTTTGATTGATTTGTAAATATTGTGAATGTAAGGATGAAGAAGGAAAAATGAACAACTTGCAGAGTAATGAACTGGTGCTTTGCTAATTAACTCTTAGGAAGAACTTTTGGTTGCCTGATGTGTGCATTTTGCACAGTGGTGATGCCATATTGAAATTCTACTTTGGGGGTCTTAAAATTTGATAGCCTTTATGCCACTTACATGTTTTGAGATTATATGGGGATATGGAGCTATAATGGGACTTTGAGGAGTGAGCCATGCAGTACCTTTGCTTCTCTATATCTGCCATCAAGGGTTAGTCCCTTCCTTACAGACCTTACAGCTCCTAGTGTCACACACCTTTCACATCTTCTGGGCCTCTTCCACATGCCCCATATTCCCTTGCTTTCCCAGAGGAACCCAGACTGAACACCAACAGAACAATGAAGCAGCGATTCCATAAATGTAATTGAGATTTTAATTGGCCAGAGAAAAGCCAGAGCAGAGGTGACAAGTTTGTTCTTGGTATAGTTGAAAGGATTAGACTGTGGAAGCTCCTGCACTCATGCCCTATTGATTTTGCAGTTGTTGATGCGATATATGCATCTTCTTTGCTGGAAGCATACCTACCGGTATTTAATTGGATTCTTTGCTTGCTTCCTATAAAGCTTTCTAGTAGATTCTTGCCTCTTGAGGAGCTTTAAGAACTGAGATTTGAAGCTGGGAATGAAGACATTCAAATATGAAAGGCTATGGAGTATATTTGAAATGTAAATGCATATGTGTTCTGATACTTTTTATAAAATTCCCATGTCTGATTTTGTGCCATTATGCTGGTGCATGTAACTTGGGTTTTCAACTGGACTAAGTGCATCTTCTCAATGAACTCTTCTGACAAGTTATCATTTTGAGTTCTGTTCACTCGGAGTTATCAACAGGCTTGTTAGCAAATGAATATGGTGAGGACAGGGAAGAAGACAATGGGTTGTAGAGAAACAAAATCCCAAATTTGAAAATCTCAGAAGCTCTTCCACTGTGAAAAGCTCTCCAATGTGATTTTTAAAGCTACTTGGGAAATGCCTGCAAATGGTCACAGCATAAAAGTTGAAGTTGTCACCTATTTTATCAAATCCAGGTAATCTTAATAGCAAACTTATGAATAAGAACATCTAAGGACAGGCTAGGTTCAAAACTATCATAGCATAGATATCATGTTTTCAAACCCAATCTGTTCTCCTTATAGAGTTGCTCATGTCATGTGAATAGTCAATTGCCAGTTAATAATGGTCTGTGATGATTTTTGCATCTGCATGTTTGTCATGTTGTTACATGCCTACAGCAGCTGTTAAAAAAATGTCAAAGGACAATTTTAAAAGTACAAGACAAATCTGTAAGCATAAAATATTTCCATAGCAGACCCAGTAAAATATTTCTGAAAGGACATATATATCTTTGGAAATTGTTTTCTTTTCTTAAGGTAGAAACAATTAAAAAATGCATATTAATAACACTGAAAATCTAGTTACAGCCTAGGTAGGTCTATGTAGCGCAGATACAGAGTCTAGATATATATTATCCTTAGCAGTAGTTAATATGAAAAGAGGTTAAAGAATAATTTCTTTGTATGTTTCTTAATTCTGCATTTTGGTGCTTTTCTTTGTCTCTCCTCCACCCACTCACAGCCCACAATTTATCTGGTCCTTCACTGGAAAGAGAAAAGACTGTGGGGTGGTTGTGGGAACCAACATCCTGCTGACCCATTCCTCCTTCCCACAGTCACAGCTCAGGTAAACTGGACTAAGCTAGAAAAATAGGCCTGCCATCATCTAATCAATGGAAACTGAATGAGTTTTCATAATGAAGAAATTGCTTTTTCTTTTTCACATGCTGATTTTCTTGCAGTCTTGCAGATTTACATTTATGCATCTCTCATCAAGCTATTAAATGCCATAATAGATTTTCTTTAACTGTGAAGCTGTACTGCTAACTTTGGAGAGGAAGAGAATCCCTCTTTTCTAATTGATGCTGCAGAATATAGTAAACTGGATGATGAATTAAACTTTCTGTGTAAAAGAAAGAACTTATTTATGAATAATGCATTAGGCTTTGTTTAAACCGTATAGATTTTATTTGCATTTTATTAACTGACTACATTTGACACTGCTTCTGCATTTCCCCACCCCTTCTCCCCTGAGAATGTCTTCTAATGAGGCATTTCATCAAATGTATTTCTTTTTTTTTATCTTAAGTAGTTCTAGATGCAAGGCAAACTCTTTGTTATTGTAGAAGTAGTATGTTTACAACCCCTGGGTGGGAACTGTTTGCTATGGAACATTTTTAATTCATTTGTATCTATATCAAAGATCACCTCATTTTTAAAACTTTGAGCCAAACTTGCAAAACTTACTACTGTGCATCATATTTGCTGTTTTCTGGCCCCCCTCTAGGGTTTTTTAGGTACATATGGTCAATTATGCACACAGGTTTAATAAAAGGCATATGTGGGGGGCTGTCCCTTGTCACATATGCACCTATGACAATAGCTATTGATATTTACTATTTTTTTTTTTGTCCAGTACTGCATTGGTGTACTTGTGGTCTTTGACTTTCTTGAGCTAACCATTGTTAGACCTGTCTGTGCATTTGTCTGTCTGTTACTTCCTGAGCAGTTGTAGTGGGTTGACCCTGGCTGGATGCCAGATGTCCACCAAAGCCAATCTATCACTCCCCCTCCTCAGCTGGACAGGAGAGAGAAAATATAACAAAGGGCTTGTGGGTCAAGATAAGGACAGGAAAGATCACTCATCAATTACCTTCACGGGCAAAACAGACTCAGCTTCGGAAAATTAACTTGATTTATTACAAATCAACCAGAGCAGGGTAATGAGAATTAAAAGCAAATCTCAGAACACCTTCTCTCCACCCCTCCCTTCTTCCCGGGCACAACTTCAACT
>JAVJGG010000031.1:24917096-24941820 GCA_035590195.1 Aviceda cuculoides
CTGTGATGGTAATTGGTGAGTGATCTCTCCTGTCCTTATCTCGACCCACAAGCCCTTTGTTATATTTTCTCTCCCCTTTCCACATGAGGAGGAGAGAGTGATAGAGAGGCTTTCGTGGGCCCCTGATGTTCAGCCAGGGTCAACCCGCCACACCATGAGGCCTTCTTCTTGCATGTTATGATTTTCTTTTGAAAATATAAGATTAAATTAGTAGTCATTGTGAGTGGAAAGTAAGAAATGTTCCTGATTCTGAGACCTGAAATCAGACTTCATTTGATAATACTGTAATTTAGATAATTTGCTGAAGTTCTGAATGCTCAAACTGGTAAGAAAAGAGCAATATATTGGTGATGAATTAGCAGTAATTTAGTCTTCTCTGAAGGTAATAATTTTTAATGAAAATTAAGTAGTATGAACTGCCATGGTAGGGTTAAAACAGCATTAAGAAGTATTACATGGAGTTAGTAGAGACCTAATAGTGTGACTGGAATGGCCAGGACAGTATTGTAAATAGAGAAAGCCAACAAGTCGAAATGCTGATAATACATCAGAGCTCTATAAATTGTTCTACTCAATAAACAGATTGATTTGTTAAATAAAATACTATTATTACATCATCCTTGCTTCATCTTTGGTTTCTGTTCTTCCCACATAGAAATTAATTGCTCTCTTGCGTTAAGATTTGTAGTGTCACTGACAAATATAAAAAGTCATTGCAAAGACTGAGAAGATCAAGTAACAGGTGTTATGACCTAGCTTTTAAGAAATTTTTTCCTTCTCTGGTGCAAATAATCTTGCACAACCATTCTTTGTGCAGAGCCACGGGTTTTTCATTCAACTTTGATACCTATAAAATGATTGTTTTAAAGCTCCTGTCATGTTAGAAAATAGTTATGCATGAGGAAAGCAACCATCTGTAGGCTGCAGATAAAAAGTAGTAATATGCAGGTAATGATGCTGTTAAGCAGCCACACTATGTCATGTCAAATACAGTCATACAATTGCAGTTATACTTGGAGTCATATTGCGATATGCATTTGTTGCATAGTTATTACATGAGTTTAACTTCATACAAGGTCTTTATTGGTGCACCGTCTTTGAATGCTACTGAAAACAAACCAGAATGTAATAAACTGTGGACAGTAGAATTAGAGCTTTGGAGAGGAGGAAAAGGAGATTCATCGTCATTTCTGTTGATTCATTTAAGTGACAACTAGGGAAACAAAACAGATTGAAGACTAGGGAGAAGCTATAACTACATGAGGTAATGTAGCTTTAGCCGGAAATTCAGGAGGAGGCTATGCTGTGAGGGTTTATACACATCTCTGAGGAAGAATCAGACAGCCAAAATGGAACTTAAAGAACAGTTTATTATGATCCATTAACATTACTTTGTTTTTATGAATATCACCACAGCCAATATAGTACTTTAAAACAAATTTAAGAGTATACTGTAAGTTGCTGATAAATGCAAGTAAGGTGAAATAGGACTGTTCAGGAATTGGTACAAAAATACAAAAATTATAATCTAGTTTTCTTGGTCAACAGAGAACTAGTTAAATCACACAAACTCCATCAAACTTCCAAATGTATATAATAAGAGGAAAAGAATTTTCTCCATAATGGTCTAATAGGGTATTCTTACCATTAAAAAACAAAACAAAACCAACAACAACAAAAACAAACCATACCAAACAAACAAAAAAACAAACCCCAAACAAACAAAAACAAAAACCCACCAACTTATTTTTTTAAAGAAATTGTAATTTATTTTGGTTTTATTGACAAAACTTCAGTTTTACAACTCCTTTTTTTATATTTTTTAAGAAGGTTGAAGGAAAGGAAATACTTTTAAATAACAGTTTTACTCTTAGAATACATGAAGAATACATGAATTCTTAGTTTTACTGCTAAAGTGTAAGTTATGGAATTTAAAATTACCTTAACATTTATCAATTTTCTCAAGATGTAAACACCTGCATTTATTTTCTAATAGACTGTATTTTCAGTATTTTTGCAGTTGGTTCAGTGGTGTACTGTTAGTTTTCAGTAAAAAAACATGGCATAATAAAGCTTTCTGCATTATGTCATAATTTTTATTTGTTTTAATTGTCAGCAATAAATTGGTTAACATTACATGAGAGAGTAAAAAATTTTCCATACATGTACACATGTTCTCTCTACCTCTTTAATTCACTTTCACTCTCTTCTCTAGATAAAATTTTTGCCATCATATAGCTGAATTTTCAGAATTGTGAAATCAAACATGTTTGATACTTGAGAGCTCTATGAAATGTAATTAAAGCTGTTAATAACTGGCATCTTTTGGAAAGGTATGCAGTTGTAAATGACATTTTGGTCATAGAATAACTTCTAAATTATTTCATGACTATGCAAACAGTAGTACACATCCCTTATGAAGAGCTGTTTGTTTCTTTCTCATTTTTCCCCTTCTCAGGGTTTGTGGGGCAGGAGGTTATTGTTGGGTTTTTTTTGTTTTCAATTTGTCAACAAAAAAAACCTACCAGCATTTTTGCTTCCCGTTCCAAGGCAGGAGTAATGGAAATTTTTTAAGCAATGTGACTGAATTTCATTTCCAGTTTACCAAAAAAGCCATCACTGATGTTATGGTCTTCCTCAGAACAAATTCTTTTACTGTTATTTTGTAACACTCCCAGTGAAACTGTAAATGACGTGCAAGTCCTATGTCTTATGTAGATTTAATTGGTGAACCAAACCAGGCTGTACAGCTTGTCACATTAAGTTATACTCTGGATCAACACTCCCTTGCATAATTGGACATTTGTACATTTGACATTTTTAAGGCTGAGTTTTCATACAAGTCTAGATGTTCTCTGGCATCTGAGTGGGAGGTGAGGTTTCACAAGGGACCTGGCATATACTTATTGGAAGGAACCGTGTAAAGCATTGGAATGACAGGTTCTGTTTGAGGGTGGTGAGGCAATTTTAACAATAGAGTTGACAAAGGAAATACATGTGGTTTGCTAGCTCAGAACCTTATTAATAATAACAAATAATATATCATTGTACTGCTTTGCTCTTGTATAAAAATAGACAGATGTGCTTAGTCTTTCAGACAGACTAGGTTTGAGACGTCAAGAAAACCTGCTCAATAGGAATGAAATATAGGAAATTAATATTGGCTGTTAAAGCTTTTGGGAAAATAACATTTTTAAAAATATTTGCAGAAACTTTTATCAAGTTTTGAAGTACACATAGCGAAAGGACAAGGCAACAACTGAGAACAGCCTTTGTGTTTTATCATCAAGCATGCAATTAATACAGTTCATTCCTGCTTCGCAATAAGGTTCAAAGTACTTTGAGTTAAGTTTCTAGTGGAACCTACCAATGACCTGATGTGAAAAATAATTTGGAAGAACTGGTCAGGGTGATCATTTAATATCAATGTAAACAGACTTTCTATTCACAAATCATTTATGAATAGTGTAATGATTTCAGAACTGTCAGCCTAAGGGGAGTGTGGCTGAGGGGGAGGAGGTGAGGAGCTGTCATTTGGCTATTCAGTGTTTGCTATTGGCACATCATTATGTACTGCCAGTCACCTAGATCTTGCAATTGTTCTGCTTACTATTTTATTGAGAAAAGAAGTTTTGGAACTAAAGCATGATAAAAACTCCTATTGCCATAGTGTCAGTGTGTTTCATGTGGTACTATGGATATTTTTACTTAACAGCAGGCTTTTTTTTATTGAAACATTTATGCAAGCAGTAATGTATTTACTCAAATGCTTTCAAATAGCAAGAAATAAAAGTCATAAATAAATCGAACTGCCATGTTGTTATCAAAGGCATTTTATTTTTTATTTTTCAGTGTTCTGTTCTACTTAAGGGTTACTAATCCAAGTTTTGTAATTGATTTGTCCTGTGTCACTGATAAATTTTTTATGACTTAAATTTCAGAAGTGCTGTGCAAACTAAACTACAGCTCCTATTGACTTGGGAAGCTGTGTACACCCAGCTTCACTGAGCCTCCCCCGTACCTAACTGTATCTGTAAAATGAAGGTAATAATTCCTAACTTTCCTAGAGGCTGCCACAATGAATAAACTGTAAATATTATATGCAGATATGAGAATGTGTAAATCTGCCTAGGCACCAGATTTTACCAAGGAAAGGAAAAAAAATCTCCAATCTAGTATCTCTTTAAATGTAAGTTCTTATTTCAGTAGATAAGACACTTTACAAAGTACTTCAGAAATACAGCAGAGTAATTGAGGTACAGAAGTACTTTGGTTTTGATATACTGAAAGTGTTCCAAATAGTGATATTAATGGTTTTGCTTGTCCCTTTTACTCTCTGTGCACACTGTCAAAAGCTGAAGAAAATCATTGTTTTACCTATGACAGAGAATGAGATAAAGCTGAGCCAAATACAGCTTCCATACAAAACATTTTTGTTGTCTTTACTGTATCTCTGGCTTCTAGTCCATGCTGTGCTTGCAGAAGGATTGCTCAGACTATTTGACATGCAGATGAATCATGTATCAAGTGTGATAAAAGCTCTGAACACACCATTGAACTTACACAAACTTGCTTTATTTTCTTAAACTTTAACTTAGGTTTGAATTTTCTTAGGAAACTGGACTGTAGTATTTTGTTTTCTCAATTATATTTGGCATTTTTCTCTATTTGTCTAACTCGTTGCTCAAACCATTCTGCAAGCACTTGTCAGAACTAGCAGTGCCTATAGTAACACTCGTGCCTCCAAAGATGAATGGATTACAATTCAATAGTATGTATTCTTTCAGTAATGTAGCATGAAGATATTAAGCAGTTATTGCACTTTCTGCTTCTGCTTTTTTTCTTTTTTTTTTTTTTTTTTAATTGTAGTGGATATTAAGTCACCACAGGAAGTTGAGTCACCCACGTTGAATGGTGCTGAAGAAGTCTGTGGGGAGCTTGCGTTGTTTTGGTAGAGCTAAATCAAGGAACAAAGAAGCACACATACCTAAGTTCTCACTGTCTCAATTTCATACTGGATATAGACGGTCATATAGAATTTGTTTATATGAACAGGCGTGTTGAGTTGTTGATTGATCCTTGAATAAAACAGACTGTAAAATTTTGGCTGTTTATAGACAACCCAATTACTTTCTGTAGGGAAGAATACACTTGTTACAGAGCTAGATAACTACATAACTTCTGAATTTCAATTCCCCATTTTGTAAGCCAGCGAAATAACACTTCTTGAAGCTGTAGTGTGAAAAAATTACTTGATATCTTTGTTTATTTAAATGAAGGTGATACGTAAGTCTCAGTCTGTATGTTTCCTTGGTCTGATTTTTAAAAGACGGGTAGTTCTGACAAGTTCTGTTATGAGCTGGAGAACAAGGAGCTCCCAAAGGAGTCCAGTCCCCTGCTTTCTTGGCTGTTTTTGTGGTTTATTCCCTCCTGAGAACCACAGGATATGACTGTAGACATTGCTGCTGCTGCACTCTCTTAGGGCAGTGCATCATCTGAGAAGGGACCCTGTGACCGTGTCTTCCTAACATTTTCCTACTGAAAATCAATCAGCTGTCTCCTAACTTTCACACTGTAAACTCTAGTATGGATAGAATGATGGATGACTTCCCGTTACACAGACAATTAAATATTTTACCCTGAGGCAAATCTTCATGTTGACATTCTTAGTACAATTCAAGGTGGTTTTGTGACCTTTAAAGCTCTGGATAGACCACAACCCTGTTACCGCAGCTGAGATAAGCTGGAAGAAAACTTATGTCTATGTCTCAGTTTGAGCATGCCATTCAGAGGACTTCCTCTGGAATCCGCCTCCTTTGGTAGTTTATCAGAACTCAAGTCTAGTGACCTTCAGATTAAAAAGAATAAATCAAATGGTAAACATTAAAAAGAAAGCAAATCATATCTACTTTTTCTTCTGATCTTTTTAGCTCAACTCTTGACTGCCATAACAAAGGCCAGAGCTGATATTAATATAAATACAAAGGGCCTCCTCCCTTTGGATTATTTCTTTCGCATGTCTTTTCAAAACTGAACTTGTTGAACTTGTATAAGGTACCACAAAATATTTTCATTTCTCAACACAAGATAATGTTAATTAATTTGTTTTCTCAGTAGCTTTGTATTTTTCTTCTAGTGGCTGAATATGTTTATTCTCCTGTTTTCCCAGTAGGAGAGTAGCACATACATTTTAATATATTGTATTATTAGTGCCTTTCAGAAAGTCTGTCTTAAACAGCACTAGAGAAGACATTGTTATTGTTTCCCCAAGGAATTAGGTTAGTGAATACTGCATGCCAGTAATTAATGAATGACCAAGTTACTTCATTTCTTCTGGGAATTTTGACAATTTCATTTGTATTTTTCACTTCAGGTTTATCATGTTTATTGCTAGATTTTCAGTGGTCAAAAAAGTTTAAACATCAGAGAAAAGAAACATGAGACCACCACAACAAAGTTTATAATAAATATTTGTAACATATGCTCTTTTGAAGACATACATCAAGTGCAGATAATACCATGTAAGTCCTAAGACCCAAAGGAGCTCTTATTCAAGCTGTTAAACTGTCAACTGCTTTGTGGCCCTCAGTTTGTAAGCATGAAATGTTTTAAGGCTATTGGAAAAGGTCACAGTCCTTAAAAAACCCCCAACAAACCAAATAGCAGATTTATCTCCTTCTTAGAAGAGTAGAAGGATGATAAAGGAGGGTTGCTCCTGTCCTTGGGGTTTTGGAAAGACTCTAAGGATACAGCACATTTATAGTAATATGATCCTGAAGTTTTCTATACAGTCAAATCACCTCTTGCCTTTGACAATGGTCCCTCAAAAGCTACTTCAGCTTCCTCTGAGTCAGTGGAAAACCTTCTAGTGATTTCAAGAGAATTGGATAAGCTTTTAAAAGCAGTTATCCAGCTGCACAATTAACAGCCAGAAAAGCACATTCTATAAATTATTTTGCTATTTAGGGATATATTTAGCATGTCCTAGCAATATCAATTAACTGGGAGAAGAATGACTCATGCAAGCCTTCTCCAAATCCATTAAGTCAATATCTGACTCACTTTTTGTGGTATGAAAAATGGTCTATTTGCTAAATTCAGTCTGAATTTTTATCAGATCATCCAAACTGTATTAAACTGAAATGCAATTGAGGCAAAAAATTGTGGCCGAGAAGTGCCAAGTTACAGTAGAAAAACAACATGGGTTAATCTGCCATACTGCTAGGTTTTGCCATTTGGCTGAAGATGCCTTGGCCCTAAGTGGTGTGGGAGCTTTAGGAGGATCCGTAAGGGCCAGGTCATGCAGCAGTGTCTGTATGGTACCACTGCTGGAGATGCAGGATGGTTGTTCTCACAGCCAGGTACCTCAGCCTCTCTCCAACAGCCAGAGCGGATTTCTTGCTGTGATGGGCTCACAGGCTATTTCCAAATTCCTAGCAGCAATGTTCTTATGCTCCATTAGAGGAATTTTTTTTTTTTTTTTTTTTTAGACTGTAAGAGCTGGGAGACATCCAGATGTCTTTTTCTTGCTATTTAGATGGATAAAGAATAGCTTGTTTTCTTATGTCAGGGGGCTTCTGGGGATGAGTTCAAGAAAGCAAGTGGTCAGGAAGAATGAACTCCCTGCAGCAAGGCTTTTAGGGAAGGAACAACAGTGGAGGACACACTGGAGGCAAGTGTTTAACACGTGGCTTAGGAAAAAACTTTTAACACTGGTCCAACAAATACAGTTGCTTAAAACCTGAAGTGCTTTCAGTACAATCCTTATCCTTCCAGTTTCATGTTATGCTTAGAGAATGTTACCATGGCTTGAATATATTTCACATTTTCAGTTATTGAGTGCACAAACAACATTATATTGATGTCGAAATATGCAGAGGCACTTTGTTGGTCAGCTGAAAGGTGATCATTAAAGAGGTAGGTTTACCTATCATAATTCACTGAAATGAATCTATAAGGCAGCACTTCAATAAATTAAATGCATAGCCAAAGTGAAGTTCAGATTGTACAGTTATTCCAGTGAAGTTTTCTTGGGAAACTGTTACAATCTTTTCCCCAAAGTATGCTGTGGTATTTCCTACGGTATCCCAGTTTAGCTAACTTTCCCCCTGAAACTATAAAGATGCTTATGTCTAAAATCATACATTAATGACTATGATAATGCTCAGATAGGAGTCCTAACCACTTTTTTACTTTATCACAAACTCTTTGTAATTCTAACTTATTTCAACAAACAACATGTCTTCTTCGGTCCAAGTACAGATTTCATGTTACACGGGAAAATAATATCCTATGTGCTCTCATTTTCATTTGTAGTTCTTTCTTCCACAAAATTTTCCTACACCTTTATTATCTTCATTTCACAATGTAGAAGCTTTATCTTTTGTGATCATTTAGGTCTAATATTCTGTTTCAGAAACCGCCTTTTCACATATTCCTTAGAGAACTCTTTCCTTCCTATATGTGCTAGAAAAAAAATACATTTTATTCTCTACGGTTGTGATTGCATGTGATCTTATTGAAGAATGCTTTTATTTTTCTGATTTGATAGAGCAGGCCACAGTTTTTGGCAAAGGCTGCTTGGCCACGTTTTCAGATGTTGCTCTTGCTGGGCAATGATGTGTCTGTTTTCCTGTCTCCCTGGACTACTTACATCACTATTTTTGCACTTATACGTCCCTTCTATCAATAAGGGAAATGTAAGAGTGACTTAGAAGAACAATGGTCTGAATAGTCAGAAAATCTAGGGACTAAGAACTCCGAAGGGACCCTTCCTGCTGCTGCAGCCCTTTCCTTCCTAGATAGGAAACAGAAGTTTATCCAGCCTCTTCAAGAAAATCTTCAATAATATAGGGATTTTACACTCTTTCTGGGCAAAAATCCAGTGCTTTATTATCTAATCTTTACAACGATTTTTCTGATGTCCAGCATTTTTTTTTGCTGTAATTTCTCTATTATGGACATGAAGAACTGACTATTCCCTTCCTCATGGAAGCAACCTTTGCACATCAGAAAACAGATATAATGTTTCCTCTCTTCTTTTTTCTCCTTTTAGCTAAGGAATCCCACTTCAGTCATTATTTGTTAATAGTATCCTTACTGATTTCCTCTGAATTCATTCTAATGGGTCCACTTTTTCTTGGCCTTTGGAGACCTAAAGCCTACAACATTTTTATCTATTTCATGCTCTGAGATCCTACCAATGCAAAATAAAGTAGTATTAATACAAGTTTACATACCTGATAGCCTATGCTCTTTTTTATTGTCCCTAGTTTACCTTTTCCCAACCAGCCTGAGATTGCTGATGATCAACTGCAACTACAAATCTTAGCTTCTCTGCTAGAAAGCTAGTAGCTGACATCTTGTACTCAAGTACCATATCCTTTCAGCTGAACACTGAAACTTTTTTTATACTTTCATTATTTTTTCTTTTCTTTACAGACCACTTCTTAAGTTTGCCAAGATCATCCTGAACTCTAATCCCAATCCCCAAAAGCTTGCAATCCCTGCGATGTCGTGTGCTCTGAGGTCCATCAGAAGAACTGGTATCTTGAAATCTAGTTCATTTTATCTTGGTACAGAAAGCAGCATCCTCTCAAAATGCCACAGAATGCCCTGAAATTGAGGCCATAGTTTGTGTAACATGAAGATGAGGAAATTCATTCTTTGCCTTTGAGCAGAGCAATTTGCAGCCTGTCTGTCTAGCAGCAGCATTATTCTCAGTCTGAGCATTAGCTGATCTATAATAACATGTAGTTCTGTATGCAGTTCATCTCCATCAGAAGGAGAACAGGTATGTGTGAAGCATTATATATTTTTATGTGTGCTAATATATTTATACTCATGTACCTGTGTGTATGTGTGTTAATACACAGATTGGTCTCCTGCCATGTGCCAGACACTCCCAGTTCTCTTCAGCTCATTAAAACTCCACAGAAGCCTGCAGAGTAGCATTTTCCTGGGAGCCAGAATGAAGGTGGCACATGTCTCGGTCTGGCTGCCATTTTATTGTTTGGCAAGCAGAGAAATACGAATGTAAGCCATAAATTGGTCTGCTAACATTTCTATGAAAATAACCTCCAACTGCTTTGAAACAGATTTTGTTTGTATACAGAACTTGCTACTCTTTGGATGCAGTCCATCCACTCTCCCCCTTTTTTCTCTCTTGTATTTCTTTAGTAAAGAGCTGTGAGCGCTGAAACTCACAGCCTACTTAAGCAACATTTAAATGCCAGCCTTTCTGTATGTACTATATTTTTCCTTATATAATGCAAACTATGAACACAGAAAATTCAGTACTGTACCAGATATCTTGGCCTTTAGTTTATCATACAGTCAGTGAGTAATGCATCAAAACAAAACTAAATAATACTATTTCACTTCCTTTAACATACACATTCTATATTCACTAAAAAGTCCACACTAGCTCCTGAACTATGAATATAAGTCATATTACAATAATTTTAATGTCTTGCCTTGCCAGGATTAAAGTACTGGCACATTCCCATTCTGAATCAGTTTCAGAATTGAAAGAAAACTTTCAGGTTTAAATCGAGAACACTCTCATAATTTGTTTTTTATTAATCAAAAAGCTAAATCTAAAATGTTTCCACTCGAGAAAATATAGGGTAAGAAATATAATCCTTTTTCTTTAATCACTCACCCTTGGTTCCAAAATGGTGTTTTCAAGATTTCAGGAAACTAATATAAAACTTCCTGATGTTGTTGTTGTTGTTGTTGTTGTTGTTGTTGTTGTTGTTGTAATATATTGTAATTATTTGAGGAGGATGTAAAAACTACTTGGAAAAATGTCTCCAGCAAAGATGTTTTAATCCAGCTGGAAGAGAAATCTGGTGCTATGCTTAGAGAATGAATACTTTTTCCAGAATCTGTATAGACCAAGAAGACAAGGAAAAAAGTCCTGATAGATACCAGACTTCACAGATGAATGTTTATAATTGAAAGTAGTTTTCCAAAAGGATATATTTTTATGTTGTGAAAGGAAGCTCAGAAACTTTAAATATAAGCAATAACTTACTCAGAATGTAATACTAACAGAAACAAGATAGAAATAAAGGATAATTTCAACTTTATGCACAGCTTTTCCACTGTGGTTTTAAGGATGCAACTCAGTAGCAGGGATGCTTTGCTTTCCCACAAGGAAAAAACAATTATCTTTGCAGTTTAACTCACCCAAAGCCAAAACTCATAATGTAATTCTGTTTGTAACAGTGCACCTCTATATGCCAAGTTTTCATTTATATAGGCAAATTCTGGAAATATTTCACATAATTTTGGAAAGGTCCTAAAGTTAGTTTGTCACAGATTAATTCTTAGACAGCAGGTCAGATTTTTAAATCAAGAGACAATGTAGTAGACAAAGTCAGTGACTCTCCTGTCAGTGATGACTTATTGTCATTTAAAAACTAGGAATTAGTTGGTCTTAAAGAGAAATTTTCTTACCCTTTTCTGGTTTCTGCTACACAGAGAATATTACTACTAGTAATATTACTACTTAATTTACGTTCAAACTTTCACTAGAAAATATATTCAAATACTCTACATTTAAAGGGTAATCATTGTTCAATTCTAGTGTACAGAATTAATCATTAAATGGTATTCATTAATTTTTATTTGAAGTAATAAAGTAAATATTTTTATTAGTCTTCAATTTTTCCAAAAACTCTGCCCCATTGCCCCCCAAATCCACATTGTTTCAAAACAGCTTCAAAATAACTTAGTTTTAATCTTTTTTTTGGTTTTTTTTTCTTTTCTTTTTTTTTTTTTTTTAATGGGGTTGTAAGTTCTATGATTCCATGTAAAAGGAGTTTCAACACATACAGAAAGTTAAGCCAAGCCTCTCTCATCCTTACGCATGCATCCACAGGGCATATAATATTAAAGTATGTATAACTGAATTTTTTATATGACATATATGTCTCTGTATAGTTTTTAATCCAAATAAAGTCCTGATCTGTACAACCATAAAAGGCATTGTAGCAACTGAACTATACAAAAAACATTGGATGGATAGGTATCACACCATAGTCTGTAACCTGACTAAGCTCAAACACTGACACGGAGTCTGTGCAAGCCATTATATTTTCAGCTTGATTGCCACAACAAATGTGTCCTCTAGGATCAAACTCTTTCCCTCTGGTGTCCCCTTCAACCCAAGTTATGAACCTATTGGCTTAATACAGTCACAGCTGCCTGGAGGAAAAAGTTTTGAAGGTAATCAAATGTGTAAAAAATAAACAGCTTGAAAAAAAGGAGAGATTTCTGACAGTGTCATAATTTTAAGAAAAGTTACAACATGATCTACCATGTCATTAGACTGGATAGTCAAAGTCTTGTTCAGTATGGATCAAGAAGTGAGATGCTGAACTTCAATCGCAGAATATTCCTGTGACCCTGTATACAGAACAGATGTCTTCAAGGTCCTTATTCCGGAAATGATTGCTCATGGTGACTTCATGTGTGAAAAGACTGATTTTCAAAAAGTATCACTATAATGGCCCTTGGAGGAAGCTTACGACATTGTGAGGCACCAAGGCTTTGGGGAGACTTGGAAATGTGTCTCTCTATCTTCTACTAATGATTTTTAATACACTGTCTAACATTAGTGAATTTTCATAAAGTAGCAGGCCAGCAAAGTAAACACAACTTGAAGAGTCACAAGTTCACTGTTAATAGCTTTTATTAGCCCAAATGCTAGCATGATATTTTGAATAACATCAAAAGAAGTCTGCTACTAATGGAAATAGCACTCATATTGGCACCAAAGTACTCTGTGGGAGATTATAAAGTACGTGCAGCAACAGCAAAAGATGTTAGTCTGTCCCAGTTAAATAGTTAATCATTTAGGAAATGTGAATCTGTTGGAAATCAGACCTCAACAGTACTTTATCTCATAGAGACTGTAATTTCATATCCATCATCTGCACCTCAGATAATTCATGCCTGTTAACATAGTGTTCCTTGGAATAACCCTGCAGATAAATCACATTGTTGGGTGACTTGCAAAGAATTTGAAGTAGGGAGATCAGGGACTTTTGGAAAGAAGGGTTGCCTAGAGAAGTTTGTGTAACACGAATGCATTTATAATAACTGCTGCTGAATTTGGGGGTGGGGGGAGTAATTTATGGGTTATACATGTTACTTTTTCATCTTTCCAACAGAAAGAGATTTGAGGTTAGGAGGTGTCATATCCACTGTAACTATTGGGCTGCTGTGAGGCTTATGAAGCAGCTGTACAGTTTTCTTCTCTTTTCTAACTGCTCGTCTGCCACCATAGAGCATAATGGTGCCAGGCTTTTTACAGAACATGTAGTCAATTGTACAGTTTTGTATTCACCTAATCCAATGCATTTCTAATGAACTCTTCACTGTGAAAATGGTGCTTTCTTGAATATGAAAAGAGTAAATCCTTGGAATCCCTGCCTGCTTTTCAGACTAAACTGAGACCATGTGCCATTAAACATTTGTATTCATGAATATTTAGGCCTATTTGTTCTTGTATTGATTTTGTACAATGTCTTTGGGTGTTCCCTAGCAGGACTCTCTATGTAAACCTAAGTGAGTGACTTATGTGGAGGCAGGGCTTGAGAAATCCAGAAATATGTATTTACGTAAGTAAAGGATATAGTCAGTGTGTTAACATTTCATTTCCTTGCTGTGCTTCCATTCTGTGTCAAAATCTTAATGTTAAACAAGTACTAGAGTTCTTCTTTTCATGTTCTTGAACAGTCTGATCTACTCATAAAGATATCTAATGTTCTACACTGCATAAAATACATATTCTTCTTACTATTTTAAAACCTCTCTTCCCAGGCTATCAGTGGGGTTTGCCTTTTTTTTTTTTCCTTGAATCATTCATCTGCTATTTTTATTGTGCGTTAACCTTGTAAGGTGTTTTAACAGATGTCTATACAGTAGCAAATACCATAGACTCCCAACTTGCTTGGCCAGAATGGGGGATTGGGAAGCAGCTTCTTCCACTCTAGTATCGAGATAAAATTAACTGCAAGTTACATGAGTTTGAACAGTAATAAGCAAAGACTATCTTCATTTCCAAATACTTTCAGATCTTCCTTATCCTTGAAATCTAGCTGTTTCCTAACTAAAGTTTTAACGAGCAGAATTCGATATTACAGTACCTTCTATTGAAGAAGTGTCACTTTTACTGAAATTCTTGGGCTTAGTGCTGTATTTATGTCTAATCGTTGATGATCCAACTGTAGAGAAACTCAAATTTTCTTAGCCAGCCATGAGAATCATATCCCTTGTTCAAAATCAGTATTTTCTGAGCTATATTTGGAATGAGCTATCTTTGGAATACCACTTCACACTATCCACATTATGCTGCCACTAGAAGTTTAAGCAAGAACCACAATTTATGACTTACACCCACCAACTCTTTTTAGACTCAGCTATAACCCTTGAACATCCAGTTCAACTCCTATTGAATTGCAATGATTCCAAAGTATGAGGCTGCCTACTGCACAGCAGCTAAAGCATCTGATGACTATTTTAATCCTATTTGCAGCTAAGACAAAAATGGTCCTTACCTCCTTAGACGCACACCATCTCTACCACTTACTTAATGAAATTTCATTACATAATTTGCATAATTCCTCTTATTTCTTCTTTCTTAATTGTTTCTCTCATGATAGTGCACTGTCCTTACTCAGATCATAAATGTATTATCATTTACAACAGAGCAATTGCATTTTTATTTTGAACTTTCAATGTTTTAACTGTAAATAAAACTCCCCAGAAAAGCTGGGAAAAGTTTTCCTTAAGAACCACATGAAGCACTAAATCTAGTGGGTATAGGTTGTCATCAGCTGATATTAGTGAATGATTTAACTCAATACATACAAACTGACTCAGTGCATTAATATTTGCAAAGTCAGAGCCTTACGTTTGAAAGGCTCCTGCAGATGTAGGATTGTGAAATTCTACTCTTTAGTTTCCTGAGAGTTTGAAACATGTTCACCTTTTATAATTTATTTTAAACTCCATTAAAAATGAAGCATTGTGAGCAACAGTTTAGGAAATATCCCTGCTTTGGCAGGGAGACTAGCAAAATAATCTAATAGACTTTCTTCATCAGTAATTTCTGTGATTCAGTTAACTGTGATAATGTGGCTAATTATATAATTTTAAACTAATTAAACCCGTAAACATTCCCTTCTCAAAGGCTTATGTACTTATGTACTCTCTGACAAATTAAATAGGCTACTGATAATAGAAAATGAACCAACTACTTAAGTAAAATCTATTCTCATATGTTTTGTTCCACCACTTTATCAGTAGTTCTTAAAATCAGTCAGAAATTTGCATTAAAATTTCAGGTTTTGAAAAGAAGGACACTTTTTTTCTGTTTCTGAAGTTTCAGAAGGTTTTGCTTGCAGGAGAGGTATTGATGCCATAAAGAAAAAAAATAAATTATTAGGTTAGATATTGACACAGTATCTCAAAATCTAACACAGTATGTCATAATCTACAGAATTGAGTAGATTATTTCCCTTAGCATATATCAAATACTTCAGCATACAAAGACTAAAAGGTCTAATGATTACAACTGGATAGAAAGCACAGTTCCTTCCTAGAAAATTAATTGTAAATGAACTGTATCTGAGATGGATCTAGATGGACTGTATCACCCAGAAAATTCCTATGTTTAGCCTCTTAGGAAGAAATATCTGCCCATATCTGCCCATAGCCCACAGTTTTCTTGTTGAAAGAAACCAACAATAAATGGGGTGCTTTAAGAAGTCCATATCATTTTCTTTACAATCTACACTACCTTCTAGACAGCTCTAATTAAGGATAAAATATGGTGAGAGTTGAAATCCAGGTGGTTTGTAGGAAAGTCAGTTTCCCAAAGCTGACTGTATTTTGGATATTAGTTTATAACTAATGTTTTGGTTTGGTTGCTTATTTGTTGCTTGTCTTCTATTGATATTTATATTGATTAAAGGTGATTTTATCTTTTTAGTACTATCCAAAAGGATACTTTTGTGTAAACATTATTTTAAATATTTCTAAGTTCTTTAAATTTAAGTAATCTATAAGATTTATGGTTAAAAGTTTATTATTTTATTTCACAAGAATATTTTAAGCAAATTTATGTTCACTAACTTTGTGTTACTCTAACATACTTCTTGATAATGAATATCACACATCTGATGATTTGAAAGCTTCAAAGGCTTTCACAGAATATTTTTAAAGTGTATTTACAATGATTATCAGTATTGAACATTTTAAATACAGAATTACAGAATGGTTGAGACAGGAAAGCATCACCTACTCCAACCACATGTTCAAAGGAGGGTCAGCCAGAGCAGGTTGCTTAGGATCATGTCCAGTCAGGTTGTGAACACCTAAGGATGGAGAGTCAAGAAATATTCTGGGCAACCTGCTACAGTGTTCGGCCACCCTCACAGTAAAAGGTTGTTGTTAATTTTAAGTGGAACTTCCCGTATCTTAACTTGTGCCTATTGCCTTTTTCCTCTCACTGGGAACCACTGGGAACAGTCTGGTGCTACATGCACTAGACTTGGGTCCTCCTGAGCCTTCTCTGCCCCAGGATGAACTGTTCTAGCTTTCCTAGCCTCTCCTTGTATGGCAGATACTCCAAGTTCTTAATCATCTCTGTGTCACTTCACTGGACTCACTACAGTAGATCTCTCTCTCTCTTTTACTGGAGAGCCCAGGACTGAAAGAAGTACTCCAGATGAGTCTCACCAGGGCTGGGTAGAAGGGAAACACCTTTCTTAACTTGCTGGCAATGCTCTGCCTAATGCATCCCAGGAGGCTGTTGGCTTGCTTTGCTGCACAGAAGCATTGCTGGATCATGGTCCACTTGGTGCCAACCAAGGACACCCTGAGTTTTCTCTGCAAAGCTGCTTTCCAGCCAGTAGACTACCAGCCTGTACTGGTTGTTTCTCCCCAGGTGCAGGACTTTGAGCTTCCCTTTGTTGAACACCACAACGTTCCCATCAGACCATTTCTCCAGACTGTCAGGTCCCTCTGAATGGTAGCAGAACCCTCTCTTGTATCAGCCACACCTCCCAGTTTTATATGATCTGATGCACTCTGTCCCATCATCCAGATTAATGAAGATGTTAAACAGGATTGGCCCCAGTATTAACCCTTGGGGTACGTCACTAAGGACCGTCTTCCAGCTTGGCTTTGTGCTGCTCATCACAGCCAATTTTCAATCCACCTTGCTCTCCACTTTTCTAGTCCATACTTCATCAGCTTGTCTATGGGGCTATTATGGAAGACAGTGTCAAAAGCCTTACTAAGGTGAAGATAAATAACATTCAATTCTCTCCCCTCATCCACCAAACCAGTCATCTCATCAGAGAAACTATCAGGTTTGTCATGCATAATTTTCTTTCATAAATCCATGCTGACTGCTCCAAGTCACCTTCTTGTCCTTCATGTGTTTGGAAATAGTTACCAGGATTATTTAGTCCATCACCTTCCTGCAAACTGAGGTGAGGTTGACTAGCCTGCAGTTCCCTGGCCCTGCTCTTCTTGAAGATATAGGTGATATTTGCTTTCTTCCAATCTTCAGCAACTTCCCCAGATTACCACAGTCTTTCACAGATAATTGCGAGTGGCCTCACAGTGTCATTGGCTAATTCCCTCAGCACTTGTGAGTGCGTCCCCATAGGCCTGAGAGACTTGGGTATGTTCAGTCAGTTTGTGTTCCCTAACTTGATCCTCCTCCACAGAAAGTAATTTGTCCTTGCTCCAGACTTTCCCACAAGTCTCAGGGCCTGCGATTCAAGAAGAAATTATTGAGTACCTGAGCCTTCTCCATGTCCTTTGTCACCACAAGTCTGATCCATTCAGCAGTGGGCCCACATTGTCCCTAGTCTTCCTTTTCTTAGCAATGTACCTATAGAAGCCCTTCTTCTCTCTCTTTATTTCTTGATTACCTGTGCCAGGAAGTTCAAGGTGTCAGTGTACTCCAGAAACCCATTCAAGGTATCAATACACTTCAGAAACCTCCTGGACTGCTCATGCTCTGCTGTGTTGCCCATCCAGCATGTATCAGGGTAGTTCAAAATCCATATGAGGGCTACGGCCTGTGAATGTGAAGTTTCTTCCAGTTGTCTGAAGAAGGCCTCAGCTGCTTCTTCCTGATCAGGCAGTCTGTAGCAGACACCCACCACAGTGCCACCCATGTTGGTCTGCCCTCTAAACCTGACACATCAGCTCTCAGCTGGCTCATCACTCTTCCCAAGGCAGAGCTCAGTGCAACCCTGCTGCTCTCTCACATAAAAGGCAACTTCCTCTCCTCACCTCCCTGGCCCATACTTCTTAAAAAGCCTATATCCATCCATGGCAGCACTCCATTTGTGTGAGCTATCCCACCATATTGCTGCTGTGCCAATGAGATGGTAGCCCTTCAGCTGCACATGCACCTCTAATTCCTCCTGTTTGTTCCTCACACTCCATCTGTGAGTGTACAGGCACTTCAGAGAGGTGCCCAATTGCACCAATTTCCCAGAAAAGGCATGAGAGCTTTCCTCATCATGCTGTCCCCTCAGCACTTATTTATGTGCACATGCTTGGACAGGGTCCCTTTCAGCCCTGATTTGTTTTTTTCAAAGTCTCTCTTTTCCACACCATCTTGTTCCTTTCACTAGTCAGCTAGGGCTACCACTTCCCTACTTGAATGTGGGTGCTCATCTCCCACGCTCATAACTTCTAGGTTAAAGCTCTCCTAAGCAAGTTGGCAAGCCTGTTGGTAAAGATTCTTTGCCCCACTTGTTTGGTGGATCCCATCTCTCTCTCAGTCCTCCATTCCCAGAGAGGGTCCCATGGTCATAAAGGTGAAACCCCTGTCATCAAAACCATCTGCACACTGAAGCGTTGACCTGCAAGATCTGTTCACTCCTCCTCAAGACCCTCTGCCTCACCACCAGGATCAAAGAGACACCACCTGTCACCCATGCCCTAGACCCTCTCCCCAGAGCTGTGCAGTTATGCATGATATACTCCAGGTCTCCCCTGGCCATACTGCTGGTGCCCACATGGGAGAGCAGTGGGAGTAACAAGACAAGGGCTGGACAAGCCTCAGCAGCCTCTCCGCGATGTCCTGGCTCCAAGACCCTGGCAACCAGCAAACCTCGCTGGAGAGCCTGCTAGGTTGGCAGGTGGGGCCCTCTGTCCCCTCCAGAAGGGAGTCTCCTATCACAATCCCTTGGCAGATCCCCTGGTGCTGCCACTGCAGGGACTTTGCTGGACATAGCTCCCAGCCCCTCATCTGCAACCCAGGGAGGGTTGGAGCGGTGTGGTGCTAAAGCCCTCCAGCTTTTGCAATCAGGGGATCTCTCAACCCCATAAGCACACGTGTATCCTGCTGCGTGGGTACACTTGGGAGTTGATGCTTACCTCACACCTGCATGTTCTCAAAGAAGATGAGCCTCAGATGGTGGTCCGTCTCCTCTGTGCCACCCCTGGTGCTGTGCAGGCTGTTGCCCTCCTCCTGCAGCCTCTGTGCCGGGGGACACAGACCCCCTGACATCAACCACCTCTTGCAGCCAAGAATGGATCTCCTCCAGGTGCAGTGGGAGGCCCCTGCTTGTCCCCACAGTCCCAGACCTGCAGAGCTGCATCCTCTCTTGGAGCTGGGTTGAGCTGAGTCCCCCAACACACCAGGCAGCTGGGGTACAAGGGTGCTGGGAGCTGTGCCCCACAGGGCCTCACCACCACTGCTGCATGCAGGGACACTGCCCCCAACAGAGCTTCCTCCTCCTTTCCATGCCCCCTCCAGTACGCGCTGCTCCACAAACTGCTGCATCTTATGGCTGCCTTTGTTAGGAATACAATGCATTTTAAATAACCATATGGTTTGCTTGGATGCAGTGTAAAAAGTGACTTCAGGTGTTAGCTCTTTAACACACTAGTTTAAGCTATCTTGGATTTTAAAGTCTTAGTCATAATGCTATGACTAGAATAGCTTCAGGAATGTGGCTTCACAACTACTTTTTTGCTACATTTTCATTCCAGTTGTCCACTAATGTTTTGCTAGAAATATTTCAAAAGTAGTAGCAGAAACAGGTGAGGACATGGTATTTTTTCTATGGCAAAGTAATGAGAGAAAGGGATTCTGAGGGTCTCTTATTGAAGTGGAAATTAAAACAAAAACTAAAGTAAAACAAAATCAGAACTCCCACATGCCTCACAGAATTGGATATATATCCAATTTATAAATATTCCTGGAAGAAAAATAATTATTTACAGAATGGTTCAAACTTGCAAAAATTGTGTCTGATTCCAAAAATAGTTAATGGAGAAAGACAAAACAATAAGTAGAATGTCTGAAAAGGATGCTTACTATTCCACTTTCATATGACAGTGGTGGAACCTTATGATATATGGCACTATACTTTTACAACTATGTATTATTTGCAAAATGCAAACAATCTTACTAGGAAAAAATCTACAAAGCCAATTTATTGTAGGTAAGGGGAAAATACTTCCAAATAAATAGATTCTCCAACTCTTCATTTCTTCATTCCATCTAAACAAAGAAATGTAATGTTGCCATAAACACTTGTTATCGCAGATCAAAGAAATGCTTACTTTCTACATTTGCAAGATACCAGAAAATTTCAATAATGGTCAACTTACTGTCTTGACTTAGCAAAATGTCCACAATGTTTTGGACCAAAATACAGTCTTTCTTACAAAAGTTACGTTACTCACCTGCTAATTCCCCATAAAATAACTCTTCCATGTCCTGAAAGAAATTAGCTTTATATAACAATTTCTTTTACTGTTTAGATACTCAGTCCTGATTTGATCTTTTGATCATGCATGAAATTACTTTATCCTCACTACTAGAAAAGGTGTGATTCCCAAACCATTGTAAACCTCAAAGCAGGCAATGATTGTTTTTCAAAAAATTTTGATTTAAAATTTTATTTTAATATGTATTTCTTCATTTTTGTTGGTGAACTATACTTTAATAACATTTTCTGACTAGCTCTGGGCAAAAAAAAAAAGCATTTTAATTGCATTTAAGTTGGTTTACTACTCAGGCTACTTTAAGTTAAATTGCTCTTCTTGTCTGCAGGTTTTTTTAATTCCTGTCTTCCGCCGCTGTTCATTTTGCTTCCTTTTTGTATTTCGTGACTAAATAGAACATCCTTCTCTTGACAAGCATAGTGAAAAGAGCAGGATCCAAACCTAATGTTTGCAGCATCGCACTTGTCACGTATATCCATTTCCGCCTGTTTCTTCTCAGTCATGCTGTTTGTCTTTACTCCTCAAGATAGCTCTTTATCGTTATAAACTACATATCTCCTGCAATACCAGATGACCTTGCCGGAAGTCATCTTTGGGGAGTCATTTAATAGAGATTTCATAAGGTTTCTTTTAAGGCAGTACATTCTGTTCCAAATTTCTCTGACAAATCCTGTGTATTATTTGCTCATATGTAACTGTTATGTTTGTCACCAAGACCTTTTGTGAAACCATCTTGATAATACTTAAACAATACTGCTGTTAGTTCTTCTCTGTTTTATCTTTACTCAGCATTATCTTATTTGCTTTATGTAACTCCAGACTTGGATATTTGGTTTGGTTTTTTTTTTTTAATTATTACTTCTGATTGGGAAGGCTATCACTACCTCATTTATTGTTTTTCACCAGTTTATAATGGGTCCTGTTGATTTCAGTGTCTTTCTTAGATGTGTTTCTTTTTTCAAATTGTACTTTTTTTCCTCATGTAATGTTATGCTACTCCAGTTTTTGCTCTTGTTCTGATTTGGTGTAAGTATTTCCCTGTTGTTAGTTCTCTCCTCAGCCTTTTTTCCTCTTCAAGAATGCTGAAGAAACAAGTTCATGTAAATAGCCAGCGATGGCAGTCACCTCTACCAATAAATTAGCCCTACCATCTCTTAAAGGGTTACCCACTCCAACAGACTCCCTTTCTCCTTAATATTTCTGCAACAGACTCCCTTTCTCCTTAATATTTCTGCAGTAATATTATTTTATTTTTTGTCTTCACATTTCTTTAAAAAATGTTTTTCCATTCCTTTGTTCTCATTCTATAAACTTCTCATTCTTTTCTGTGCTTGAAGTGTTTTATGGTTTACACTTCTTTTTGTTTTTTATACTATAATAATGCCCTTCTACTTCAGTAATAGCTTTTATGTGAAGACCTATATGCTTTATAATTACTAATGAGTTAAGGTCTGTTATGGAAATTACGCATGACAGCCACCATAACAGGGTTTGACTCTAAGTTTCCACATAAGCTGAAAGATAGATTCCTTTCTGAAAATACTTTTTATTAATAGTGCTACAGCTTGAGCTGGGTGTCTCTGAAGAGGGACCCCGAACAAAGAAATCCCTGGGCAGTTATACCCTTACAATCTAAGTACTCCTTCCCTCATGTGACAGTTTGGACCAACAGTAATAGTAAGGTCTGGGGTCTTCTTGTTTTTATTGATTTGATTTGTTTGCTGTTTCATTACTAAGCAGTTGTTAAGTGGTCATTTTCTTATACAATATCACATCCTCTTAGGTTGGTTCCAGCTGATGCTGTAGGTAGCTATTCAGCATATTTTAATATGGTTGTTACAGTTCACACA
Source organism: Aviceda cuculoides (assembly GCA_035590195.1). Taxonomy (NCBI): domain Eukaryota; kingdom Metazoa; phylum Chordata; class Aves; order Accipitriformes; family Accipitridae; genus Aviceda; species Aviceda cuculoides. The sequence goes on from JAVJGG010000031.1 coordinate 24,939,728, forward strand.
CCATGTCTTTTTCTCCTCTAGCTATTAATGTTTAAGCTGCTAGCTTTGTCTACTCTAGCTGTTACTAATGTTTAAGCTGCTAGCTCTAAGTTTTGACTAACTTTTTCTACAACAGTTCTCAGTACAGTGTAAGAAGTATTGTCTATTATTGCCATATTAGCAAAAGGAAACTGAGGCACTGGAGCAAGCCAACTGACTTCTTGGAGATAAATACCAAGTCTCAGTCAAGCTGTAAGAAATGTAATCTTGTTTCCTTGGGGTTTTGGGGGCAGATGGTGGTTTGTCTGTGGTTTTTGTGGGGTTTTTTTGTTGTTTGTTTGGGTTTTTTACTGCTCTCTTGATCACAATATGCTTCTCTCACAAATAAGGTATTTCTATAATTATCATTTCCTGTTCATTCACTGATAGTAGTCCCAGTGACTACTATATGGTTTGCCATTTAACCTTCAAACCTATCAGAAAAGAAAGAGAACAAAATTTTAAGCTCTTTCAAGCTCTTTATATTGTGACCTTTCTCATATTCAGCATAACAGCACCTCTAGTACAAGATACTCTTCTGGGTATTTATTGTGTTTATATATTTTTGCATACTTTAAAAACTGAAAATCTAGAAAAAAAAATTGATATAGTATTCCTTTCTGTGCATGTATGCGTTACATTTGAATTTTTAACTACATGATGATAATTACATTTCAAGGTTGTAATGTAGGCAGCACTGTCTACAATCAATGTAGATTGATGTACAGCTAGTTACTCCTTAAATTGCTTGTTTTGATGATGTGTCTAATATAAATTTTTCTGAGTAGAGACCACCTTACTAAAACATTAATACAATTGATGCCTTTACATTAATATGTATCTTTTAGCCTTGCAGTAATAAATAGGGGGTTTTGGTTTTAACTGTTTTTAAATTGATGTGTTCAGTATTGTGTAATGAATGCTATTCTGTGCTCATTATGCTATGTGTCTGTGCTGGTTTTGACTGGGATAGGGTTAATTTTTTCCATATTATTATCTATGGGACTATGTTTTGGATTTGTGCTGAAAAGTGTTGATAATACAGGGCTGTTTTCATTCTTGCTGAGCAGTACTTACACACAGTCAAGGCCTTTTCTGCTTCTTACCCCACCCCACCAACGAGGAGGCTGGGGGTGCACAAGAAGTTGGAGGGGACATAGCCAGCACAGCTGACCCCAACTGACCAAAGGGATATCCCATACCATGTGATGTCATGCTCAGCAATAAAAAGCTGGGGGAAGAAGAAGGAAGGGGAGGATATTTGGAGCTATGCCGTTTGCCTTCCCAAGTAACCGTTGCTTGTGATGGAGCCCTGCTTTCCTGGAGATGGCAGAACACCTGCCTGCCAATGGGAAGTGGTGAATGAATTCCTTGTTTTGCTTTGCTTGCACATGCAGCATTTGCTTTACCTAATAAACTGTCTTTATCTCAAACCACAAGTTTTCTCAATTTTACTCTTCTAATTCTCTCCCCCACCCCAATGTGGCACGGGGTGGTAAGTGAGCAGCTGTGTGGTGCTTAGTTGCTGGCCAGGCTTAAACCACATGTGGTGGGTTGACCCTGGATGGGTGCCAGGTGCCCACCAACGCCACTCTATCACTCCCCCTCCTCAGCTGGACAGGGGGGGAGAAAATATAACGAAAGGCTCATGGGTCAAGATAAGGACAGTTTAGTAAAGTGAAAGCAAAGGTCGTGCATGAAAGCAAAGAAAAACAAATTATGTTATTCTTTACTTCCCATCGGCAGGCGATGTCTGGCCACTTCCTGGGAAGCAGGGCTTCAGTACGCATAGTGGTTGCTCCGGAAGACAAAAATGCCCCCCTTCCGTCTCCCTTTACTTAGCTTTTACAGCTGAGCTGACGTCATATGGTATGGAATATCTGTTTGGTCAGTTTAGATCAGCTGTCCTGGTGTGTTGGCTTTGTGTGGCAAGGTTTTGGCAGCGGAGGGGGTTACAGGGGTGGCTTCTGTGAGAAGCTGCTGGAAGCTTCCCCTGTGTTCGAGAGAGCCAATGCCAGCCGGCTCCAAGTTGGACCCGCCACCGGCCAAGGCCGAGCCAATCAGTGTTAGTGGTA
>JAVJGG010000031.1:24958481-24968992 GCA_035590195.1 Aviceda cuculoides
AACTGAAAACATCAGGGTGTTATCAACATTCTTCTCATACTGAACTCAAAACATAGCACCGTACCAGCTACTAGGAAGACACTTAACTCTATCCCAGCTGAAACCAGGACACTACTTTATAAACAATCTCACTGAGTCAAACAAGTAAGTACATGGGGGAAAATTAATTCTTGCTGTCTTTTTATTAACTCCACAGGTAGAAAAACTTTGTAGGACAAAAGCTGCATGACAGCACAGTTGTGAAAGCTGGAGGCTATGATGTGACAGAAAAGAGACAGTGAATTTACAGATACATCCACTTAGATTCTGAATATGGTATCCCAAAATATCTAAGGTACTAATCAAACATGTATGTAATATTAGGTAATATTTTCCCTTCTTTTCCCTGAGATTTTTCTGGCAAGTCTCTTCAGCCACAGCAGTTGTATTTTAGTTGCTTCGAGAACATATCAAAGTTGATTTCCCCACCTTTGGAATAACTGCCCCAACAGAATGATGATTACACTTGTTGATGTTGCACCTCTTGGCCATTCATATGGGATAATACTCACTGTAGTTTATTTCTGGTCTTATTTTTAAAACTTACATAGCATGAAAATGTGTTTGTTTTCTGCCAGAATATTTGTTATGCATGTGTTATTATCCAGAAATCATGTTTTCTAATTCCCTAGTGTAAGTACAGCCATTAAACTCCATGTCAGGCTTCCCCCCAGTAAACAGAGCACTCAGCTTGTGTTCTATGTTATTTTTCTAATAGCATAGAAAAATGCTATTAGCCAAAGAATGGCAAATACTACAGGTGTGTTGTTATTGATACCCATTAGCTTTTTATAGCACTTCAGAATACTTATCTTTTGGTTCATGTAATGTATGGTCATAAACGCCAGAAGTCACATAGATACGGATGGCAGAAAAGCTGAGCACTTTTTCTATATCCTTCTAATCTCTCTTTGCAGGACCTCAGTGTGATATGCTGTTGTGGTTCACCATGATACACTTTTTTTGCAGAAATTTCTTCTATAAAAAATGAGTTGTTCCATAAGCAGCAGAAACAATGAAGCCCTGCATACTTCTGTACTTTGTCCCCTCCTCTCCATCCCTTCCACTGCATGCTCTCAGGACCTGTGCATATACCTTTCAGGTGGTCTGTGTGACAGTGTACGTGGAGCTACATGTCTACTGATGGACAAATCAGCTGCTGCCTCTTCCTTCAGTAAGGTCTCTGTGTTTTACAGTAGTACTACAAGAGTGTGATTATCTTTGAGATTTATATCCATCTTTTGTTGTTTTACTCCACTGCCTCAGAGGAGCAAAGAGCATGTTCCTCTCTTCCTTGAGAAGCTAGACTAAAACCAGATTTCTCCAAATCCCATAAGCAATATGGCGCTGACAGTCTACATGGTGGGCTCTGTTCACTGCCGCAGACAAGTAATTAGGCAGACATCTCAGGATAGGGAATCCTGTTTGGAAGCAAAGCATCCTCATGCCATTTCAAAGGAGCAAGAACTAGCCACTGAGACCTGATACTGGTGAAACTCTCATCATATGTATGATTTAAATTAAGCAAACTTGGGATAGTAGCATTCTTTCTATTAGGTTTAGTTCTTGTGGGGCAAGAGACTTCCTACTTGCTTCCGTATTGTGTCTTGGTGGGGTGTCTGCTGTGCATGGATTTCAGTCCTTGCATCTATGCACTTGCGCAGATCAAGGTGCTTCTGTACTACTTCTGGCCCTTAATTATAGCAGACTACAATAGATGTTAAGGTATGTGTACAAGTTATTTGGGTTTATTTATTAATACTGTTTTAATTTTCTCTATTTATTCCACTTTTGCTGGATGGTAATGCTCCAAACACCTTAAAACCAAAGATAAATTTGACAAATTTGGCATCCTCTCCACTTCATACTGAGGGTTTCTTGCTTTTTGCACAGTAAGATTTATATTTCTTTTTTAAGGTTTTTATCTAGTATTTATCGTCTTTCTGTATTAACCTATTAATGATGTCTATTTCTGTTGTTCAGTACTGGGGCTGACGGAACCTTCTTACCCGGGAAAACTCCTTCATAAAAATAGTGCCTTTTGTTGTGCTTTCCTGAATCTGCACTAAAGGCCCCAGCCAAAAGTTTCTGCCACTAGGCATCTCTCCCAACACTCGGGAGCAGAACGGCTCCTAAATATAAATCCAGTTCTCACCTAAGAGGCTTTGCTGAAGCTGCCATATTTTGGATTTCCAAAACTGTATGAGGAATTACAGTTCCATTCTCACTTAAATATACATGAAAATGAATCTGTTCATTTTATACTAGGTTACAAAAATCTTTAGTTTCAAGAGCAGGGCCATGTGATGTGTGGTTGAGCAATAAGGTTCTGATTTACGTGGTGTAGATTAACCACCCAACGGCACAAAGCTTTCGCTCTCTCCTCTACCAGCACTTCTTGTACATGTTCCCAAGTGTCCTAAAACATCATCTTCTGAGGAAAAACCTTCAGTTTTATCACCCATCTTGTTGATCCCTGCAAGATCCAACAACGTAATTTCTTCCTCCTATGTTTCATAATTTTGTAAGACTACTGTGTAGCAAGAGTCAAGCTGAAGATACCGATAATGTCATTTGTATTAGCTTTTTGCAAAGGGACTTCTTGTCTCCCTCCTCCTCCCCAAGCCCCAAATCCTCTTGAAAAGGGCAAAGAAAGGGTTGGAAAAATTATTAGGGATGTGTTAATTTGGATTAATCTTTTATTAACTACTGTCACTGCTGCTTCACATTAATATAAATCTACTTCCATCTCTTTCCATGCATCATACAGGTGGTGACAAATTTATAGAAGCTACTTTGGAGACCATAGCTTAATTAACAGCTCCCCCCCTCCCCCCCAATTACCTGTTTGAACTCCAGCTGAACAAAAACCCACCTCTTCTCTTTAGCACAGGTTTGTGGGTTTTTTTTCCTTACAAAGCAGGATTCTCAGCGAGACAGCACTGAGGCATCAAAAAGGTAAGCAATTTATTTTTTATCGGTTTTATTTCACGCAGTTGTAAACAGCAGAGGTATTTTTCCCCTCTGTACTAATAACAAGTCACAAGTGAATTCCGAGACAGCTAAATGAACACGTATAAACCCAACGGCATCGGCTGACGACGCGCCCCTACGCCAGGCTCTCGGCGCTCCCGCGTCCCACCGACGCTGCAGCACGTTACCGCACGCGGGAGGAGCGCGGGAGCTTCCCGGCCCCCTCTGCTCCGCTCCCCGGGCCGGCCGCTCCCGCGCACGGGCGCCTCGCGGCAGTGGGCGGCACGCGCCCGCCGCCCCCTAACGGAGGCCTCACGGTCAGCCGGTGTGGGCGCCGCCGCCACGAGCCAGGGCACTGCGGGGGCGGAGGGGGGGGCGTGGGTGCCAGAGGCACGCCAGCCCCCTTAGGGCGCCGGTCTCGGCTCTCCCTGCCCAGGAAGCTGGGGCTTCCCGCTAGGATTCTCCGTCAAGCCACCGTCTCTCCCTTTAGGCTGTCTCCCCTCAGGCGACAACGGAGGGAGCAGGCTCCGAGAGGCCGCGGTGCCGTAGCGGGGGAGCTGCCTTACGTACACCCCCCGGGGGGGTCTGCCGGCGAGTGAGGAGGGGGAAGAAGCTTCGAGCTTGCGGCCGTCTCTCAGAGCGGCGGAAGAACCTGCCGGCGCTGCCGTTCGTTAGTGGTGCGGCTTTGCGTGTAGCGCGGAGGCATCCGCGCGGGCCGCCGTGTGCCCGCCTCCTGCGCGGCGGCCGCTGCCTCCTTGATATAGTGCGGCACGGGGAGGCGCTGGCAGTCATTTGGCGAGCGGCGCTTCGCGGGTGCGGGGCTGCGCGGGCGGCAGCGGGGTTAGCCTGGGCTGGTCGAGCACCTCCAACTTGGAACTGTCCACCGGCGCGAGCTCCTGAACATGAGCCTCCTGCCTCTCTACCTGCTCGGATTGCTCCTCAATAGCGGGCAAGGTAGGAATGGGACTACCTTCCCTCCCCCTTCCAATTATTATTCTTACCTATACTGGCTGCTCGCTCAGATTAACATATAACCGGAAAAGAAATTAAATAAAAAACAAAGCAATGTATCACCCTGGAACCAAATTAAAAAGGATCTAAAACTTGCTTCCTCGTGTCCCGTCCTCCCCCCCCCCCTTTTTTTTATTTTTAAGTCTTCAAGAGGTATCATTTACGAGGGAAAAGAAAAAAAAGCTGGAAGGTTCTAAGTGCATTTGGCTGCTTTGCATGGGGTTTCGCCTTTTTGGGGGCGATAAATGTGGGAGGGAGATCAAGCAATTAAAATATATATATATATATCTGTCGAGGGTCGCGCTTTAAAATACGCGTCCGTTTCAGGGAAAGGCAACGTGGGCTTCATTTTTTTGGACCGGAGAGGAGTGCTGTCGGTAGAGCCAGTGAGCAATCTGACCTGAAGTCTGCCTGTCGGGGTTTCTCCTCTTCCCAAGACCGTTCCTCTCTCTCTGCGGAGACACCGAGCACCGCGGCTCGCAGCGGCGGGGGGGGCGGCAGGGTGTGTGTGTGTGTGTATACGGCCGCGGGCGTGTGCGCGGATGCAGAGACTTTTTGCAATGAAATAACGCTGCGGAGGCAGGTGTGTGCGGAGACGGGGCGTGCTGGGGTTGCGCCTCTAGGCACTGTTTGCCTTTTGCATATGTATGCGCATCTATACATCTAGCGCTTCGTAAAACACGGACTTGGGGGCTGCGGTGTGGCTGGGTTCTTGGGGTTTGTTTGTATTTTTTTTTCGGTTGAAATTTTATTTACTTATTTGTTTCGGATGTCAGCGATGTGATTACTTGAGGATTTGTGCTAGTTTAGGAGACAGGGAGGGGAAGGGCCGCCGGGAGCGCGTTCGTGCGCGGTGTGGCACGGGGAGAGTGCCCCTGGGTGAGGGGTAATCGTGGTGTTTCGAAACTGTTCGTGCAAGTTTCTGGCGTTCACTGGGGGCCGAACCAGGCTGCCGGTGCCTCCTGTGGGATACCCCCTGCGAGACACCTGAAAGCGCTCCATTGCCTGCACCTGAGGGGGTGGGTGGGGGCCCGCGCTCGGGGCCTTTTTAAGTGTGGGGGGGATAAAACCCCACCTGGTCCCGCAGAGGCGTGGGAGCGGCAGGGACCGGCTCTTGGCCCCTGGTGCCGCCGCCTTGCAGCAGGGGGCGGCCGCGCTCCACGGCGGCCGCCGGTGCTCGGGCAGTGCCCCGGGACGGGGGCGGCTTCGCCCACCGTCTGCCCCCGATGCGGGCACCGAGGGGACGCTCCGGGGGGCGGGCAGGCACCCGAGCTCCGGAGCGCTGGGGCTGAACGTCTCGCCCAGATGCTACACGGTGTCTCGTGAGGTGGTAGTGAGATCTGTTGCGCTTGAGTCGGGGTGGGGGGATTATTCCCCGAGGTATTAAGACTGCAGCTCTGAAGGTCTCCTTCAATGCATTTATCGCTAAACGTCATACCATACAGGCGTTTTGTTTCGGCGATAAGTAGCAACGAGCCACTAGATGCGCTCAATTTATGTGGAAATCCTACTGTGCTTTTGGCACCTTGGGATGAGCTCTGGAGGTCTCCCGATTAGCAGCGATTCGGAAACAGTTCGGAGGCTTTTCGGCATAGCCAGAGCTGGCATGGCAAGGGAGGAGGAAAACGGGAAAGCTTCCTTCAGTATTCTCGTTGATCTACCTAGGTCTAATGTGTATAGAGATGTGGTCTGTGCTTCCTAACGGAGGAATGGTAGAAAGCTAGTTTATGAAGTGTGATTAGTGCAGCGTAGGAGGTTTACGTAGTTTTGGTATCTTACGAATGTCAGGACATAAATGATGGAGTGAAATTCTAGATGCTATTAAACTGAGTTTTAAAAATTGTAGGGGACAGACATAAGGGGAAGATGGAAAGAAGAGGAGGAAAGCAGAATAAATCTAATATTGATAGTAAGTTGTTTAGTCTCAATTTAAAAAAAAAACACAGCTGTTTGTTTGTTGTTTTTTTTTTTTTTAAAAAAAGGGATTGAATTGTATTGGTGGGGGGAAGAGTAAGATTTTCGAACTGGCTGTAGAAGTAGCAGGAACATGCAGCCTCAGTCCACCGCAGGGGATAGTAAATGGGAGTGGGAAAACATCTGCATATGGAAAATATTCCCATTTACGTTGCTAAGGGAGAGGAAAATTATACAGTGATTTTTTTATTATTTTATTTTAATAAGTATCATTGTGGTGAAGGATTTATTGTGCTTGCTTTTTTTTTTTTTGACACCTCCTTGAAGTAATCTTAATTTCTTGAAGTGATTCAAATCATTTGAGAGGCTATTCCAAAAAATCTTGGGATTTATCTTCTTTTGGGAATGCAGGAGCAGGGAACATTTAGATCATCAACTGAAGTCTCTGGTGTTTGTGAGTGGGTTTTTTGTTTGTTTGTTTTTAAGAAAACTGGTGTTATCTGAGTAATAAATTATGATTATTACTTTTTTGATGTTGAATTAGAAATAGAGAAGAGTGTGGATGTTTAAGAAAAACCCAGTAACTAGATTTGGATCATTTGCTTTGGAAATATTGAAAGTCTTAGGATAAGGATTTGTATTTCTGAGAATATAGCTGCAGTAGATTTTTATGAAGAATGACTGAAGTTTTTTCTTTCGGAAGTGCTGTTGTTTAAGACTGGGGAGAGGGAAATGTGGTGAATTTCTTCCATTTCAGAAGATCAGAGCAGTTTGAAAACAAGTAGCAGACGGCAACCCCCTCCCCCAGCCCCTTAAGTTAAGAGCTTATGAATGTCATCATTATCTACCAGGGCCAAATATTCCCTCTCCTAATTTCATCACAAGGGAGGAGTTTAACTGGCAATGTTATTAGGCTAAAACAAAAAGGTTCTTTTCTTAACCTTTCAAAGCTGTCCAGACAATTCATCCAGAGTGAAAGGCTCAAATTTACTTATCTTTGCTTTAATAAAAAATGAAACAAACACACACACAGACCCTCCATGCCCCAAACCAACAAAATAGCCACTTCCACTCTGTAAATCTGCTTTTTAACATGGGTAGTGATACAATGCTCAGAAGAGGAGGCTTCATTGGTTTTTACCAGTGTCTGAGGACACCAACTTAAAGTGATTGAAATGGACATCTTCCCAGATTGCAAAATCCTATTTCTTTTATCACTCTGCATAATACACATTTCTTCAGGTTAGCAAATTTAAGTTGCAGTAGAAAATGTTTTGCATGTAGAATTTAATCTATTTTGTGCTCAGGAGATTCATAGGAGTGAGTACTAGTTCGGTCATTGTGCTTTAAGTTTCTTCTTTTCACTGCTTTGATACTGAGTTTGTTTTGGTTTTGCCTGAAGAGTTTCTCTTTACAAGTGCTTATAAGGGACTGCTTGTTAATAAGGAACACCCCCCACCCCCCCCAAAAGACATGCCAGCATGTGTATATTATTCACCACAGTGCAGTCACTTTCTAGAATCCGGCTTCTTTTGGCTTTTTGTGTAGGGAATCCATGAAACTCGGAGTTTTTTTAAATCAGTGAGTTTGTCTACTGGATTAAGTGGAACTAGTATTTACTCCAGTTGTATACCAAAATCTGAAACATATCCTGAGACTCCAGCTAACCATTTTTTTCTGCTACCAGTTGATTTATACGACTGCCTCAAGATTAGAATACATCTTCTCTTCTCCTTTTCACATTAAAAAAAAAAAATCAGACAAAAAGTAGTATTGGATTTGCTGTTTTAGCCTATGAACGCATCTTCAGGTGAAGATGAGAATCAAAATATCTGCCTGAAAATAAAACTCGACTGATGAGGTCTAAAAGATTGACTTAAGAATGGGGGGTTGAGAAATACGTATAGAGTTTTGTTTCATGCACTTCTATACAAAATGGAGTTAGAGATATTTTTATTGTTTGCAGTGGCTCTAAATAATGATATGTATGAAAGATAAAGTCATAGAGGTAAAGCTTTAAAATCTTTTCTAAGAGGTTGAATAGCATCATTTGGACTTTGCCTTCTTCTCTTACAGCACAGTTCATGTATTTATGTAGGTAACTTTTTATCTATGGGAATGTTATTGGAGTGTTATGACTAGTTTATGTATGATTTGCCTTTCACGGCCTTCTTTTTTCAGCAAGTATTTTTGAGAACAAATACCGTATTTGTTTGCCCTTTCATTGACCTTTTCTTTGAGGCACCTTTCCCAAGTGATTCATGTTTACTTACTGATTTTCTTCCAATTTACTTTAGTAATCCCCCAGTTACACTCAGCACATGCCATTTGATTCTATCACAATTGAGTCAAGTTAATATGATGTTTTGGGAAACATGTTTTAACTACACTGTAATTTGTGGCTGTGAGTTGAAAATCTATTTATTGAGGAGTAGGACATAGACCTCTCCAGAAAAAGAATCTGGATTATAACTGGTATCCATATTTTAAACAGTTTATACCAACTAATTCATGCCAGATGTTTTATCTGGTTGGTTTTTCTTGTTTTTTAGCATACACGTTTGTTTTAGAAGTAAGGGCAGTATACTTGAAGTGTATCCTGAAGTTTTACATGTCATAGGTCATTTGAATTTTATTTTCGATGGCTCTTGAAATTCAGAAGTGGGAGAGATGCGAGAGAAAACTTAAGGATGTCCTGATGTATTCAAATCTGAAGGCTCATTGGAGTCAGACTAGATCCAGGCCTACTGGTATCTAATATATCTTATAATCACTTTTTGTTTTGACCTAATTCTGATCTAGTAATTATGTCTCATCCCCCCCCACCCCTTAGTGTAATTGCTTTCTAGTTTAGGCATTTGACTACAGTAATTCAATTTTTGGTAACTAGTTTAAAACTGAGAATAATTTTGAATATTAGTTAGAGCATTCAGAGCACTACTTGCTGTTACTTCAAGAATCTGAGGATGTCCAGCTTCAGTAACACAATTCTGCATTCTTTCAGAAATTTTTTTTATTGCTTTTGTAGCTCAGATTCTCTTAATACCATGATTGTATGGATTTGGATATTTCTAAAGGATATCAATAAAATGAAAATAATTAGTTTAAAATAGCAAGATACTCTTCAGATATTTTGTATTATGCTATAAGGCCTTGAATGGGGTACCTTAAAAAAATAAAAGTACCAAGCTTCTTATTTTTGTTATGTGGCTAAATTTTTGTATTGGTTTTTATCATTTGACTGATGACATTGTTAATTGGAGAAGATATTTCTGATTTGCTTTGCTGTAGATGAGCTCAGAATCTACCTCAACTTATTGAATGGAAAGAATAAAAGAGTTAAAGAATGTAAACAGGGAGAGTCATTTATCTAGGTACAGCTATTTGTGGTGACAGCTTATGATATTAAAATCTTTTTGTACTGGAAAAGAAATCCATTTAAAAATTACTTCAAAATTACGTGGAAAGGAAACAAAGAACACATGTGCATACACGAGCATACTTTTTAGTAAACACCGTTTAACAAGACCCCTGAGCCTTTGAATAACCTGCATTTGAGCAGCTCCATGGAAGCACTGTTGATTGCATTAATCCAGAGGCTGTCACACTGAGCAGGAGTCAGTTGACTTCAGGGGTTTTGGAGCTGTGGAGTATGTGAAAGCATCTCTTGAAATGGCAGGAGGTAAACAATCAGATTTCATTTTTGAAATAGCATGAGATGGGACAATACTATCCATTTATGCTGCTGTTATGATTTAGGAATGTCTGATTAACAGAAAATTTCTCTCTTTGCATCTGTGCATTGAAACATAGATAATTCAATTACATGACATGGGAGTAGTGGCTTGAACTACAAATATAAAGTAAGTTCTGCAGAATGAGACATTTATAACGTAGTTATTAAATATGAAGATGACTGAGTATTGTGGCCAAACTCTACTGATTCTAGTCAGAGGAGAATTTCCATTGACTTAAGTCTGTGTTTGCATGACAAACAGGACCATTTTTTAAAAGCAATTATTTTACTGTCTCAAGTAAGTTAATTTGTGAAGGAGGTAGACAGTGAAGTGTATCAACTAAAAATTCATTGCATGGTTTCTGCCTATTTAAGAACACTACTACCATTTTTAAAAAAACAAGACCAAACACCTTTCGAAATGCTTTACCTGTTTTCTGCTCCTTTTAGAAAAGAAAAATAGTTGTTTGATTTCTTCTATTCTTTAATACAATACACAGGGAGCATTGCAGATAAGATGAAGAGATCGAGTCTTTTAAAAACCTGTTTGAACAAATAATTTTGGTAAACCTGGAGATCTACTAACCAATTTGCCACCGGTTTCCATGATCTAAATATAATCTTATCTGAAACAGCCAGTTTGTGGATGGACAGTATCTGGATAAACTTGGGAAGCAGCATTAAGTAGTATTTAGTCATCTTCTTCATTGGTCCTGCCTATTATTACTGAAATAAATTTCCTCTTACCCAAGTACTACATAAGGTCCATCAAGAACTAGCTTTACCTAAAAAGCATAAAACGTTGAGATGTTTGTTTATGTTTATTTAAGATGTAGTG
>JAVJGG010000031.1:24970403-24987089 GCA_035590195.1 Aviceda cuculoides
GGAATTTTGAAAAGGGAATTTTCATTCATACGCTAATAAATTATTCATATGCTACAGGAATATTATGTTGTAAGTAATGGAGTAATACTAATTCCTTGTTCAACTCTCAACTCTTCCATGATATTCACAATTATACATACCATAGAGAAGCTGCCCATCTCTTGTGTGACAGGCTCAGAACTACGTGTTATATTCATGGACTTTCCAGGAATTTAATTACATATTTTTTTTTTGTTTGGTGTTTCTTTCCTACCTTTTTTAGTATTTTATTTATTTTCCTAGCCTTTTGGTAGTGGTTATCTTAATTTAACAAATGGCAGTGTGAAGTACTTGAATTTTAAGCTGATCTGCATCAGGCCAATTGTAAAAAAACCCCTCCTTGTTCTTAAGTATCTCTTTTGCACTGTAATCAGTGTTGCAAGATCTGCTTTACAAGGTGGTGGGTGCTAAAAGTGTTTGAGCAGTTACCCTGGTAAAATGAATAGTGAGAGAGATTTGATTGCTAGGAAGACGACTCCCAGGGATGAACACACAGAGTGCAGAGGTACTTGAAAACATGATATATGAGTAAATGGATATAAACTGGTTAAAAAAAAACCAAAAAACCAAAAAAACAAAAAAACCCACCACCCCCAAAACCCCTAAAAACAACTTCGGGATGAAAATTAGTTTGTGGCCAAACAAGTAGTGATTGCAGAGCGTTATATGAGCAAGAGGGAAGATGTATGGTTATTCTTAAGATGGGTCTTTATTAATTTATGAAAGGACTACATTTAATGGGTCCCTAGAATGTCCGAGGAGATCCCTTCAAATTGTGTGCTTCTAAGACATTCTTCATATAAAGATTCTCAAGATGGCGGGGGCGGGGGGGGGAATAATTTTCAAATTACTGAATGATACTTTCTGGAAAATATAATTGAGTGTTTCTCATCCATTAATAGGTGTTACATAGGAGATATTACTTCTTAATGCAGTAAGAATTGCCAGAGTTTCTTTGGTAGCTATTGCAAATTGTGCTGTTGTCACTTGATTTTGTTTTTACATTTAAAAAAAAAAAAAAAAAAAAAAAAAATTGCTCTCCACAGTTGTTTCTGGGAAAACTTCAAAAAACCAGATGCTTGGATGTCAAACTTTTTTTCCATTTTTTAATGTCTGAAAATTTTTTCTCACTTGCTTACATCTCTGAAAGTGCAAGAAAACTGTTCTTAGAAAATGCAGCCTTAAAGTATTTATTTGCATATATAACAATAATAGAGAATTACAAAAGTAAAATTGCATAAATTTGAAACATTGTGGTTTTTTGCTAATCACCTGAATGTTTTTGTTTGTTTGTTTGTTTTTGTCAGACATCTATATTTCACAGTAGAAGGTTTGCTTTTGTTTCTTTCTGTTTGCTTTTTATTCCTGAATTCTAATTCTGTAAATCTTATCTGGGATTTGAAATTCAAGATGAATTATACCCAACCGGGCATTGCCATCAGTAATAAATAATGCAATAATTCACATATTCCTGTGCTTTCTGTGTTGGGAAATAATACCCTAACTTTAGATTAATGAAAAAACAAATGCTGACTTTGTCTGATGAAGACTGTCTATGGTGTAATACAAATGCTACATCTATCTCTACCCTGTATAGTTTAAGAAAACCATGTTATGAGCGATGAGTTCTGCTGACAGAACTGTACACACCCTGCAGTCACGGAACTCCCACTGAAGTCGATGGGAGACTTGTGTGCCAAGAGTACTGTTTCGGGGGTTGTACTGATTGCAGCTTTCAGGGTCTGATTGAAGCTTTCAGGAGTTGTATAACTCCCATGTGAGTATGTGGGAATTTTGGTTTAGCAAAGAATAGAAAATCAAGCTCTAACTTTATGTATATTTAGGTAGTGGGCATGTTTATAAAGTAGTGCTGAGAAAGTGTGGGGCTAATCCAACAGCACAGAAGAACTAAGAACGAAAGGGATGTTCTGGTGTGCTGGGTTCTGTTCAAGATAGTGCATAAGACAAAAAAATATATTTTTCTCTATGTTTTTCTTTTTATAATAAACCCAAAGACATATTGTAAGTTATTGTAAGCTACTGATTTCATTTCCTCTTTCTGGGAACATATGAGAAAGCTGAGCTTTGTGCAATTAATCATTACGGTCACTTAGTTGTTGCAGCCCAGGTTGTAGCTGTGTTGGAGTTTACCATTCAGTGTAAAAATTCATCATTTGATTTTGTTTGTGTCTTTGAGAGTTTTGATTTGCTTGCTTGTTTTGGTCTGTGGCATTGTGACACTACTCAAAATTTTTCCTTAGATGTTCAGTATTCAGGTCATGCCTGTAGGTCTGTAAGCATGCTGTCTGAGTGATCAGATGTTAAATGGATTTGTGCCAGTTTATGGCAGTGCCACACATTGGGTTCAACAGCGTTTAACATTCAGTTGAAAAAATCCTCCCCAGCACCTTTGCTGTGACAGTCTTTGGATTATACACCCTGTGTACATACAGAATTTACATTGCTGGGTTTGAGAACTCTCTCATAGGTGATGTTTTCTATACAGTTCTCCTAAACTCATGGTAGACTTATTCTGATTTTACCATTCTTAGAAGTAGATTTAGAGATGTTTGTTTAATGTCATGGTAGTAGGTTTCAGTTCTGAGTGCATGATATTACATGCTGCTAACTTTAAAATTAATTTTGATCTTATATTCACTTTTTCTGTATCATTTGCAAACATTAGTATAAATCAAAAGATTCCTAGGTGTGTTCTAAAACCTCAGGAATCACCTGCTTCATTCTGTGCAGCCCTTTATGTGCCACGCTGATAGCCTTTTGTTGTTTTGTTTGTTTGTTTGTTTTTTGTTTGTTTGTTTTTCCTAGATACATGAATGAACACTTTATCTGCTATATATAAGAGCAGATCTGTCTGGGGAAACTATTTTTTCCTGTAAAAATGTTGATGAAAATAAATACACTTTCCTATTAATCATGTATTTTGCATTTTTAGCTACTCAGGATCTCATTTAAAAACAACCAACCAACCACAACTAAACAAAACCAAGAAATAGTCCTTTTTCAAGAGAAAAGTCCTTTTGCTGTTAGATGAAGTTCTGATATCTGTTCTTCTGTGCCCATTTTAAACCAGGAAAGACATCTGTAGCCATTGAGTGGACTGAAAAATTAAAAGAAAGAGACTTTATTATCATGTAAATATTACAAAAGCTATTCTAAAGAACTCTTACTTTTTTTTTATTGTGAATAATGAATGTTACTGTTGCTTTAATGCACCTTAAATGTGTTTTTGACTATTTCCCAGGCTGAAGCCCACTGAATACAGTCCTGAAAGGTTTCTAGTCTCTGTTTACACCCATGTCAATGAAAGTTAGCCCTGCAGAAAAACTTTTCCTGTTCATCATCACACTGAATCTATTACATGTGACCTGAAGATAGTAAAGGAGTAACATCTCTATCTGACAACTTATAGAACAGTCTATTTCTGCAGTGATGTTATATTTTTTTACCTATGAAAATGTCATAATGAATTTTATAACTACAGTTGTGAATGTTTGATCAGAAAAACCAGTGTTGTAACGGGGGGTAGAAAGAGGGGAAACTCAAACAGCAGGAAGGAAGGAACACCTAATATTTATTGAAGATGAACGTTTTCCTCAAAGAAGAGACACTTCTCTCCTTGCTCATTGTTGGGTTTTTTTGTTTGTTTGTTTGGGTTTCTTTTTTAATTTTTTTTGAAGGGAGGGTCTGTTAAAAATCTGTTTTCATAGCCCAGGCTTGTTTTAAAGCATCACAGTTTCATGTAATGGCTCTGAAATATTTTATTCTTAAGACTAGAAGACAAGCCTTACTTAGAGGTATCTTCTGCATGACAGGCCTCTTGTGTTTAGCACCGAGTGGTGTTTTTTGTCATAAGAACACTGAAGATGAACAAAGGTCAATTGGACTGTTTCCAGGAGATAGAGTGAACATTAAGAGCCGTGTTTGTAGCAATCATGACACGCTGTGTGGTGTCATTTTCTGTTACCATCTGATTGTATTCTTTTTACATACTGTTGACTCTTAGCAAACCTTGATTGCTTCTCTTGCAAATAGGATATTGTGAGGTTTTTAAAATGTCGGGAAGAGGTAATCCAGGCATTCTCACTAGTGTTTATCAGGTTCGTAAAAACCTAGAATAGCTTTGGTGTTCATATTTCCATTTGACCATTTGCAAATATATGTGTTCCAAGTTTAGTTTGCTTGAATTTTCAAATAAGTTTTAAAAGTAATATCTTAAAATTGTTACCTGAGGTTTTTCTGAAATTCAATCCTAAAAACAGCTGCACATCTCTATGACAAAGAAGTACTAAACCAGCAAAAATAAGACTATAAGCTTTCCTAAGCAGTTGCTAGGAAAAAAAATGCACAGTGAAGCAAAAGCTACTTTTCACAGTAAACACTTTTAAACAAAACAAACATTTGTATTATAGGTCTGAGTTTAATTGTTCATGAAATATCTTTGTGTGAGGCTTAATTCCTAACTACATAGAGTTGGGGTTTTTTTTAGTTTGTTTTGTTTTGTTTTGTTTTTTAGTTTTTACATTGTAAAAATACTTTTGGGGTCCTGCTTACAAGAAGTAAAATGAGAGTGGAAACAATTAACCTCAGATTCATTGAGTTAATGCTGAGCTTTGCCTTACATCTGTTTGGCAGAATTTCTCTTCTCTAGCAATGTTTCCATTCACTTGTGTTGTGCAATGTAACTGCATTATCTAAACTGATTTTTTTGAGATATGATGTTAGGGAAGTAAAAGTTCCTGTGCTATGTCATGGTTTAACCCCAGACAGCGACTAAGCACCACGCAGCTGCTCCCCCAATTCCCCCACCCAGTGGGATGGGGGAGAGAATCGTGCGGGAGGGAAAAGGTAAAACTCATGGGTTCAGATAAGAACAGTTTAATAGAACAGAAAGGAAGAAACTAATAATGATAATAACAAGACAATGACAATAATACTAACAAAAGGATTGGAATATACAAAACAAGTGATGCACAATGCAATTGCTCACCACCTGCTGACCAATGCCCAGTTACTTCTCGAGCGGTGATGCCCCCTCCAGGCCAAGTCCACCCATTTTATATACTGGGCATGATGTCACATGATATGGAATACCCCTTTGGCCAGTTTGGGTCAGCTGTCCTGGCTGTGTCCCCTCCCAACTTCTTGTGCCCCTCCAGCCTTCTTGCTGGCTGGGCAGGAGAAGCTGGAAAATCCTTGACTTGCTATAAACACTGCTTAGTAACAACTGAAAACACCAGTGTGTTATCAACATTCTTCTCATACTAAATCCAAGGCATAACACTATACCAGCTACTAGAAGGAAAATTAACTCTATCCCAGCTGAAACCAGGACAGGTAAAACTTTTGATTCTGACCTCTTATATTAGTAATGCAGATGGTCAGTTTACAACCTGGCAATAAAAAGGGCTGATTCAACTGAAAAAATGAAGTACATGATTTGCTGGTAATGACAAGCAACAAGTAAAACGTGTTTTTTTGTTATTAGAGTATAGTACCTGTCTCTTTTAAAAGTACCTGGTCTGTCCATTCAATGTCATATATATAGATATCCGCATAGTGAAGTCTATTATCATAACTGGCACAAATGGCATCTTTGTTCACCTGAAGAGAGAAGCTAAAGAAGGCTAAATAAGGCTGGAGTCTTTCTGGTTTTTTTGTTTGTTTGTTTTTTGTTTGCTTGGGTTTGGGGGTTTTTTGTGTGCTTGTTTTTTTGTTTTTTTTTGTTGTTGTTGTTGGGTTTTGTGTGCTTTTTTTGTTGGTTTTTGTGTGCTTGGGGTTTTTTTTTGTCTGCTTGTTTTTTTGGTGTGCTTGGTTTTGGTTTTTTTTTTACTTAAGAAATAGTTTCTGCAGATCAGAGAAGTGAAGAGCACTTTCTTGTTTCTGTAAGTTTATCTACTAAATAATGTGTTTTCCATAATTATCTATTCAGTATTATTGAAGTCTAAAATTGCTTCTATATACTTGTCTTTGGAACATGTATGCCACCCAGTATCAATAACACACTGAAGAATGTACTAACCCTCCCAACACCTCCAGCCTCACCACTGGAAAAACAGGGAATTAAGTATGTCTACTTGTTCTCTTCTAGGCAGATGTAAATTCTTCTTGTGCATGCTCCCAGTCAACTGAAGACAAACTAGCTCCAAAAAGAAAACTGAAACTGCCATTCCTGTCACAGAGCTTGAACAAACTGCTGTTACGGCTTATTAACATTAGCGTAGTGTTGTGGTAATTGCAGATGCCCAAATTACGATTAGGTTGCATCTGGCCAACTCAGACCATGCATCTGCCTGCCAAAGATTGTGTTGACATACCCACAGCAAGGTAAAGGCAGGACGGTGCAAAGATCCTCAAGTTAAAGAAAACCTAAACCAGTAAATCTAAATGGCACAGTATCATCTGTATGGTACAGAGTACCCACTCCTGTCAGGAACAGGAGAACTGGAGGAGGACTTCTGACTCAAAGGAAGTAGTTTCATTTGCCATGGGCTGTGACCATGTTGATGTATGTATATTGTTTCCAGACTTAAGCTGAGTTAAGGCGTCTCTGCATCAGACTTAACTCGCATTTCTGCTGCTGATGTCATGGGCACAGCTAGCTTGGTCAATAGCTGTGCATGTGTGACCTAAATAGAGGAGATGTCACACAGAGCAATAAATTCGATTCAGTATCCCGAGTCTTTAAGGTGGTACCCTAAAGGTTGAACCATCTTTTTGGACACTCAATATTATTCCATAAATTCTAGGAAGCCATACTGACCTCTATTCTAACTTTATTAGGGGCACTTAATGTGGCATGTTGTTTTGAGAGTGCCCATGCAGTTTATATTCATTAAGTAAGAGCCAGACAATATCCTTTTTGAAAACAGTCCAGTACCAGATTCAAATTGATATAACTGAGAGGACGTGAGCTTCTAGTGAGAAAGGAAATCCCAGCTTTATTAAATCAGTAATCCTTGAAAGGTGTTTTAAATTTAAAAGTAATTATCTTCAATCAAACTGTATATTTTTGTTTTTCATACAAATAAAATCAAAGATTAGATCCAATAGATTGAATACCAACCATTTCTCGACAATAGAATAGATATTCATTTAAACGGAGAAGAACAATTTTGTGAAGAAGTATGGGAGACTACAGTTTTCTTGTTAGAACGTTTCTGGCAGGCAGGAAACATGGGTTCTCCCACTGTGAAGCTTTGTGACTTAATACAAATAAATTTATTTGTGCCTCAGGAATTTGACCTGTTGATATGGCCCAATGTGTACTCTGAATCAGATAATTTAGGCACCAGAAAGAAAAAAAATGTTAATGTTGCTTCATAGACAGGAATCCTTACTTAATATGTTGGATTTTGGTTTAGTTCTGTCATAGTCTGAGAAACAGAAATACTTGAATTTTACTTCATTGGTTTTGCTAAAAATTGTTTCTCTTCTTGCACGAAAGCCAGGATGTGAATGTGAATTATTTACAAAATGAGAGAAGTCATGCCTCTGTGGATGCTTTTTTCTTTAATTGTACCGAGATTCCCCATTTTATACATGTGAAATGAAACATAAAGAAACTTGATCAAGGTCAGACAGAAAGTCTGTTGTGAATCTAGAACTGAACCAACTGTCCTGATTTCATCCTAATGCTTTAGCAGTCACTCTGCTTTTATTTTAATATATGGAGTCAAAACTGACATGAAAATACAGTGTTTGTAAACTGATTTCACTTCTTGTTTAGGGTTGTGCATGCTGATTCCAGCAGCTCTGTTTTAAATGGGCTTTATCTGAGACTAGTGTTTGGTGGGTGTGATGATTTGGCATTCCTTTAGGATTCTAAGGAGTATCCCCAGAAATCCTTATTTAAATCTGCAGATTAGCAAGTAGAATGCTCGGTTCTTCTTTTTAAGATGACAAGGAAACAAAATAGAAATGTGCTTTTTCCTGGGAAACTAGACTGGGGAAAGGAAAACAAACAAACCCCAACACAAAACCAAAACCCACCCTACAGATTCTGCAAGATCTGTATTTAAATGTTTTTTATGTTCCTCACTCACTATTCTGACACTGCATCGGAAAGTAATTTTTTGTAGCTTTGAAATAATAGCTATCATTTATCTCTGAAGAATGAAAGTGAATAACCAAATTGTTTTCTTTCCACGGTCAAATAGATTGTTTCAGTGTTCAAGGCTGGCCGTGAACGCTGGACTGGTAACACTTTAAGTAGATGAAATTGGGTGAGAAAGATGCTGTGAGTATTGATAGGCTCAGAATCTGACCAAACTTTTTTTCTTCTTTCTTGCAAACTCCACTTACTAAAATTGCCAGACTGGATATTTGTAGTGTTGGGGTTTTGTATCTGGTTTTGGAATGAAGATGGGCTTACTTTTGTCTTCCTGAGTTTTATTTAGTTTTATTTAAAAGTAGGATGGTGTTACATAGATGTTTTTATATGATCCTCAAACACATTGAAATACTAGTACAAAAGTGCTGTATTAATTACTTTAATATTATGTTTCAAATATGGAAATAGCAAAATAATGATATCAATTCCATCATCTGTTAACATAGAAAAAAATAGGCAGTAATGTTACTTATACAAGTATTTTGAGTGAGCATTTTACGGGGCATGAAATGCTGGTATAACCTGTGTAGATTCTTTAATCCACACAGTAAAAATGGGGAGGGCTCTGAAATACTGACTGGAACACACATTCCCTGATCCCCTAGCACAAATGAGAAAACAGAGTAATTAGAGGAACAAAATGTATGTGTTCCTTGCATTGTTTGTACACATAAGAGGTTATCTATTGCTGCAAATTGGATTAGCTGTATAAACAGCAGGATAATTTATTTAAAGTCAGGTCTCAAAGACTTGGAAAAGAATAGTAGAAGAACAAGAAGGGGATTGTAAAAAGAAGAGAGGTACAGAGAATGCAGCTGTACTTGTGTACAGGTAACTCATGTAACTTGTGTATAACTGGATGTATTTTAATACAGCAGAATTTCTTCGTGTTTTAACTGTTGGCAATGTAGACAGTTTGAGACTCAACATTTCAGCAGGAGCTTTAAACCTATATGTAAGGGCTGTTGAAATTACATATTTAAACCCAATCATTTTTCATAAATTCATAAAATCAATCACCACCTCCTTCTGAGTATCTATGAATATTCATACTTGTACTTCTTCCCCAGATGACTTGCAGAAATTGATGCACCTTCCAAATGGAGATATATATATATATATACATATATATATATATTTGGTTCTTTGAAGTCAATAATGTAACTTCTATTTAACTTTTCTAGTGGTTGGATTTTGTTCAGTGTACTCTCACTTAGGTACTGAAAGGAACGTTTTGGGAAGCTTCCCTGCCTGCAGCCAAGGTGATAGCATGAGAGGCACAGACAGGTGGCTCTGCACTAGTTCTGTAGAGGTCCCTTAGCAGTCTGAGATGCACTGCTACTCCCCTGGGTGCCACAGGGCTAAAAAGAACAATGTGTTCCTTCCTTCCTGTAGGGACTACTCAGGTGAAGAAAAGTATAACCAAACAAGTTACACTTATTATTAATATTGATAGCATTTACCACTGGAATAACTCTGTACAGAAAGTTGGTGCAACTTGGTCAGAGATAAAAACACATTTTCTTTTTTGGAGAACACTTTTAATTTCCCTTTTCAGTTGGATCTTTAATATGTATTTTTTTATTTCTCTGGTCTTTAATTAGCATCTTCTCCAATGGGGTTCATTATACTTTTTGGGAAACATGAAAATTGTAAATGTTTGTAAGTTTGTGTATAATTTAAAAACTTCTTGAAAATGATGTGGGTATCTTAGTAAAAAGTATCCCTTTTTGTTACTTAAATAAAAATGGTTTGGTTTTTTTTCTCATGTTTAAATAGGCTGCTTGACAAAAACAGTTATAATTTTATTAGAAGTTACGATTTATTACATGTAATATGTACTTTGATTTTTCCAATCTTGATTGCTGATTTTACAGATGAAATCTGTCACTTTGGTAAACGAGATGTTTTATTTAATCTTCAGTCTTTAATGCAGCCTTCTAAAAGAGGGATCTTTTTGAGTGCAAAGTTCGTTGTCATGTTGCTAGTGTGTGTTTCTGACCAGAATGCAAAGTAGCTTTAATCCATACGTTCTTTTTTTCCTGTACTGGGATAGCTGCCAAATCTATGTCAGAGATTAACTTCTGAACGTGTCAGCTGTAACAAATGCAGTTCATTGTTTCTTGAGTAGTTAACAGCTAGTTAAAAGGCAGGACAGCTCAAATGAAAGGGAAGTACTGTAGATTTTGTATTTAAAATATTCAGGCTATTAAAACTACTGAGAGAAAAAAAAATCAGTTCTAGGAGGGATTTTTAGGTACACAAAAATACTTAGCTGATTCTTCAAATCAAAACCCATTGGATCACTGGATAATGAAGTTATCTGATGAAATTATGGTCACTTACAAATAATTTTCAATAAAAAGCTATGTAATTCAATATTAAAGCCTCTGTTTCACTCATGTGAAAAGCAAAACACCCTCCCAACCCCACCTGCTCCCAAACCCCCCACAAACCCTACAAGAAATTTGTCTTGAACTGTTAGAATAATATCTGACATTTTGGTTATAAAAAGAACATCACAAGAAAGAAAAATGCCTTAACTTATTTGGAGAACCTGAAAATATGGAAATTACCATCTAAAGCAAAGTGCAAATTCACAGTTTAGAGGGATGAGTTAATAATACTCTTCCTCCTTACTGACATACATTTTCAGATTATTAATGTCTTTTTTGTTTGCAGACTGTTTGCACCAAGTCTTAACAATTTTATGTTCATGTTTTGCCTCTTAATTGTGGCAAATTTTCCTCTGCAAGTGAAATGTGGAGGGTTTGCTGTAAACATTTTAAAACCACAGTGTATTTAATTAGTTCTTAAAGCTTCATGTAGACCTTTCTTTCCTAAATTTTAGATCAACTGTCCCAGCAGAAAAGTTTTGCAATTCAAACTGTGATTTTAGTATATGTAAGACTTTTTTTCTATAATTTTACCTTAAAGGGTGTGGGTTTGTATATTCTGTCTTGTTGAGCTTAATGTGAAAATACTGGTAGTAAATGAAGACAAAAGGGTCTGTTTTGAGAAACAGAGGAAAAAAAAAACAAGAGAGCAGATTCAGTTGTTTTCTCACAATGATGATGGGTGCTAGAACTCTGCAGAGATACAGAATTATTTTTGTTGACTAGCTCATTTGAGCTCTGTTTTTTTCAAGTTGCAGTAAGTGAAAGGTTTGAATGTCCTGTTAGGCAGACCAAAGACAGGAAGCTATGGAATGAAATATCAGTAATATAACACAAGCAGATTTATATTGTTATATATATAAATGACAACAACAACAAAAAGCTCTTTGGAAAACGCAAATTGGGATCATACTGAATGTGCTTCGAGTTAAAAGAGTAACTTCAGTGACTGACAGTGAACTATACTGCTGGGTGAATTTTTAAATGCAAGGAAACTTGTGAAAAAATCTATCATTTGCTTAGCTTTTATTTTAAAATAAAAGTTACATATTTTAAGAAAGTGGAGGGAGGAAAAAATGGTCTTTGTATAACTAGAAATTATAGACTTTCTGTATAGATTTGTGGCATAAAATGTTAGCTCTCAACTCAATTACAGTGGTGCAGCCAATGCAGAAAGCAATATTTATACCTAACATACAGATTGTGAATCTACAGTCCCAGTCCTTCAGCACTTATTTGTCCTGCTCTGTGACACCCCCACGATCATTGCCCTAGTTTTGTTCTTACACAAGAGTACTGTTTCATTTTAAAAGGGACTCTAGGCAGTGGTTTCCCCTACACATGAGTCGGAATGTTTTATATTTGTAATGTGTAATTTTCCATATCTGTAGAATAGTGGTTGTGAGTCATGAGCAGGATTTGTCTGCCCTCGACTTACTCAGTGTGCATGGTAGAAGACAGAAGTGGCACTCTCTCTTCTCCCCAGCCCCGTCTTATGGTGGAAGATCTGTGAGCCTTAGGAGACAAAACAATTTGAGATACATAAATCAAGGTATCTAGTAATTGCTGTCTGATACATAAACTGTATTTGACTCAAGTTATACATTTACAGCACAGTTCTTTCTGAAATCTCAATCACTTCCATCATAATTTCATACTGCTACTTTTTGTAATTCTTCTTGAGTGTGCTGGTGACTGTGGAACACATTCTGAGGTATCCCATGCATTCTTGAATCCTGTATCTTTGAAATTAGTTATTGAAATACCAAGATTTTATAAAGAGGGGAAGGAGGTGTTAAAAAGGGCGAAGAGAAACTGAATCGGGGCAAGGATAATGATTGGAAGATTTCTGCATTGCAAGTGGAAGCCAAAATGAATGAGTAAGTATTCTCTATCCTGTGATCTTGAATGAAACTGAAAGATTTAGTGGCAAATGCTGTACCTTTATTTAAAAGGCAGAAGAAAGATGTCTGGCTAGTACAGGCTTGCTGCTCTAATAGCGTGCTCTGCACAAATAGCGTGCGAGGCTGTATGTATGTGTGTATGTAAATATATATATATCATATAGCTTTTAAATATAAATAATTTTATTTATGTAGTTAAGCAATTGTCCCAGGTTCCATTGAAATCTGTTCTTTTAATGTTGTATATAAGTCTGGTAATCCATCTTTAAGAATAAGTGTTTGTGCAAGATGAGAAACAAGGCATAAGGGCATGAGAGAAAATGGGCTTATTTACTTTAAAGTGGAGAGAGGATATGTTTGGAGTCCCTAAAAATTCCAGAGTAGTAAAGTGGGAGGAAGGAGAATTGTCCTTTAAGTTAAAGTATGTGCTTTGTGCAGGAACAAATGGGTTTGAACTGACTGAACAATTTTAGTCTGAAAATGTAAAGATTACTTCCATCCATAAGAGCAAGAAAAACATGGAACAGCCTTTAGAATAATGGTTGTACAAACTAAGTGATTTTAAGAAGGAAGTAAAGGGATTTGAGGGTGAAGCTGTAATGGTGTGCCTATAGAAGGATACTAAATCTTTCACCCAAAGAGTGCTGTTCTCCTGCATTCTTGATTGAGTTGTTAAATACTGAAATTCCCCCTTTAAGTTTGTATTCGGTAAATAAAAAGTACGTTGAAATGCACTATTTAATTATGTAGTAACAGTTAATAATTTAAATAATCCATATTAAATAATAGCATATTTGTGTAAAATCTGTGCAGTGATTTACCATGCAATGAGAATTAATGCTGTTTTCACTCATGTCATGTTCTCATTATGAATTAGCAATGATTTATTAAGTCCAAAATCTGAGATTAAAGATAGGCAGCATTTCACTAGTGCCTTGAAGATATGTCTGTTGAGTCTTACATACCAAAAGAAATGCTTTCTAAATGCTTTGACTTAACAAAATAAGTAGCAGTTCTTAAACAATGGAATTAATAGAAATTACAACCATTAGAAACACAAAAACATGATTTTTCTGTGGAATTGACAAAGGCTGCTCTGGAGGTGTTTAAAGAAGAATGTGTTATCTGGAGAAGTCATAGCCAAGTAAGCTTCACCAAGCTGTCACTGAAAACGTGAAATCAAATGATCAGTATTTGTATTCTCTGCAGAGATGATCTGAGAAAGTGACTCATCTTGAAGAGCAAGAATTTTACTTGTGACTTTTGTGTATGTTTTTAAACAATTAATGATAAGGTGCTGGAGAATCACTGTACTATTGGCAAAGAAATTTTCAGAATTGCTGATTCTGTTCATTAGTCATAAGACAATTATGAAATATAAAATAACTTGAAATTGGCAAATTATTATGGGTGGAAGAATTGGAAAAAATAGCTGATTTTTCCTTTAACGTATTTTTACAATGTTTTCATAAAGGATATCAGAATAGATGCCCTCCAATTTACAGGAATTATATGAGTATAATAGAGTATAACAGAAAAATACATTGATTAAGAAGACACCGTAGATGGGCGTATATCATAGAAAACTTGAAGACTAGGTAGAGATGCTTGAGAAGATAGTTTCCTAGACTGTAAGAACTTTGCAGCAAGTGCTTAGTTGTGCGTGTGTATTGGTTTTGGCTGGGATTGAGTTAATTTTCTCCATAGTAGCTAGTATGGGGCTATGTTTTGGATTTGTGCTGAAAACAGTGTTGATAACGCAGGGATGTTTTCATTATTGCTGAGCAGTGCTTACACAGAGTCAAGGCCTTTTCTGCTTCTCCCCCCACCCCACCAGCGAGGAGGCTGGGGGTGCACAAGAAGCTGGGAGGGGACACAGCTGGGACAGCTGACCCCAACTGACCAAAGGGATATTCCAGACCATACAACGTCGTGCTCAGCATATAAAGCTGGGGGAAGAAGAAGAGGAAAGGGGGGGGATGTTCAGAGTGATGGCGTTTTTTCTTCCCAAGTAACCGTTATGCATGATGGAGACCTGCTTTCCTGGAGATGGCAGAATAGCTGCCTGCCAACAGGAAACAGAAAATGAATTTCTTATTTTGCTTTGCTTGTGTGAGCAGCTTTTGCTTTACCTATTAAAGTGTCTTTATCTCAACCCACAAGTTTTCTCACTTTTACTCTTCCGATTCTCTCTCCCATCCTGCTGCAGGGGTGGAATGAGCAAGTGGCTGTGTGGGGCTTAGCTGCCTACTGGGGTTAAACCACAAACCTGTAGTATCATCCATGTAAAATAACAGTGTACACTTCAGTTTTGTTACATTTTATGCAGTTTTATTGCATACCAGAGCAATTTAATTAAAAGTATTTAATGAATCCTAAAATAGCATAGAATGGTTACTCACTTCCAAAGAACCATCAATAATCACACAAGTTTCCATAAAATTATCACGGGGAGAAAGCCAGAATAGGTAGTGTAGTCAAACCATGATAATGATAGCAGTAATATATTTTCTAAAATATTGCTGTTCAGGAAGTCATTTTGTAGTGGCTGTTTCAACATCATTGTATATGGATAACTTGCAAATAAGGACTTTTAAAAGAAGTTTTTAAGGAGTTCTCCTTACAGTTAGTATTGCTTTTCAATATGTATTGGGATACTGGAAAGTTCCATGGGAGTGCAGAACACTAAGATCTGAAAAAGTAATCATAGACCCATCAGTCAGATCATTCCAAAGCAAAAGTAATCAATAAAATACTCTAATAAAAATTACACAATAATCTGCTGATTAATGTTAGTCAATAGGTCTCATCTAATGTCTTATTTAGAAGATCTGAAAGTCTACATATAGGAAATTTAAGACAATTAAGTAATTTAGACGTTTGCAAGATGCTTGCACAATAGTGTAAAATATTCTTAAGAAAGAAACTAAAATAATTCAGTCAGTTTCTTAATAAAAAATAACATGAAAGCAATTTTTTTTTGTTCTATTTATTTTGTAATGCAAAGACAATGCAAAATTTAATTATAATGTAATCTTTGTAAAGAAACAACACAGATTTTAATAATTCCGATTTTTAGTGTACCTCAGAAAACACTAAAAGTTAGCTTTTAATTTTTAAGGTTTATATTTTGTTATTTATTTTGGTAGCCTCTTTGACAAGCACAGCAAAACACTTATTTCCAGAGTTATGACTCATCTTTATTTCACTACTCATATTACCAAGTCTTGCAAATAATTCTAAGTCCACAACTACTCACTGTATTTCCAAAATAATTTTCAGCTCTACACATTTAAACACATTTAGAGGGGTTTTTTTTTCCACAAACTGCTATACTATGGACAAGAAAAATGGAATAATGCAATTATTAGTCATCACCCAATTCACACCTTTTACTTAATTCCATTGTTACCCTCTGTACAAAAAAAAAAACAAACAGGAAAATCTGTGAAAAACCTACCCTTCTTTTAGCCCATATTTCTCAAACATGGTACTGATTACAAGTGTATCCTTCTTTGCAATTTGATGCATATTGGTTTATAATTTAGCTTGCGTTCTCTTTCAAATGGTAGTAACGATTTGTGAATACTAGTACTCTGGAGTTTTGCTTAGGTTGGGCTTATTGATTGTAAACCATTCCAAGTGAAGGAAAACTAAGGGAGAAGATGATAGCCTCTTTCCATCACTCTTGTCCCACAATCCTTTTTCGTTCTGGAAGAATTAACCTTTATTTGCCAAATATACGTCATTAGGGCACACTAACACTCTATGTATATTTATGTTGAGGCTGCTATTTCACTGAGTTATGAAAGTGATTGCATATCTGCTGGTAAGAAAATTAGAAAAAAAAAATTTAGTGCAAGACTATAATCACACAGGAATTATCGTTGGATATGTTTAAACTGCCAATAACTGTATAATCTTAGAAGTATTGGATACTCAGTTATATCACACATGTACTTGTATTATGTACATGCTCCTACCTATAAATATTGATGTTATATTAACTAATAGGGTAAAAAGATAAAAAGAGATACAGTGGAAAGAGTTAATATTTTAAATTAATTTTCTGATTGATGAATTAACTAACCTCCTATTATCTACTATGTGTAAGCCATTACATTTTAAATTCTATCGTAACTGTGAAGGACTGTGCTGAATTGCTGACTCACATTGCTGCTGCCTCAGTGTCCTGCTGTATGAGGGACTGTGCTGA
>JAVJGG010000031.1:25017860-25032193 GCA_035590195.1 Aviceda cuculoides
GCAACAACTGAAAACATCAGGGTGTTATCAACATTCTTCGCATACTGAACTCAAAACACAGCACTGTACCAGCTACTTGGAAGACAATTAACTCTATCCCAGCTGAAACCAGGACAGTGAGACAACAAATGAATGAATGAGTGAATGAATGAATGTGAATGAGTGTGATAAAAGGAATTTCAATTGGTAGGGCTTACAGTGTCAGTTTGAGAAGAGACATATCAATTTTGGATTATATGCAAGTTTGAGACAACTCAAAACTACTGCAGTGACTTTGATGCATTTTTCTTTATTCCAGTGTATATGCAGTGGTTTATAGGGTGTAATGAAAGCAGCCAGAATGATGTTGGAAAGTTATTTAAATAGCCTAATACAGAGTACATTGATGAAACCCTTATGTATACATAACTTCAACAGCTGAGAAATGTGATAAGAGCTGATAGTGAACTTATGATATATATCTGTTGGGCAATTATGTTAACACTTGTGCTTATAACATTTTCCTAGTGTTTTTATAAGTACTTTCCATGTAAAATGAAGATTAAATATATGTAGCTCAGCTAGGATGTTCTGTAAACCTCCAGCATAACTTTTCATAAGGAAGAATTACATTGTTTTTTCTCTTAACTTCCATTTCCCAAATGCATGTTTTGTAGCCTTTTCTAACCATAAATTATATATTTGTATTTGTTAGTCATATACATTATATGTGTACAAATTGCATTGCTCCAACTTTTGATGCAAAAGACAATACGAAATACAAGATTCTATGTTAATTTTTGTTTTTCCTATGGAAATCATTACAACTATGAATGTGGAACTCGAACTCAGACATTATATGGTTTGATAAAACTTTTTTTATTATTTTCAGATTGCATCGGAAGCCACTTCACTATTACACAAAACCGTTGATAATTGTTCATGTTTTTTTAATGAGTGGGAAGTTATCTTTATGCAGTTTCTTTATACAATTTTTTTCCATCAGATGGATGAAACTATTGTATTTCTTAAAAAAAGTTCTAGTTTTAATCTCTGTATTCTCATACCTGATTTTACTTAGTCCGTCCTCAGCACTAAGGACTAACACATGGATCAAGCATGAATTGACACCTACTACCCATCTTTTTTCTTGTGTACTGGAAGTACAATCATCTAATACTATCCAAGCCAAGTTGTTCAATTCTGTTGTAAAATATGAGCATTGGGAGGTTACAGAGGAGAGGAAAAATACAAAATTTCTGTTATGTGTAGTATAAGGATACTAACTGCATATATCCCACCCTTGTGCGTAGTATTGAATCTAAGTCATTGATATCTTTTCCATCAGCACTATGTGTATTTTTATAATTCAGATTACTTCAAAATTTGGTAGTGGTAATTTGTTTTTGTCAGTATTCCAGACATGTAAGTCTGATTAATCATCTCCTGACATATTATAGATCCTTTTAGGACTTAACTTCTATGATAGGTCAGTATGATTTCTTCTGATAGCAAAATGGGCTACTCATGCTACTTGCATACAAGTGATTTATGGTACTAACAGCAAAACATTTCATAATCACATCAGTCCCTGTATGACTAGTACAGTACAAAAGAAAATAACTCCTACGAGGAAGTTTCCTCTACGTCTCTTGTGAAATCTTCAGTTAAGAACACTTCTTGTGTAAAAATGGAAAAATGGAGTTAAAGTTGCTGAAGCTGCTGAAATTCTTTGTATAATGTCTTATAAATTTGGCTTTATTAGATATTTTCCAGCTCTGTAGCTGTGTTTAAGGTTTCTTAACTTTCAGTGTGTCAAATATGTATGTCAAGCCAATTCAAGTTCAACCTTAAGCCAATAAGCTCTTGAAATGAAAGTTACTTACAGTAAAGCTTTGGCTACCTTGCTAAACAGTCTTTCATTCTGTAACTTGTGAGTTATATGCCAGATGTAGATATGTATTTCTGTTGCAGAGTTGTTCCTTGTCTATATTTAGCCCATTAAAATCAATATCAAGTGTATCATATGAATCAAGGATGCTGGCACAGAAAACTTCTATGAGCTGAGATTGGTACCTAAAGGTTGTACCATTTTGCATGCATAATGTGTTTTTTACCGTTGCGCTTTTTGAACAATATGTATGAAAGACTTCATTGCTTTTGGAAAGATTCATTCAATATCTGGTAGTTGTGTGCACTGACAATTGTTTGATACCTACATTCAACTGTAATTAGAGCTTGACAAAAATCCTTCCCTTCCCTCTTTGTTGGGTGATGACACATTTATTGACCCATAAAGCTACTAGTGAAAATATGTGAAAACTGTCAGATTTAGGTTGTTTAACTTTTATATATCATTGCAACATCTGTGTTGTTGCTACTTACTAGGTTTGAAATACTTTTGAGGGGAGAATACCACACTTGGAGTATTATTTGGAAGCTTTTTGAGTTTTCTGAGTTTTTGTTGCCTTTTTATTCTTATAAATATCCTTAAATTCCTGTAGTTTGTACAAGATTGTCCTTACATAGAACTTATGTAGGGGAATGTTTTATCTAACAACTATTAGTCAGATTCTTCCTGCTGAGAGTGATAACAAAGCGCTGGTGAATATAGTAGTGTTTATGTAAGACAACATATAACCTTTACTTTCCAATAACAATAATAGTTTTTACATAATGAAAAGTCCTCATGGTTGTGATGGATCATTTTTATTAATGCTTTTATAGTATTTTTTGTTCATTTCATGTTCATTCAAAATAATGAAAGTTACTTTTTTCTAACTAAAAACAGTTGGGGTGTGTATGGTGCTCTGCCATTTGGTGATTGTCTGAATCCCCTTAAGTGTTGCTGACTGTTCTGACTTGATTTTTTGCTTTTTCAGAAATATTTGTTAATTCTACCACTTGTTTTCTAGACAGAGTGGATTTTGGAAAAGTCCTTTCAAAGTAATCTAAACTGTTTGAGTCAAATGAGAGTCCAGAAAGCACAAAACTCTATTAAACTATGTGGGGTAGATACTCAGGTTCTGTTTCAGAAAAGATAGGATCATCTTGGCTAAAATAGGATCATCTTGGCTAAACGGAGAACATCTAGTAGCGCTTTGGGACCCTCTAAGATATTAGTCATCCTTACAAGACCACAAAATATGACAGAGGACATGTAGGAGACTCATAGCCTTCTGAAGCACTTCCTTGAGGCTAGGTGGGATATCCTCGGTCATTTAAAATGCTACATTTAGGCAAATTAATCCCGCTATCTAGCATGCTGAGGGATTGGGGGAGCGGGCTTGGGGGTAGCACTCAGCTTTTGCTGAGGGAAGAGGTGGAACGTCAGGTTCCGGGTGGTGAGCAGTTGCACTGTGCATCATTCGTTTTGTATATTCTTTTATTAGTCCCGTTGTTGTTGTTGTAGTAACTTCTCTTTTTTTGTTGTCCCGGTAAATTGTCCTTATCTCAACATATGAGGTTTCATGTTTTTTTCCGTTTTGTCCTTTCTGATTCTCGTCCCCATTCCACCGGAGGAGGGCGGGAGGAGTGAGCGAGCGGCTGCGTGGTCCTTTGTTACCGGCTGGGCTGAAACCTCGACAGTTCTTTTTGGCTTTGTAGTGCGCCCCTCACAGCCCGCTCCCCATTTATATACTGAGCATGATGTCACATGGTATGGAATAGCTCCTTGGCTAGTTCAGGTCAGCTGTCCTGGCTGTGCCCTCTCCCAGGTTCCTGTGAAAATTAACTCTATCCCAGCTGAACACAGGACAGTGACCAAAATTAAAAAGTGTTTTATTTCTATAATTATCAGGTAAAATATCTTAACAGTTTTGTTGATTGTTCTTGAGGAAAACTCCCAAATTTTTACAGTTACTTCTCCAGATTAATCCTTCACTGATATTTGACCTACAGTTTGTTTTATAGCAGTTAAATTGTTCATGTGTGTAAACTGCTCTTTAAGAGCATTTTAATTATTTTTTAATGTTGGATCATGTAAAAAGAAAATAATTTTAGAAGTAACATTGAATTAGCACTGGCTGAATAAGTTTTAAATACCTAATGTCACCATGAAATGTGATTAGTAATTTCTAAACTGAAAATGTAGTATGCTTAATCTGTAATCTATTTATCTATGTATAGATAGAGAAACATTCAATTAAAGTACACTGTCAGAGGGTTTATGCTATGAAAGACTGTCATTAGCTGGTTTTCACTTTTTCCAGTCTTCTAAGAAATAGCTTCTCTCTGCGCTAAATCTACAGCTATACTTGAAGAGACTTTTACATTTCAAACTAACTTCCTCAGATAAACCCTATTTTAAATGTATATTTACTGTCCTTCTGAGCATGTTTGGAAGTCTGAATGGTGAAAGTTATTTTAAGTTCCTACTTTCTGCAGAGAAACTGAGAATGGGGAAGAACAGAAAGTAAATGTTATAATATTTTTCTTCTAGCTAAACTTGTTTTTGATGTTATCTGTTGATTTTTAGATTGTTCAGAAGGCTAAACATTCTGCTTATTGCTATGAGTAACCCCAAACACAGAATATTTATGTCATAATGGGTGATATTTAAGGATACTCCCACTGATTTCAATGTTACTTCTTCCATATTGAGGTACACATAATGACGTCTAATTATATACTAAGAGTGCTGTAATACAGGATGAACTCATATCTCTTTAGAATTAGTTTTCCTAAAGATGTCATCCATAGATCCTTGAAGTTCTGTTAGGGTATTTTTCGGTGAAACACAGAGGATGGCCAAAAATTAGTAACCGACAATAACAAAAGTGTGTGTATAAATTACGTGGTAAGGTTGTGATCACCTTAAAAGTTCTTCCACATTCATGCTAGAAGCCTGGGCAGAGAGTGACAATAGATTGCTTTTATTTGTTTCAAATTAATCTTAAGGGCCTCTGGTTTTGGCTCCTGTAGGCTAGAGTATGGATAAGCTGTACCTAAAGTAATATATTATTTAAAGTATTATTATGAATCCTAAAGTGCAATTATTTACTATTTGTTTGGGGGTTTTTAACTAGATTCTCTCATGACCTTCATTTTTTTTGCTGCTTGGGGTCATTAAAGAAGGAAATCTTTGTTGTTTAAATGTGATCATGAGAAGATTTTTTTTCAGTTCTTTTTTCCTTTGTTGATTTTTTTTTTAATTTTTATTTATTTATTTATTTAGCTCTTCAGCTAGCATTTTTGTATTACAGGGTTTGGTCTATAAGCAGTATCTTGGAAAAAAAATCCCTTAAAAAGAACCATTGCCTGTATGTGCTGAGGTTTTGGTTAGCTCAAAATCTTTTCAAAGGCACTTTCAAAGAAGAAAGATTTAAAAAAAAATAGACTTCAAGAAGATTTCTGAAGATGAAAAGTAGCATACGATGGTATAAGAATGTGTTAGGTGTAGGTGGCAAATATTTCTGGTAGTGGAGGGGGGAGCCTGTGGGGGTGGCTTTTGTGAGAAGAGTGGCCAGCTACACAATCAAGCCACTGCAGAACACAGCTGAGCACATCAGTGAAGTTGGTGGTGCCTCTGTGAAAGTAAAGTATATTTAAGAAAGGACAAAACGCTGCACAAGCAGTGAGGAGAGGGGAAAAAGTGTGAGGAACAAACCTGCAAACATCAAGGTCAGAGGAGGAGGGGGGAGGAGGTGCTCCAGGTGCTGGAGCAGAGATTCCCCCGCAGCCCATGAAAGAGACCATGGTGCAGCATATATCTCCCTGTGGTGAGGACCACACTAGTACAGAGATACACACTGCACCCCATGGAGGACCCCACACTGGAGCAGGTGGATAGTCCCTGAAGGAACTGCAGCTTGTGGAGGACTCGTGCTGGAGCAGGTTCTCCTGACAGGGACTGTGGCCCATGGAGGACCCATGCTGGTACAGGTTTACTCTGAAGGACTGCTGCCTGTAGAAAGAACCGATGCTGGAGCAAGTTTGTCCTGAAAGACTGCAGCCTGTGGGAAGAACCAACAGTGGATCAAGGGAAAAGTGTGAGGAGGAAGGAGCAGCAGAGAGGAGCTGGTATGGACTGACTAGAATGCATTTTGCACTATGCTGTGTACTGCTCAGGGTAGGAGAGGAGGTAGAAAAGTCAGCAATGGAGGAGTGAAGTTGAACCTGGGACGAGGGAGGAAGGGGGAAAGTGCTGTTTTCATTTTTTACCTTTGTTTCTCACCATCCAAATCTATCTTAATTGGCAATAAGTGAAATTAGTTTTCTTCCAAGTTCAGTTGGGTTTGCTCTTGATAGTAATTGATGAATCTTCTTCTAAACACGCAAGCTTTTTCATTTTGTTTTGTCTCCCTGTCCTGTTGAAGGAGGGGGCGTGAGAGGGTGGCTGAGGGGGGTAACTGGCAGTCAGCTGAGGTCAACCCACCATAGAGAAACCATTCTTTTAAGAAAACACTTTTTTTTGTATGGTGAGGGTGGTGTAACACCAAAACAGGTTGCCCAGAGAGGCTGTGGTCTCCATCCTTAGAAATATTAAAAACCTTACTGGTCATGGCCCTGAGCAGCCTGCTCTGTCTGACCCTGATCTGAGCAGAGCCTTGGCCTCTATGGTCTCCAGGGGTGCCTTCCTGCCTCAGCCAGCCTCTGACTCTGTGTTTCTGTGAAGTGCTCCCACTAGCAGTGAGAATGAGCCCCATCATTACTTTTATAACAGCTGAAAGTCTATTCCTTTTTCTTGACATGTACAAAGTTTCTATCAATATGTGCTGTTATGTCATGCATTCATCTTTTTGTTTCATTTTTCTGTTTTTCCTGTTGTAATGAGTTTTTTGAAACACTTAGTGCAACACGAGTAGTTCACCAAGACCAAATGCTGTATGAAAAAATAGTTATAGAACAACTTTGTCCATTACTCAGCAAAACTACAGAATGTTACCAAGAGTGAGGGAGGAAATGTCCACTCACAAACTTTGTGATGCTCAGTTCTTGCTGCAATTGTCGTTTTAGGTTTTTGGGGGCGTTGGGGGGTTTTTTTGGTTATTTGGTTTTGGTTTGATTTGGCAGGGGGTTGGGTTTGGTTTGGGTTGGGTTTTTTCCACTGTGTAGTGCTGACCCTTACTGTATATAGCAGGCAGTTCTACTTGAGTTTAGTGTGAAGCAAGATCATAAAAAATGGTCAAGGCCCATTCCTTGTAAATGGAACTTTTACTACCTTCATTGAGGCAGATTTAAAGTACAATTAACTTTTAAAGTTATGGTACAATACTACTGTATTGGGTATTAAAAAAAAGTAATCTTTTCCCTTATCTATTTTTAATACTTTTCTGTGTATTTCCTTCTATGTAGAAATTGTATCAAATTAACATTTGGCAAGGGGAAGAGGTGGAAGATACTCCGTATTTCCTATTTTGAACTTTTTTCCTGTGCCCTCATTACCACTTGCTTCTGTAATCGAGTATGTGCTCTATTAATAGTGCTTAGTCATGCTTTTGACAAAACATTTCAATATATGTAAGTCAAAGGGAGTATCAGGTGCATATCTATGAACATATTTATCTATATGTATATTTTATACATATTTTTATATTTTTTAATATATAAAATTTCTATGTTGTGGTTTAAGCCCAGTTGGTAACAAAGCACCATGCAGCTGCTTGCTCACTCGCCTCCCCGTACACCCCTCCCCCCCACCATGGCCACGGTGGGATGAGGAGAAATATAATGGCAGGTTGGTGGGTTGAGACAAGGACAGGGAGGGATCACTCACCACTTATGGTCACAGGCAAAAGACAGGCTCAGCTTGGGGAAGAAACAAAATAAATTTAATTTACTACCAATCAAATCAAAACAAGGATACTGAGAAGTAAAACCAAACCTTGGAACACCTTTCCCCCACCCCTCCGTCCTTCCCGGCTCAACTGCACTCCCAGTTCCTTCCACTTCCTCCCCGACAGCAACACAAGGGAACAGGGGATGGGGGTTGGGGTCAGCTTGACATACCTTGTCTCTGCCGCTCCTTCCCCCCTCAGGGGGAGTACTCCTCACACTCTTCTCCTGTTGCAGCGTGGGGTCCATCCCACAGCAGACAGTCCTTCACAAACTTCTCCAATGTGATTCCTTCCCATGGGCTGCAGTTCTTCATGAACTTCCCTGGCGCGGGTCCTTTCTGTGGGCTGATCTTCAGTCACAAGCTGCTCCAGCACGGGCTTTCCCATGGAGTCATGGCCATCTTTGGGGGCATCTGCTCCCCTGCTCCCCTCCATGGGCTGGGGGGAGACAGCCTGCCATCTCACCATGGGCTGCAGAGGGGCATCCCCTCCTCCGGCACACCTCCTCCCCGTCCTTCCTCACTGACCTTGGTATCTGCAGAGCTGTTCCTCTCGCATCCCACTCTCCTCTCCACTGCAGGTTCCCCTTCTTGACTCCATTCTCCCAGAGGTTCTACCACTGTCACTGATGGGCTCAGCCTGGGCCAGAGGTGGGTTGAACTTGGGGCCGGAGGAGCTTCTGGCAGCTTCTCACAGGAGCTACCCCTGTGACCCCTCCCCCACTACCAAAAAAACCCCTGCGCCACATGAACCCATAACACGTCAACGCAAGTACCATGACTTCAAGTTACAAAGCAGACAAAGCTGAATCCTACTCCTTCCACTTGACCATAGAGAAAAGCTGATGTGGCCTTTGTAGGTCTACAAGATGCATAGCCACCTTTTTGTTTTTTTTTCTGGGAATGTTATGTTACCTTTTCAACAAAAACGTCTTGTCGGTACTTGAACTTGGGCTTTCATTGATACCTTTCAACACAGTGGTTTTCCTGGGACAGTATCTATGATAAAACCTTGTAGTATGGTCAAGCATTAAGTATTTTAAATAATGTTTTAGTCTGTGAGGGGTCAATACCATTTATTAACTTTTGCAGGGTCTTGCTTTTTAAGAGTTCTAATCTGTCACATGCTACATAAGATCCCTTCAAAACCCAAGCATTTGTAAACAAAAAAAATGGGTTAGCTGCAGGGAATATCTAATAGATCAAATGCTTCTGTAATACCATCAGATACAGATTTTTGACATTTAGTCTAATAAAAGACCACGCATTGCCTATTTCCTTATGATCATTCTTCCTGCTTGTTGAATATCTTTTGGGGTTTTTTCCCCTTTTCATTCCAGGCTTTAGTTCTTCTTCGAAGTCAGATATAAATTTCCTTTTTCCACTGAAGTATTTTTGTACATTCAAATATGTATGTCAAGTCTAGTTGACATTGTATTTCAACCTGGAGACTAAGGAGCAGAGATTTTCTTGACCTGAGCAGCTTTGTTCTTTTTACAAGTTCAGTCTTGGTCATGCATGAAGAGAAAAGGATATGTTAACCCAAACCTGAAAAATCTGTGTTTATTAGTGTCATTATAAATGATTCCGATATGAAGGAAAAAAAAATAGTTTGAGAAACTGGAAAACATTGATTTGGCAAATTAAACTTACTCTTAACTCTACATACCTCTGCTGTATTTGTATTATGAATCCTTTCCCTTATTTACAAACTCTGAGACTTTCAAACTTTCTTTTTGCGTCCTAACTTTATATTTTGTTCTGTATGACTAATAATTTTTTGTCATAATTTATCTTGTGTGAGTACCCAGATATTATCTAATTGATTTGTTTTATACTGTCTCCAACCTTCACAAAATTAATGATACAATTGTAACATTAGGGGAAAAAAAAAGACCTTTGTTTTTCTGTGATGTGTATTGAAGAGAAGCTATATATTCAAGCTTGTTGATCTCATCAATCTACTTGGCTTGTTCTTTGCATCTTGCAGAGGAGGAAAATGGATGTGAAGTTGGCACAGTCAGAGTTGGCAGTGATGTACATAAAATAGATTAACCATATCACCTTCAGCTTCCTTGTAAAAATTTCTCAAAATTATCTCTGTGAATAGGAGCATTACAGTGTATCTGTAACTTAGAGCTTGTAGCTGGTGTCATGTTTTCTCTGGTACACATGACTAAACGTACTTCCCAACTGCTAGATTTAATATTAGAAACACATTCTTATGAATTTCATGTAATCATTATCAAATTCTATTTTCACATAGACTTCAAAATTAAAGTAGAATTTATCTGGAGGGCTATTAGACACACTAATATTACTGGATATAATACTAATACTTATTAATACTGAATATTACAAATACTGTTTTTTAAACTCACTTTCATCAAGATCAGGACTTAATTTGCTATGCATATTTGTGAGCAAGTTCTGAAAACTCTCAAAATTACTGGGATAATTTATTTGTCACTATGCACCTTTGTCTCACTTTTTACAAAAACTTTATATTTAGTAGCCTATTTCAGTTTCTGTTGCATAGCTCTTTAGGCTGGTGATGAATCTATTATGAGAAACACTGTCAAGTGCTCCTTGAAAATCTAACTATGCTGTATTCACTGAATTTTGTTTATTTTTCATAACAGTTATGTTTTCAAAGAACTTCAGAAGGTTAGTTAAGCATGACCTCCTCTGTCTGAATCCATATTTGCTGTCATTCATCAAACTACACTTTGCTGTGTGTTTTTTTTACCACATCACTAAAGATAATTTCTAAATTTATTGCTATGTGACATGATAAGTTTCCTAGTTTGCATCGATGTGTCTTAAGATATTCTTTCTTTCTTTTTTAAATATATTCATGGTGGCGAGATCTGAGGAGTCATCCCTTTGACACATGAAGTCATATGCTTATGTGTATTTAGAAAAGTTAATTAAATCTGCTGGCCATACTTATGTCAGCACTTGCTTTCACTTACTGGCTGTGTGACTGGAATGCTTTTCCTTGTGAAAAAAGTGGTAGGTGTAAGTTGGATAAAAATGACTGTAACTGGTTCTGAACGAACATTTTAGAAGCAGCTGTTCAGAAGGCACATTTCTGTGTTTATAATTGCTTATTCTCATACTGTTACAATGTTTCCTATGCATTTTGGTACAAATGCCTGTATCCAAAATGCTGCTTTCTCCTGATACAACTGTACTATTTTGCTATTAAGCCTACAGGTGCTGCTTCAGACAGCACCTGTGCTACAGATTGCTCACTTGAGGAGGAATGTGCTGAGGAAGGGGCAGCATTTGTTTGCATAGTCTTCTCAGACCCTTGTTTCTTGTCGCTTCTGAAGACAAGGTACTCTCTGTAGGTACTCTCACTGAAAAGAGCCACTGTTATGTAGCTCATGACAGCTCATAACGTGTATCAGACTGGAGCACTCTGCTTTATACTCAAGGGTGAAAAACACTTCTTTACATTCCGGTTTATTTAGCATTCAACTGTAGCTCAGTAGAAGAAAAAGAAAAAAAGCTCAAGCCTTTGTGTGAACACTACATAAATAATTGCTGATTAGTAGTATGGAAAAATAAATAATTTTGGAAAGGAACATTGTGTAAATCCATAATGTTCTAGGTATGATTTTTTAGTTACTTTTTTATATCAGAGCAACATTTTCAGTTTATTACGTGAAACTGCAATGCCGTCTAGATAATTTTATTCGCTACTTGCTTATGGAAAACTGTGAGGTTAGGAAACTTAATATAGTGAATAATTAGACCATAACTTATGAGATTGTAGAAAGAGATACTTTTTTTGCCTAGTATTAATGTCTCCAGTGCTTTATAGAAGTCTATTAGAAACATTAATGTTTTGAGAGAGAAAAGCTATAGAAGTAATTTTTATAGTCTTACTGCTAAAAATATTCAAGTATTTTGTGTGCCCCGTACTTTAGTGAAAGGCTTTGAAGGCTCTCTCTCTGATTCAGTCTGTCATTGGGGTGGTGGGTTTTTTTGTTTTTTTTTTTTAACAGTGATTCCACACTATTTACTGACCGTTGTAAATTAGCACTGATGACACTTCATTTGGAACCCTTGGCTCAAGCCCAGTCATCATGTTAAAGATATCTGATGGGTTTAAGAAGTTAGAACAGATGTAGAAGAGGAAAGTCACTAGAAAAAAAGAGTAACAGAGAACGTGTAATATGACAAAAGCCTGAAGGAGCGTCTGCATGAATGTCCTTGAATTGAGTGACTCCATGCCATTTTATAGCTCTGGCAGAATACTAGAATCAAATGTGCCTGCACCTTTTAGACCCTCCAACTTGATTCTCATCCAGCTGGATGTAGTCATGAGGCCCTCACCCATCCCAGCCCACCCAGGTATATCATGGTTTTGTTTTTTTAGCTCAGCAAGATGAATGTTGTGTTTAAATATGATTCCTTCCTGTCACAGAAGGGAAGACAAAATTTAATAAAAGGGTTGCTGGTTCTCAAGAATTAATTTGGCTGGAAATTGGAAGGGAGGCTGCTAGGTGCCAACCAAGACAGATTCTAAAAAAGGCTTTCAGTGAAAATATTACTGGGGGATGGGGAGGGGGAAATAGATCTTGGCTAGTTTGTGGTTACAGTTACATGAATGAGGAAATTTTCTGTGATAGTGCAGAATGGCACTCCCATTTCTTATGGTTAGAACCCAGTAACTTCTGAAAACACTTTTGTTGGTTTTTTTACATGTTTATACAAAACAGTTGACAATTTCAAAATGAATAAACTTAATTGGGAAGCATTTAGTCAGGGTCATTATCATCACATCATGAAGTTTCTAAAAGATACTGCTGTAGGAGATAAAACAATATAAAAATATTGCTTGTTTGCTTACAAGCAAGGTATATACATCAACACAAAGAATTAAAATGCATTGTTTGTTCTTCCTTCTGTACTTCTTGCCTTTGCAAGATTGCTTTTTACCTCTATTATTCTACCCTGCTATAGAAATTTATTTTACTTTTTTTGTAACTTCTACTTCCACTATCACCAGATTCCATCTCTTCTGTCTCTTCTTTCATACAGTCTTTTCTCTCCTGTTTTGATCTTTCTCCTGGCTCTAAGATATATGTTCCAGAAAGTAGGTTATTCTGGACTTCATCCCATAGTTATGATTTTTATAATTTTAAAATGTAAACTTTTCAAGCCAGCCTGTTTGTACACTTCTGTAAGGAAATAATGAGACCTCTTCTTCACTTATGTTCACTGAAAAATGTACATTCAGGATTTTAAGTCCCTCATTGACTACTATGTTCTATCCCAACAAGCCTGAAAAGTATTTTGTCAAATTTTGTTGACCGTTTTTTATAGAGATATACATTTGGTATTATATATTGCATATTAATCTCATAGTTATATAGCTGTAATATATTCTTAGGTGAGAAGCTGATCCTATCTGAGTACCTAATATTTTCATTCTAACTTGAGACCATGTCATATTTCTGTGTATTGATCTCAGGAGTGAGAACAGAAGTATTTCTTTTTCCTCTGGAATAACTAGGAATGTAAACAGGCTTTGTTCTGGCTCTGCCATCTCAGCCCTGTGTGAATGAGGAGGATGGGGAAGGGCAGACCGAAATAAATTTTTTGCTTGCTTTGGTAATTGGTGCCTGGAGAGATATAATGTAATGTATGCCTATCTGCTGTAAAGATGAGAGCAACTTCTGGGTAACTGTGTCACCTGAATACAGCAATATTTTAATTCTAGATCATTAAATCACCACAGGATGTACAATAAATGTCTTCTGCATTTGTTTTAAGTCTGAATTTCTTAGGCTTTTTAATTTCCTTTGTGTATTTAGGAATGCCTCTGTATTAGTGTCCACTGGGATTGTTGCATACAACTTCCATTACTGGT
The DNA here is from genome assembly GCA_035590195.1 of Aviceda cuculoides. NCBI lineage: Eukaryota > Metazoa > Chordata > Aves > Accipitriformes > Accipitridae > Aviceda > Aviceda cuculoides. The sequence goes on from JAVJGG010000031.1 coordinate 25,031,504, forward strand.
GATGGCAACTCACTGCATAAATTCTCATTCATGAGAATGAGGATATATTCCTTTTCATTATTTCAGCAGACATCTGTGGAGCTTCTTTAATAAATGTTTTAGGAAAAATTGAGTGCTAGTAATTTAGCAAATGAGCGTAAGCTTTCAGAAATTACATTTAAGATGTTAACATCAAAAGTTAGCAGTCTTGCTGGAAGTGCAGTGCCTTTAATTTTTTTTCTCCTAGTAAATTGCTGTTCAACTCAGCTTTAATTTATAATAAAAGAATAGTTTTAGCTTTCTAGCCTTAAGACATCCACAGAGAGAATAAATTTACCTCCCTTTTGTTCATAAATTTACCTCCCTTTTGTTCAGCACTACCTGCACTAGTTTGTTAGTGCTTCCCCTTGGAGCCAGTTGGAAGAAGGCATAAGGAGACAGGGCGTTGTGCAAAGGCTTGACCTTGCTCTAAAAAGGTTAAAATAGGGAACATTCTCAGTTATGACAGAAAGGGCAACATTTGGTGGTTTCATGGGTTTAATTCCCCTTCAGATGAGCCTTTCTCTATTGTCTGTACAGCCAGCCTAAGAATCATAGAATCATTTAGGTTGGAAAGGACCTACAAGATTGAGTGCAACCGTCATCCATGCCCACTAGACCATGGCACAGAGTACCTCGTCTATATGCTTTTTGAATACCTCCAGGGATGGT